>VWZI01006037.1:0-25692 GCA_013396835.1 Psilopogon haemacephalus
CCTGGAGATGTTGAGGACCAGGCTGGATGAGGTCTTCAGTGACCATGTTGGGTCACCTGGGGCAGGTCACACTGAAGTGCATCCAGGTGGAACTTGAAAGCCTGCAGAGCAGGAGGCTCCACAGCCTCTCTGGGCAGCCTGCACCAGGGCTCTGCACCCTCCCAGGGACAAAGTTTTTCCCTCCTGTTCCTGTGGCACATTCTGTGCTCCACAACCTCCCTGGAGGTGCTGTGGACCAGGCTGGATGAGGTCTTCAGTGTGACCACATTGGGTGCTTCTGTGCTCCACAACCTTCCTGGAGGTGTTCAAGGCCAGGAGGGATGGGGAGGGACTATTGACAAGGACTTGTAATGAGAGGAAGAGGAGGATTGGGTTTGAACTGGCAGAGGGGAGGTTGACACTGGATGTTAGGAGGAAGTTGTTTGCAGTGAGGGTGGTGAGACACTGGCAGAGGTGTGCCCAGGGAGGTTGTGGAGCACAGAAGCTGCCTCACAGGACCCCAGATGCTTGCCCCCTGCTGTTCTGGGTATCTCCTGCCTCAGAGGTTTGTGTTTTTTCTCTGCATGGGACATTTCCAGGAGCCAGGCCACTTTAGATTTGTTTGTTCTGCTACACTGCTGCTACTGGGGGGCAGCTACCAGAACTGCAGCAGCCTGTTAGCTGAAAGCTGCTGGGCTGGGTGGAGTTGCTGAGTTGATGCAGGAGTAACTCCTGCCCTGCTCCTCACTGCAAGGCCTCCCTGTGTTGACAGCAAGGTGAGAAGACAGCAGAGCTGGGTGACCCCAAGAAGGCTCGAGCTGCCTCCTACATAGCCACAGTGAAGGAGACCCTCAGCCAGCAGAGCTATCAGCTCCTCTCTAGGGCTCTTCAGCACTACAAGGCAACAAATGACTTCCAGGCCATGCTGGCTCAGCTGACTTCTCTCTTCACAGAGGATGAGAGCAAGCATCCCTTGCTGCGAGGTACTGTGGCTGCCCTGCTCTGCTTCTCTGCTGTGGCCTTTTGGCCTTTGAAGGGGCTGAGTAGTGCCCAAGATGGGTTGAAGCTTGAGGAAGGTAGAGTCAGAGTGGAGATGAGGAAGAAGTTCTTGGCAGTGAGGGTGGGGGAGACTCCAGCACAGGTGACCCAGGGAGGTTCCTGCTTCGCCTCACTGTGGGGGAGATGCAAAAGCAAACTTCTGCAGTCACCTGTGTGAAGAGGAGGTGACATCAGCAAGCCCAGTGGCCTAGGATCACAGGATGGGCTGGCTTCAAAGGCAACTTAAAGGTCACCCAGTTCTAACCTCCTGCCATGGGCAGGGACATTGTGGTAGGATGAGGGAAGGGACTGAAGCTTGAGGAGGGCAGGTTGAGACTGGAGATGAGGAAGAAATTCTTGGCAGTGAGAGTGGGGAGACACTGGCACAGGTTGCCCAGGGAGGTTGTGGCTGTGCCCTCTCTGGAGAGGCAGTGAAGATGCAGAGGAAGAAGATGACTTGCACAGATTCACAGTTGGCACTGTGAACTGTGAGTTGGAAGGGACCCTCAGAGCACATCTTCTTGTCTAACCTCCCTGCAGTCAGCTGGGGACATCTCCAATCCCCAACTAGGTTGCTCAGAGCCCCACCAAGCTTGTCCCTGAATGTCTCCAGGGGTGGAGCCTCCAGCACATCCCTGGGCAACCTATTCCAGGATTTCACCACCTAATGTGCAACCTAAAGCTCCTCTGCTCCAGCTTCAAACCACTGCCCTTGTCCTGTCCCCAGCCTGCCTGTAGGTCCCCCTCAGGTACTGAAATGCAGCTCTAAGCTCTCCCTGGAGCTTTCTCTTCCCCAGCTGCAGCTCTTTCATCCTGTTCTCCAGCCCTCTGCTCATCTTGGTGGCCTCCTCTGGACCCTCTCCAGCAGCCCTCTTGTTCCGGGGGTCCTCTTTCTTCTTGCCAGCCCTGACAAGAGCACATTCCCTGGAAGTTTGGGTTCCTTTTAAGCCTTGGCTAAAAGTCAATCTGCATCCCTGTGCTTCAGGAGGTGAGCTGGACAAATCCCTGCAGAGGGGTTGAGTCTTTGAGCAGCAAAGCAGTAGGCAGGACCTCTGGAGCAGGTCTGGATTCACTCAGTGTGCATCTTGTACAGCTGCTGGCTGGCAGCACTTAGATTTCAAGTCACTGAGCTGCACTTTCATATCTGCCTGTCACCTGAGATTGAAGTCCTGCCTCTGCAGCTTTCTCTGACATTTGTTATCTGTTCTGGACTAACTGACCTTTTTTTTTTTTTTCTTTTTCTTCCCTCCTTTCCCTCTCTCCACTGAAAGATTTTTACCAGTTTGTTCGACCTCAACACAAGCAGCAGTTTGATGAAGCCTGCTGCAATCTGACTGGCCTGGGTTGTGGCTACAAAGCTGAGCACAGCCTCCAGCAAGAAGAGAGGGAGATGTTGTTGAAGGAAGGAGGTGAGGAGCTGCTTTTAGTGCTGGCTGTGGACAGCTTGAGGTCACAGAATGGGTTGGGTTGGTCATCCAGTGCCACCTCCCTGCAGGCAGCAGGGACATCCTCCCCTACAGCAGCTTGCTCACAGCCTTCTCCAGTCTCACCTTCAACAGCTCCAGCCATAAGGCCTCAGCTCCCTCCCTGGGCAACCTGCTGCAGTGTTCCAGCAGCCTCCTGCTGCAGAACTTGTTCCTCCCCTCCAATCTCAAGCTGCTCTGCTCTCATTTCAAACCATTGCCCATGTCCTGTCCCTAGCCTTTGGGAGCAGTCCCTCTGCAGCCTTACTTGGAGCCCCTTCAGGTCCTGGCACTGCTCTGAGGTCTACCTGGAGCCTTCTGCAGTGTGGACATGACCCAGTTGCAGAGCAAGCTGCACCTCCTGTGTAGCAATCCAAGGCTGGGAGGCAGTTTTGTTTAGTCAACGTTGAGCTGAGGCTCTGCTCTCATCCTCTCATGACCCTGCTCTCCTGATCCTCATCCCTGTGTCCACTCAGGAGCACCTGCAGATGCCTCAGCAGTGGTTGCTGCACAGTTTGCATGCTGCCATTTTGTTTCAAATGGGGATTTTGCAGCTCTGCTGAGCTTGAGAGTCTGCTCTCTGGCTTTGAACTCTGGCTGTGTCACCTCTGGTAGCCACAGAGTGCTGCCAGGGTTGTGACTAGCAGGTAATGATGTGAAACCCTGGGAGAGTCCTAAAAGAAACCCCAAGCAGCTTAGAGAAATCCTCTGCCCCTCCAGGTGATTTCAGCCTGGGATGACAGCTTTTGAAGTGCAGCTTTCTGTGTCCCTTCTTCCCCAGGCTCCCTGACAACAGGCTGGGCTGACTGGACAAAAAGAAGGCACAGGAAGGAGAAGACTACGTTCTCCAAGGCCTCCTGTGCTCAGCTGACCCCAGGGCTGCAGATGAACCGAGGACAGTTGCAGCTGGCAGCAGGACTGCAGGGTGCAGGTACACTTTCAGTCCAGCTGCAGCCCCAGGGCTGTGCAGGGGTCAGCTCAGCACTACCTCTGGGCTCTGCTGGCAGCAGCTGTGGCACAGTGAGTGGTGGTTGTGTTGCCCTGGCACAGTGAGTGGCTGCCTGCAGGCAGGGGTGAGGGTGAACACAGGCTGCCACATGGCATAGGGCTAGGAGGGTCCCTCCCAGGGCATCTTGTCTGACCTCCTGCAGGCAGCAGAGACATCCCCAGCTAAATCAGCTTGTTCAGAGCCACAGCCAGGCTGACCTTGAAGGTCTCCAGCACATCCCAGGGCAGCCTGTTGCAGTATTCCACCTCCTTCACTGTGCAGTGCTTCCTGCTGCTGTCCAACCTAACCCTGCCCTGCCCCAGTTTCAAACCCTTGCCCCTCATTCTATCACCCCAAGCCCTCCTGATCAGTCCCTCACAGCCTTCCTCCCTTCATCCTTTAGTTTGCTTCTTGCCAGGCCTGACAAGAGGCCATTCCCTGGGAGTTTGGGTTCATTTTAAACCTTGACTAGAAGTGGAGCTGCTTCCCTGTGCTTTGGGAGGTGAGGTGCAAGGTGTGGCTGTGGGAGCTGGGCAAATCCTTGCACAAGGGTTGAGCCTTGGAGCAGAACCTCCTGCTGATGCCCAACCTAGAGCTCCCCTGCCCCAGTTTCAAACCCTTGCCCCTCGTTCCATCACCCCAAGCCCTCCTGATCAGTCCCTTCTCAGCCTTCCTCTCTTCATCCTTTAGTTTGCTTCTTGCCAGGCCTGACAAGAGGCCATTCCCTGGGAGTTTGGGTTCATTTTAAACCTTGACTAGAAGTGGAGCTGCTTCCCTGTGCTTTGGGAGGTGAGGTGCAAGGTGTGGCTGTGGGAGCTGGGCAAATCCCTGCAGAAGGCTTGAGCCTGGGAGCAGTAAGGCAGTAGGCAGAACATCTGGAGCAGTTTTGTCTCTGACTGCTGGTGAGTAAGGCTGGCCTGGGACAGCCTGCTGGTTGAACTGGTGCTTCCTTGGCTTCCAGCAGCAGGACCTGGCCTCCCACCATCATTCCTTCTAATTTAAGAGAGTTGTCACTGTCAGTTCTCATTTCCCTCTCGACTTGTGGAGCAAAGGAGAAGATTTTGGCTTTTTTCCCCCTCCTCCCATGACTTAGCTACTAATAGTAAGTGGTGTGAGGTTAATTTGGAGGTTAAGGAGAGGGCAGCTCAGGCTGAGAGTAGTCAGGGCTGATGGAAACAAGACTCTGGCTACTCACTTGGCTGACCTGACCATATCAACAGGAGAATATTAATCACCAAAGGGAGGTCTCCAAGCTCACTTGTCCCAAGTGGAGAGGCACTCACAAGCTCTGAAGTTGGTCAGAGAGGTTTTTGCTTCACATCTTGTGGTGAGGGAGGAAGGGGAGGTGTGAAGTGTACACCTGAATGCTTACCTGGAGGATCAACCTTGCAGGTCCTTTGAGCTGGTGGTGTGTGAGGTAGCTCAGGACCTTTTTGCTGAGCTCTTTCACCAAGAATGAAGCAGGTTCATGTTTCTGGTGCAAGCCTTAGCTTGGAGTTGCTGCTACTGCTAGTGCTGGGAGCTTGCTGCCTGACCTGTGTAACTACTCAGAGTGCTACTACTCAGCTAACAACACTTAGGTTTCTTAACTGCCCTTTTCTATCTCCCTCTCACCTAACATTGAAGCTCTTCCATTGCAGATTTCTGTGCCATTCATTACCCATTCTGGACTGAATTACTTACTTTTCTCCCCCTCTTTTTTTTTTTTTTTTTTCCTTCCTCTTTCTCTCTTTCTTTCTCTCCACTGAAAGATATTTACCAGTTTCTTCAGCCTCAACACAAAAAACAGTTTGATGGAGCCTGCTGCAGTCAGACTGGACTGGGTTATGGCCACAAACCCGAGCACAGCTTCCAGCAGCCAGCTAGGAAGAAGCTAACCAAGAGAAAAAGTGAGGAGCTGCTTTTAGTGCTGAGTGTGGACAGCTTGAGGCCACAGAATGGGTTGGGAGAGTCCTCCAAAGGTCACCCAGTCCAAGCCCCCTGCACTCAGCAGGGGCATCCTCCCCTAGAGCATCTTGCTCACAGCCTTGTTGAGCTGCTCTAAGGTCTGCCTGGAGCCTTCCCTTCTGCAGTGTGGACATGACCCAGTTGCAGAGCAAGCTGCACCTCCTGTGTAGCAATCCAAGGCTGGGAGGCAGTTTTGTTTAGTCAATGTTGAGCTGAGGCTCTGCTCTCATCCTCTCATGACCCTGCTCTCCTGATCCTCATCCCCTGTGTCCACTCAGGAGCACCTGCAGATGCCTCAGCAGTGGTTGCTGCACAGTTTGCATGCTGCCATTTTGTTTCAAATGGGGATTTTGCAGCTCTGCTGAGCTTGAGAGTCTGCTCTCTGGCTTTGAACTCTGGCTGTGTCACCTCTGGTAGCCACAGAGTGCTGCCAGGGTTGTGACTAGCAGGTAATGATGTGAAACCCTGGGAGAGTCCTAAAAGAAACCCCAAGCAGCTTAGAGAAATCCTCTGCCCCTCCAGGTGATTTCAGCCTGGGGTGACAGCTTTTGAAGTGCAGCTTTCTGTGTCCCTTCTTCCCCAGGCTCCCCCTTAACTGACTGGTTTGATTTGACAGGGAGAAGGCACAGGAGGCAGAGAGCTGCATTCTCCAAGGCCTCCTGTGCTCAGCTGACCCCAGGGCTGCAGATGAACCGAGGACAGTTGCAGCTGGCAGCAGGACTGCAGGGTGCAGGTACACTTCAGTCCAGCTGCAGCCCCAGGGCCGTGCAGGGGTCAGCTCAGCACTGCCTCTGGGCTCTGCTGGCAGCAGCTGTGGTTGTGTTGCCCTGGCACAGTGAGTGGCTGCCTGCAGGCAGGGGTGAGGGTGAACACAGGCTGCCAGATGGCATAGGTGTGATGGTTTGGGAGTTACCACACACATACACACATGTTTGAATTCACCCAGACTAAGGCTCAGCCTGGAGGAGGCTTCCAGGAGAGCTTAGAAGTAGCCTTCCAGTATCTGAAGGGAGCCTACAGGAGGGCTGGGGAGAGACTATTCACAAGGGCTTGCAAATGACAGGATGAGGAGGAATGGGTTTGAAGGGTTGGATGTCTCCAGAGAAGGAGGCTCCACAGCCTCTCTGGGCAACCTCCACAGCCTCTTTGGGCTACCTGCTCCAGGGCTCTGCACTCTCCCAGGGACAAAGTTTTTTTCCTCCTGTTCTGTGGCACATTCTGTGCTCCACAACCTCCCTGGAGGTGTTCAAAGCCAGGAGGGCTGGGGAGGGACTATCCTCCCTGGAGGTGTTGAGGATCAGGCTGGATGAGGTCTTCAGTGACCACATTGGGTGCTTCTGTGCTTCACAACCTCCCTGGAGATGTTGAGGACCAGGCTGGATGAGGTCTTCAGTGACCACATTGGGTGCTTCTGTGCTCCACAACTTCCCTGGAGGTTTTGAGGAGGCTTTGAGCTCCCTTCCAACCTAACCCATTCCATGATTCCAACCTAACCCATTCCATGATTCCAACCTAACCCATTCCATGATTCCAACCTAACCCATTCCGTGATTCCAACCTAACCCATTCCAACCTAACCCATTCTATGATTCCAACCTGAACCATTCCAGCCTAACCCATTCCATGATTCCAACCTAAACCATTCCAGCCTAACCCATTCTATGATTCCAAGGACTGAAGCTTTGCATTCACAGCTCAGCACAGGACACAAGCAGATATTGGCAGCCTGTGACAGCTATTTACAGCTAGAGACAGTAAAAAGGTTAAGGCAGAGACACGATGCCCCTGCCAGAGATCAGAGTCCACTGTCCACTATTTATCTTTTGGAAGTCAAAGGCTCAGTTATGACTTCATTGCAGATCTTCCTGAGAACTGCTGGGGGAATTTTTTCTCTCTTCCTCACGAGGAAATGAGTAGGAAGGTTGGAGAGCTTAGGAGCCTTTCGTGACGGGGTGAAGAATCACCCAGAGCTAATCCTTTCTCTTCCCAAGAGGCTTGAGAAGTGCCAAGGTGTGCTGCTGCTTCCTGCAAGGCTTTGCAGGCTTCTCCTGGATGATGAAGCTGTGCTGCTCCTGTCGGCTTCCTTTTGCTGCTGGGCTTTGTGCTTTCAGGACTCCGCCAAAGCCTTTCCTCCACCAAATAAAGAACTGCCTCTTCTCTCTCCTAAAAGGAAACTGAGGGCCAAGTGCCTCCCTCCTGAGGGTAAAAAGGAGCTGAGCTGTTGGTTCATCCCCTGCTGATGTGTGTTCTCTGCCCCTCAGGGCAGAGTGCTGCTGGAGCTCCAAAAGACGCTGAGAAAGCTTCAGGCTCGGGCAGAGGTCACCACGAGGTGCTGAGGTCTTCCTATCTCGGCGAGGTCAAAAAGGCTTTGGGCACAGACACCTACAGCCAGTTCTGCCAGGCCTTGCTGGCTTACAAGAGGACAGACAACTATGATGCTATGGTGCCAGTGATTGCAGCCCTCACCACGGAGAGGCCAGAGGACTTCCATCTCCTGCAAAGTAAGAGAGGACTTCCAAATTGCCTTGATGTAGGTGCTGGCACCTCAGAGAGTGGTTCAAGTTGGAAAGGACCTCCAAAAGTCATCCAGCCCCAACCCCCTCTGCAGCCAGCAGGGACATCCTTCCCTACAGCAGCTTGCTCACAGCCTTCTCCAGCCTCACCTTCAACAGCTCCAGCCATGGGGCCTCAGCTCCCTCCCTGGGCAACCTGCTGCAGTGTTCCAGCAGCTTCCTGCTGCACAACTTGTTCCTCCCCTCCAATCTCAAGCTGCTCTGCTCTCATTTCAAACCATTGCCCTCATCCTGTCCCTGCAGGCCTTTGGGAGCAGTCCCTCTGCAGCCTGCTTGGAGCCCCTTCAGGCACTGGCAGCTGCTCTGAGGTCTGCCTGGAGCCTTCTCTTCTGCAGGCTGCACACCCCCAGCTCCCTCAGCCTGGCCTTGTAGCAGAGGCTCTCCAGTCCCCTGAACATCTTTGTGACCTCCTTTGGACCCTCTCCATCAGGTCCATGTCCTTTCTGTGCTGAGGGTTTCATTGCTGGCCCCAGCAATGCAGGTGAGATCTGAGCAGGGGGGCAGGATCCTCTCTCTCCAGCTCTGCCCACACTGCTGTGGATCCAGCCCAGGCTGCCCTTGGCCTTCTGGGCTGCAAGCTCACACTGTTGGCTCCTGTCCAGCTTCTCATCCAGCAGCACCCCCAAGTCCTTTTCTGCAGGGCTGCTCTCAACCTCAGCCTCCCCCAGGCTGGATTGATACCCAGGACTGCCCCAATGCCTGCCACATGTTCAGTAAGGTCTCTTCTAAGATTGTTTTCTCCAGTCCTTGTCCACTGCAGTCTAAATGCTCTGAACAGTGAGTAAGGAACCACCAAACTGCACTTGGGAGTTTTCTAGTTCAGTAGGTGAGGGGGTTACTCAGGAGCTTGCAAATGCTTCCACTTTTGGTGGTAACTTTGACCATTGGCAAGCTTCTCCCCTCCCACCTTTTGGGAGGCTTTTGGGAGCAGCAGGAAAAGGTTGTTAAACGAGTATCATTGGAAGCAAAAAAAAAAAAAAGAAAAATGCCAGGGTGGGAAAAGGTTCTCTGCCCTGATTGCAATTATCTGAGGGCTTTAAGGGAGCAGTTCCACTCCTAACCTTCAGCATCTTTCTTTTTTTTCCTCCTCAATTACTACAAGTGATTGATTATTGATTGCTTTGGAGAAAAGCCTCTGCTGGCCCTGGCTCCAGTGATGGTTCTGCAGGTGCTGAGCTCTTAGGTGGCAGGCAGGGTTGGGCTTGGAGGCTCTTAGGTGGCAGTCAGGGTTGGGCTTGGAGGCTCTTAGGTGGCAGGCAGATTTTGGGATGAGCAGTCAGACTTTTGCTTCACTCCTCTTCTGCAGAGCTTTACCTGGTAACGGTTCTGGGATTGTGCTGTAATTTGTTGTCCTTTAATCATTCCTATCAGCTTTCTTCTAGGAATTTCAGGGTGATGTTTCTGTTCTCAGAAGTGACTTCTTCAGTGGGTGGGTGGGGGGATTTCCTCCCATGGGTTTAATCACAGGATGGGAAGGTGGAAGGAGCTTTCAGAGTCTGAAAAAGAAAAGGAAGATAAGCAGAGGAAGGGCCAGGACTGCCTGCAGGGAGGCATCTTGTGCTCTGCAGCACCTCAGTTCCACCTTCTCCTATCTCCTGTGCAGGAAGTGATGCACACAGTGTAGCCTGGGGAGTGCTGGGGGTAGTTTTGGCTTGTTGCCTTTAGCAGATGACAGAAACCTGATTGCACTGACCTGGATTAGCTGGGGAGGCAACAATCACTTTCTGGCATGTTAGCTCTGTGCTGACAGTGCAGAGCTGTGTGGCACTGAGTCATCCTCCCTCCCCAGAGCACTCCTTTCCTGCAGAGTCAAGATTTTTCCTGGGCTGATGGTGCCAACCTCAGAGGACCCTGGGCTAGGATTGTCTCTGCTTGGCACCAGGTCCCAGCTGGGGTTTTTGTCAGGGTTTCTGCTTGTGTGTTGTGAATCCTTGTCAACCAAACAGAAACTGCTTCCTCCTTGAAGGTGTCTGCTCAGGTATTTGCTGCCTCCCTGGTTTCACCTGATCGCTTGTCAGGGCTGGGGCAGGGATTTAGAGGCTTAGCTGTAGAGGATGGAAGGGTTTGGAGGTTGAGTTGAGCGTGTAGGATGGAAAAGAAGAATCTCCTCTCTCTCTCTCTCCTGGCAAGGAAAAACAAAAACCAAAACCCTGTGAGTAGAATCATAGAATCAGTCAGGGTTGGAAAGGACCACAAGGATCAGCCAGCTCCAAACCTTCTGCCATGCCCAGGGACACCCTACCCTAGATCAGGCTGCCCACAGCCTCTGCCAGCCTGGCTGCAAGCACCTCTTTCACAAGCACCTTGGTGAAATTCATTGGCTTTGTGCTCTGCACAATCCTTGCTGAAATGGAGCTGCTGGAGAGGGTCCAGAGGAGGCCACAAAGATGAGCAGAATGCTGGAGAACCTCCCTAGCATGGGCAGGGACACCCTACCCTAGATCAAGCTAGAGTAGCCAAGCAGCAAAGCCACTAAGTGTCCCACCAGCCTGAAGGTCCTCTGAGGAGCCTTCCCAGGGCCAGGAGCATTTCTTTTGCACTGCCTCTGACTGAGGTTTTTCTCCCGGGCAGGGTTTTGCATCTTCGTGCGCCCTCACCACAAGGAGAAGTTCAAACAGCTCTGCAGGGACCTGGCTGGGATGGACTGTGGGGAGGAGCAGCAGTGGCAGCAGCACGCTCAAGGTGAAGGCAGTTCAGAGAGCTGGGGCCTGAAAAAACAGGAGGAGGAGGAGGAGGAGGAAAAGGAAGAAGAAGAAGAAGAAAGCCCCGTGCAAGGCTGAGAGTGAAGATTGGCCTGCCCTGTGGAACCTGATGCTGGCTGGCATCCAGCAGCCTCAGCTGGCAGCTGCCTGCCCTGGGAAGATCAAAGCAACTGGCCCTGGCCAAACTTGGGCTCAAAACCAAACAGGTGTTAAGATGAAAGGGAAGGGGAGCTGAGAAGGGCAAGGAAGCAGGAAATGAGTGAAAGCTTCCCTCTCCTTTAAGGGCACAGCTCTTGGCTTCCAAGAGGGGTGGCAGCAAGGCTGGATCAAGATCCACTTGGTCTAGGGAGAATTTCCCACCCCCCCCACCCCATTCCCAGAACTATTTAAATAGAAAGAGTCCCTTTCAGCTTTTGAAACACAAACTCCTGTTACCAAGCAGTGTTGGCATTAAAACAAAACAAAACAAAGTTCTGAAGCTGTGTCTTGATTTCTTGTACAATACAAAAAAACCTCCTGACCCAGCTGCTGGTTTGTGCTGTGCTCTGAGCTGTGCTTTGGGTGGTTCCTTTTTATCACCACCTGCAACCAGGGGTGAGGTTGAGGTGCCAGAGAGGATTCAGGGGGAGCTTTCCTCCCCCTGCTTTACTGAGAGAATCAAACTTGAGTTATCAAAAGTCTGAAGCATTAGAAGAAATCTAATCTAGGCTGTGCCTACCTTCACCCCAAAGCTGGAGCCAGAGTGTGGTGAGTACTGAGGGAGCTTCTGGGGCAAAGTAATTTTCTGCTAGTCAGGGTTAAAGAGAAGTTAGCAAAGTGAGGGTTATAACCCTGCCTCTGTTTGCTCAGGTGAGGCCAAAGTTAAGGCTGAGGTGCCAGAGAAGTTTTCCTCCTGCTTGACCCAGAAAGTCAAACTTGAATTCCCAGAACCTGAAGCATCAGGAGAACCCAGTGGGATGAGAGGCCCCAAAGGCTCTGGTCCTGTGCCTACCTTCACCCCAAAGCTGGAGCCAGAGTGTGGTGAGTACTGAGGGAGCTTCTGGGGCAAAGTAATTCTCTGATAGTCAGGATTAAAGAGAAATTAGCAAAGTGAGGATTGCACCAACAGCCTGTTACATGCTGCCTGCATTTGCTCAGGTGAATCCAAGGTTAAGATGGAGGTGCCAGAGACAGCTCAGGAGGAGATCTCCTCCTGCTTGACCCAGAAAGTCAGATTTGAATTCTCAGAACCTGAAGCATCAGGAGAACCCAGTGGGATGAAAGGCCCCACAGGCTCAGGTCCTGTGTCTGCCTTCACCCCAAAGCTGGAGCCAGAGTGTGGTGAGTACTGAGGGAGCTTCAGGGAGGAATTAATTCTCTGATAGTCAGGATTAAAGAGGAGTTAGCAAAGTGAGGATTATAACCCTGCCTCTGTTTGCTCAGGTGAGGCCAAAGTTAAGGCTGAGGTGCCAGAGAAGTTTTCCTCCTGCTCGACCCAGAAAGTCAAACTTGAATTCCCAGAACCTGAAGCATCAGGAGAACCCAGTGGGATGAGAGGCCCCAAAGGCTCTGGTCCTGTGCCTACCTTCACCCCAAAGCTGGAGCCAGAGTGTGGTGAGTACTGAGTGAGCTTCTGGGGGCAATTAATTTGCTAATTTGTCTTTAATCCTGATTATTAGCCAAGTGAGGATTATAACCCTGCCTGTGTTTGCTCAGGTGAAGCCAAAGTTAAGATGGAGCTGCCAGAGACAGCTCAGGAGGAGATTCCTTCCTCTTGCTCGACTCAGAAAATCAAACCTGAATTCCCAAAGTGTGAAGCAGCAGAAGAACTCAGTAATGGGAGCCACACAGGCTCTGGATTTGTGCCTATCTTCCCTCCAGAGCCCGAGACAGACTCTGGTGAGTATCAAGTGAGGTCCTGGGGGGCAACTAATGCCTTGATAGTCAGGATTGAAGCTAAGTGAGGCTTACCCCAGCAGCCTGTGAAGTGCTGCCTGTGTTTGCCCAGGTGCCACCGTGATTAGTGTTGCTTTGCTCAGCACCATTTGTGCTTTCTCCTCCTTTGCAGAGGCTCTGAAAGCCTTTCATTGTCTTTTGTCACAATGGGCTGATAGTTTCCCCCCTGGATGCTCTTTTTTCTCCACCCCTTCCTTGTAAAGCAAGGATCTAACTTCAGTTCCTAAAGGGAGAGAGCTGGAAGCAGCAAGAGGCTGAGTGAGACCATGGCAAAGGAATCACCTAGCAGGAGCTGCTCTGCTCTGGCAACTCCTGAGGCTCCTGGGTGGTGTTTTCTGGGCTGCACTGGAAGTGTGCTGTGTGCAGGGAAGTCTGACAGGTGGATGCTGGACCTGAGTAATCTCTTCCCTTTCTCTCTGCCTCTCCTCTGCCCTAGAGAGCTACGTGTGCCCTGGCTGTGGATCCGAGGCTGTTGTGCCCTATGGGTGTCCCTGCTGCCCCTGCACTCGCTGTGCCACCTGCTGGAAGCACATCTTGAAGGTCCTCTGGCTTCTGGGATTTGCCTTTTTTTTTTTCCAGGCAATGCTGGGGAATGGAGTTTGGTATCAATCACAGAATGTCAGGGGCTGGAAGGGACCTCCAAAGCTCCTCCAGTCCAACCCCCCTGCCAGAGCAGGGTCACCCAGAGCAGATCACACAGGAACACATCCAGGTGGGGTTGGAATATCTCCAGAGAGGGAGACTCCACAACCCCCCTGGGCAGCCTGTTCCAGGGCTCTGCCACCCTCACAGGGAGAAAATTCCTCCTCATGTTTAAATGCAGCTTCCTATGCCTCAGCTTCCACCCATTGCCCCTTGTCCTGTCCCTGCAGAGGGACAGCAGAGCTGGCTCCAGCCTCCTGCCACTCACCTGCACATCTTCATAACCATTGCTGAGGTCACCTCTCAGCTCCTCTTCTCCCAGCAGCACAGCCCCAGCTCCCTCAGGCTCTCCTCCTGACAGAGCTCTTCCATTCCCTTCAGCATCTTTGTGGTACAGGAGAACTGTGTGGACAGCCCAAGGACCTGTGCACTTAGAGAGAAGTCCCAGAGCCCCCTTGGAAGATTTTTATCACTCCTTCCATTATTTCCAGTGTGACTGGAGGCAGATCTCTGCCTTCAGGCTGCAGTTTTACACCTTTGCCTCTCCTCAGCTGCCTCCAGAGCTAAGGAGAGCTGTGGAGTCCACTTGAAAAAAAATATTTCTTTCTTTCTTTTAACATCTCAAAGGAGGAAGTTGGCCTTGAGCAACCTGTTCTAGCAGGAGGTGTCCCTGCCTGTGGCGGGGGGGTGGAACTGGATAAGCTTTGAGATCCCTTCCAACCTAAACCATTCTATGAAGTTCTTCAGCATGAGAGTGGTGAGAGCCTGGAAGGAGTTACCCAGGGAGGTGTTTGGGGCCAGATCTCTGGAGGTGTTTGGGGCCAGGCTGGCAGAGGCTGTGGGCAGCCTGCTCTAGGGTAGGGTGTCCCTGGGCATGGCAGTGGGGGTTGGAATTGGCTGATCCTTGTGGTCCCTTCCAGCCCTGACTGAATCTAGGATTCTCTGTGTTCAAGATCTCTGCTGCCTGAGCCTTGAGCTGGCTGGAGTAGGAGAAGGAGCTCCCTGGGGAGTGTTTTTGGCTGGGCAAGCATTTGTGATCCCACAGGGATTGTCTCAGCCAAGAATCTTTGGTGTCTGGGGTGGGGAAAAACTCTCTCCCTCTGCCAGTAAGCTGCAATTTGAGAGCCCACAAGATGAGAGGTGTTGCCTGTTGAGCAATTGGAGTGCCCTCCTCTTGGGGGTTTGCTCCAGAAGCCTGAGGTCTGCTTCTCTCCTTCAGCTCCAACCCAAGTCCACTCTGATGGCTCAGAGCTACATCACTGAAGCTTGCTCAGCCTGAGTGGTTTGAATCACTCCTTTGATTACACAGCCCCAGGGCTGGGGATTAAAACTGTCTGGTCTGCTAGATGAGACTGGTTCACACTCAGGTGCCCCAAGGCATCCAGAGGAGGTCAACCAAGGCAGGGAAGGGCTGGAAGGAATGTCCTGTGAGGAGGGGCTGAGCATGTGGGCTTTAGTTCACTGAGGAATGACCTCAGCTTCCCCAGGAAGGGCTGTGGAGAAGGGAGGTGCTGAGCTCTCTTCCCTAGGCTGCAGTGGCAGAATGTTTGGGTGCAAAGCTGTGCTGGGGGGAGGTCCAAAGTGGCTATCAAGAGACTTTCCTGCGTGGGAGGGGTGGGCACACACTGCTACAGGCTTCCTGGAGGGGTATTCGGTGCCTCAGTGCCCTTCATAACAGGCTTCAGCTTTTGTCCTGCCCTGAAAAGGGCAGGCAATGGGGTGAGGTGGGCAGTGTAGGCCCCTCCCAGCTGGAAGCATTCCTCTTCTGTCCCATCGTGGAGTTGTTTCCATTGGGAGAGAGCTCCAAGGTCCAACCATCATCCTAGGGCCACTGTGGCCACACAGTTCTTGAGCATCTCCAGGGATGGGGACTCCACCACCTCCCTGGGCAGCCTGTACCAGTCCCTGACCACTCCTGCAGGCCAAAACTAGTTCCTAATCTCCAACCTATCCTTCTCCTGGCACAATTTGAGGCCATTTCTTTGCACTGTTTTTGGAGATACCCAACAGAAGCCCATGTGTGGAGAAGTGAGAAACTGCTGCTTCCAGGGAGCTTTTCTTTTTTCCTCCTTGTCCTAGCAGCAGTTAACAACTGACTGTTGAGAGCAGTTAAGTAACCCTGCACCTCAGAATAGCTCATGGGAGGTCTTGGGCACCAGAAAATGACTCCTGTGCCTTGGAGTTTGTGTTGGACATCTGCAGACTCTGCCCTGGGCTGCAGCAGAAGTGACCAGCAGGACAAGGGAGGAGTTGCTGCTGCTCCTCCTGCCCCTGCTGCTGCTGCTGCTCCTCCTGCCCCTGCTGCTGCTGCTCCTCCTGCCCCTGCTGCTGCTGCTCCTCCTGCCCTATGCTCAGCTCTGGAGTCCTCAGCACAGGAAGGACATGGACCTGGTAGAGAGGGTCCAGAGGAGGCCACAAAGAGGGCTGGAGAACCTCCCCTGTGGGGACAGGCTGGGAGAGTTTAGCCAGAAGAGAAGGCTCCAGGGAGACCTTAGAGCAGCCTGCCAGTACCTGAAAGGATCCTGCAGGAGGTCTGGGAGTGACAGGAGGAGGGGGAATGGCTTTGAGCTGGGAGAGAAGACACTGACTGAGACTGGGGATGAGGAAGAAATTCTTTCGAGGCAGGGTTGGGGAGACACTGGCACAGGTTGCCCAAGGAGGTTGTGGCTGCCTCCTCCCTGAAGGTGTTCAAGGCCAGGCTGGGTGAGGCCCTGAGCACCCTGGGGCTGGTGGGAGGTGTCTCTGCCCATGGCAGGAGGTTGGAGCTGGCTGAGCTTGAAGGTCCCTTCCACCCCAACCCGTTCTGTGAATCCATGAACCTTACATCAGTGATTTGCAGGTTTTCAGAGGAGGGAAAATAATGAAATGAGGCAAAAAAAAAAAAGGTTGAGATGTGGAAAAAAAAACCTCCAAGTGGACTCCACAGCTCTGCTTAGCTCTGGGGGCAGCTGAGGAGAGGCAAAGGTGTAAAACTGCAGCCTGAAGGCAGAGCTCTGCCTCCAGTCACACTGGAAATAATGAAAGGAGTGACAAAAATCTTCCAGGGGGCTCTGGGACTTCTCTCTGAGAGCAGAGGAATTGCCTGGGCTGGGCAGGGGTCTCTGAGCTTTAAGAGCACAGGTCCCTGGGCTGGTGGGAGGTGTCCCTGCTCATGGCAGGGCTTTGGAACTGGATGAGCTTGAAGCTTCCAACCCATTCTGTTGACTCTGAGCCTTGGCAGAGAACTGCAATGGATTAACTGTGTCCTGTGCTCTGTTCTTGATCCTAGGTGGGCAAGAGGTGCCCAGAGTGCCACTGTCGTGCAAAGAAGAGGAGGCTGCTTGAAGCTTTCTTCTGACTGACCTCAGAAAGGGACAAGTGCTGGGTGCCAGCAGCAGAGATCCCTGTGCTGTGTGCTCCATCCTGGCTGTGACCTCAGAAAGGGACAAGTGCTGGGTGCCAGCAGCAGAGATCCCTGTGCTGTGTGCTCCATGCTGGCTGTGACCTCAGAAAGGGACAAGTGCTGGGTGCCAGCAGCAGAGATCCCTGTGCTGTGTGCTCCATCCTGGCTGTGACCTCAGAAAGGGACAAGTGCTGGGTGCCAGCAGCAGAGATCCCTGTGCTGTGTGCTCCATGCTGGCTGTGACCTCAGAAAGGGACAAGTGCTGGGTGCCAGCAGCAGAGATCCCTGTGCTGTGTGCTCCATCCTGGCTGTGACCTCAGAAAGGGACAAGTGCTGGGTGCCAGCAGCAGAGATCCCTGTGCTGTGTGCTCCATGCTGGCTGTGACCTCAGAAAGGGACAAGTGCTGGGTGCCAGCAGCAGAGATCCCTGTGCTGTGTGCTCCATCCTGGCTGTGACCTCAGAAAGGGACAAGTGCTGGGTGCCAGCAGCAGAGATCCCTGTGCTGTGTGCTCCATGCTGGCTGTGACCTCAGAAAGGGACAAGTGCTGGGTGCCAGCAGCAGAGATCCCTGTGCTGTGTGCTCCATGCTGGCTGTGACCTCAGAAAGGGACAAGTGCTGGGTGCCAGCAGCAGAGATCCCTGTGCTGTGTGTTCCAGAAGCAGGCTGAAGGCTCATTGCACTCTCCTTTGTCCTGGGCCCTGGCTGGCACCCTGCACACCAGCACCTCTCATTTCTTCCTGCAGATGTGACCAAGTCTGCAAGGTCTCTGTCTTGAGCCACCAGCAGGAGACAGCAGAACGATGTCCTCTGTTAGATTTCAGCAGGTCCATTCCTTAAGTCAGCCTGGAAGCTCTCCTGTGGCCACTGCCAGGCTGAAGTTTTGTTACCCTGGGGGTGGTTGTGGTTCACTGGACCCTTCAGGAAACACCAGATCCTGGGAGAACCCTGCCAGTGGAGCTGAGCTGGCAAGACTGGGAGGGCACAGTGCCCACCCTCCCCAGCCTGCAGCTCCTGGAGGAAGGGATTCAATGTTTGCCTGGCAGCAGCTGCTGTCTGCAGTAGAAGATCCTGAAGAAAAAAAAAAAAATTGATCTGCTGAAGAGAAATTCCCAGGGTTGGGCAGTGAGGGTGAGCACTGCCTGGCATCTGCTGGCCACCTCAGAGCCTGATCCTTTCCACCCTGCTGTGGCAGCCTTTGAGGAGTGCTCCTCAGGAGCCTTTGTGTTGGTCTTTCTGTTGTGCCTGTGTTGGTTGATGTTTGCTTCTCTAGAAGAGGAGGAGGAGGAGGAAAAAAAAGAAGGAATTCAACTGATGTTAAACCAGGATGGGTTAAAATTCCTTCACTCCTCCTCTCTGGGAGCAGTTTGGGTTTCAGTGGTTAGCCTGAAAGGTTTGAATCTGGTTTCTCTCCCCGGTTGCTGTTGTCCATCAGGTGAAGCTTTGAATAAAACCATTCTGCTCTTGACTGGAGTTTTGGCAGACTTGAGGTGATTGGATGTGGAATCCCAGGGGGAAGGTTCACCCTCTGGGATTGGGGGGACAGTTCTGTTTGACAAAATTGAGCACAGGATTCTGTTCATAGAATGGCTCAGGTTGGAAGGGATCTCAGGAGATCATCCACCCCAACCCCCCCTTGCTATGGGCAGAGGACACCTCCAACCAGCCCAAGATGCTCAAGGTCTAGAATCAACCAGGTTGGAAGAGACCTCCAAGATCATCCAGATCTCAATGTCTGATCCAACCTGGCCTTTAACACCCCCAGGGAGGAGGCAGCCACAGCCTCCCTGGGCAGCCTGTGCCAGTCTCTCCCCACCCTCACTCTGAAGAATTTCTTCCTACTCTCCAATCTCAATCTCCTCTCCTCCAGCTCAAAGCCATTCCCCTTCCTCCTGGCACTCCCAGCCCTTGTCAAAAGTCCCTCCCCAGTCCCTTCAGGCTGCTTCTTCCTCAGCTCCAGCCTAACCCTGCTCTGCCTCGGCCTCAAACCATTCCTCCTTGTCCTGTCTCCAGACACCCTCAGGAAAAAGTCTCTCTGCAGCCTTCCTGCAGGATCCCTTCAGCTGCTGGAGGGCAGATCCCTTCCAGCCTGAGCCATTCTCTGGCTTCTTCGTGTGGGGCAGGATTGGCAGCAGCTTCCAAGCAGCATCCCTGCTGGGTGCTGCTTTTGACTTCGGGCTGCGTTCTCCAGCCCTGCTGAGAGGTGGAATGGGACAGGCTGGGAGCAGTGGAGAGTTACTTTGTGCGAAGATACTTCAGTGCCTTGTCCACTTCTCCCTGGGCAGAGGCTGCAGCTTGCTGCTTGTGCCACTGGAGGGAAACCACAGCACAGGAGCTGAGCTCTGAGCATCTTCAAGGGCAGGCAAAAGGGAGGCTGAGCTTAGGCTGGGAGCATCTGCTGTGGGCTGCAGAAATGCAGTTGGATCCGTGAGTCGTGTGAGCTGTGTGTGGCTTGCTGGGATCAGGATCCTCACACTCTTCTTTTTTTTTCCCCCTCCTCCTCAAACAGTTAGGGGTTTTTTTTTTGCTGTGTTTTTCCCTTGCTGCTGGAGTTTCAGCTCTGGAGGCTTTTCCTACCTGGGAATGCTCCCTTGTGGAAGAGAAAAGAGGCACCACGTTAAGGAGATCTTGGTGCCTTCAGGAGATTCACACATTCCTCCTTTTAACTCCTCAGCAGTTGGACCAACCTTGCTGAGGAGATTTCCAGCTGGGAACCCACCCTGCCAAGCTCTGCAACCCTCCAGGGTCCCCAGCAGTGAGTCCTGCCCTCTGCAGCCAAGAGCCATTTGGAAGGACTCTGCTTTGGGGCTGCTTTCTGCTACGGTGAGGATTGCACTGGGGCAGGTCTGGAGGTTTAGCTCCTTCCTGGTAGCTTCTCCCAGGCAGGCCAGGTGGATGTTAGCCTGTCCTGATGATGGGACAGCATCCAGCCTGCTGCCTCTCCTTGTCTGCTCATCACAGCTGTGCTGAAGAGAGCTGGAGGTGTCCAGAGAAGGGCCAGGAGGATGCTCAGAGGGCTGCAGCACCTCTGCTGTGAGCACAGACTGAAAGAGTTGGGGCTGAGCAGGCTGGAGAAGAGGAGGCTCCCAGGGGACCTTCTTGTGGCCTTCCAGGACCTGAAGGGGGCTACAAAAAAGCTGGGGAGGGACTTTTTAGGCTCTCAGGGAGTGCCAGGACTGGGGGGAAATGGAGCAAAGCTGGAGGTGAGGAGATTCAGATTGAATGTGAGGAGGAAGTTGTTGAGCATGAGAGTGGTGAGAGCCTGGAGGGTGTTTGGGGTCAGATCCCTGGAGGTGTTTGGGGCCAGGCTGGCAGAGGCTGTGGGCAGGGTAGGGTGTCCCTGAGCATGGCAGGGGGGGTTGGAACTGGCTGCTCCTTGTGCTCCCTTCCAACTCTGTTTCTGAGATTCAACCCTCCTGGCATCCCTGCCCCATCGTGGGGAGGCTTTCTGAGAAGTTCTGGCCCAAGCAAACTCCTGCAGCCTCATCAGGGGCGAGCAAAGAGCTTTTTTTTCTGTGCCGGTGTCCTGCAGCAGCTTTCCCTGCAGAACCAGAGGAACAACTCCCGTGAGAGAAGGCAGCTCCCAACTCCAGGGGAGGTCTCAAGGTCTCCCCTTGCAGACGAGCTGGCGCCACCCAGCAGCCTGCCAGGCTTGCAGCGCAGCCCTCCCTGCTTCCTGGGAGCCACCCAAGCAGTGATCGCATGGGGAGCCGTGGGGCAGAGCTCTGAGCCCTTCCCATCCCCATCCCTCCAGGCTCTGGGCAGGGAGCTGACCGCAGGTGGCTCCAGCATCGCTTCTGGCGCCCTCCTACGCACGCATTTCCATACCCAAGCTTCCACAGAAAGGGCTGGAGGCTCCTGTCCACAACCCCTCCGTGACCTCCTGCATCTGTTTAAAGTGCTGCTTCCTCCACCTCTGCCCCCTCCCCACCCTCCCCCGGCCGTAAAGTTGCTTCCAACGAAACCTCGAAGGAGAGCATCTCCAGGAACCAGCTGCGGGGATGTGACCGGGGAGAAGTGGCTGGAAGGGAGGAGGAGGAGGGAGAGAGGTAGGACTCCAATTATCAAGGAAGAGAAATCGTTGCAGGGAGGCTCTAAAGGGGTTAAAGGAAGTGCTCCTTGCACAGCCCTCCAGGAAAAGCAAGGTCGGGGTGGACATTCCCTGCTGATTTGGGAAGCAAATAACAGATGAAGGAAGTTGGTGCTGAGCTCTCCCCACTTCCCCTGCCTGGCAATGCCATCACTCTACCTGGAATGCTGTCTGCAGCCTGCAGTGCTGTGTCCTGGAGCAAAGCCTTTTCCTGATGCTTTCCCCAAGCTCGAAGGAGCTGGAAAGGAAACCAAAACCAGCAGAGTGACTCCAGAATCACAAGGGCTTGACTTGTGCCTGCTGGAGCAGTGTCCCCTGAGAAGGGCTTGAGCTGTGCCTGCTGGAGCAGTGTCCCCTGAGAAGGGTTTGAGCTGTGCCTGCTGGAGCAGTGTCCCCTGAGAAGGGTTTGAGCTGTGCCTGCTGGAGCAGTGTCCCCTGAGAAGGGCTTGAGCTGTGCCTGCTGGAGCAGTGTCCCCTGAGAAGGGCTTGAGCTGTGCCTGCTGGAGCAGTGTCCCCTGAGAAGGGTTTGAGCTGTGCCTGCTGGAGCAGAGTCCCCTGAGAAGGGCTTGAGCTGTGCCTGCTGGAGCAGTGTCCCCTGAGAAGGGTTTGAGCTGTGCCTGCTGGAGCAGTGTCCCTGAGAAGGGCTTGAGCTGTGCCTGCTGGAGCAGTGTCCCCTGAGAAGGGCTTGAGCTGTGCCTGCTGGAGCAGAGTCCCCTGAGAAGGGTTTGAGCTGTGCCTGCTGGAGCAGTGTCCCCTGAGAAGGGCTTGAGCTGAGCCTGCTGGAGCAGTGGCTCCTGACACAGAGGGAAGAATTTCTTTGCTTTTTCAGGTTTTCTTTTTCTTTTCTGATTTTTGTCAGAGGGGTTTGGGAAAGCCAAGCTGCTGGACAGCCTGAGGTTCTCAGAAATGTCAAAGGATGCCCTGTGTACAGAGGTGAAGTGAGAGCCAGGAGAGGATGAGGCTGAATTCCTCATCTAAGCTACCTCTCTAGGTCAGAGAGTCAGCAGTGGTCAGGGTGGTGACCCCCAGGGAGGTTGACTGGGCAAAGAAAGGAACAGGCAGCAAAAGATTGATGGGCAGTAGAACATCTGAACAGATTGGAAGAGTTGGGGCTGAGCAGGCTGGAGAAGAGGAGGCTCCCAGGTCACCTTCTTGTGGCCTTCCAGGATCTGAAGGGGGCTACAAAAAAAGCTGGGGAGGGACTTTTTAGGCTATCAGGGAGTACAGGACTAGGGGGAATGGAGCAAAGCTGGAGGTGAGGAGATTCAGAGTGGAGGTGAGGGGGAAGTTGTTGAGCATGAGAGTGGTGAGAGCCTGGAATGGGTTGCCCCTGCAGGGAGGTGTTTGGGGCCAGATCCCTGGAGGTGTTTGGGGCCAGGCTGGCCCTTCTCATTAATTAACTGCTCTAGAGTGGGTGCAGAATGCAGGTGGGCACAGCCCAGGCTGTGCTTGGGGTGGGGCAAAGCATTCCAAGGTCCATAGACTGATGGGATGGGATGGGTTGGAAGGAACCTTGAAGACCACCTAGTTCCACCCTTCCCTGGCAGTGGCAGGGACACCTTCCACTTTTTAGGCACATGCTGACTCCAGCTCAGTGTTTCCTTTAACCATGATGAGCAGGAACTGGTGTGAGGTGCAGGGGGGGAGCTCTGGGCTTTACTTCTCCTTCTGGGCTGGCTTTGCTTTCTTTGTAAGTTGTGCCTTTAGCTGTTGTCAGATTTGATCTTTAGCAGTGTGGAGAAGAAAAGTCCCAGAGGTTCCCCTTCTGCAGCCCCAGGGACTTCTGGCTGGAGGTGAGGGGGCTGTGTGTGGGCTGTGTGTGTGACATGAGTGAGGATCATGTGCTAGATGTGACCATGCACAGAGGGGACAAGCATGAAAAGGTCTTTTGGGAACTCGTGAGTCTTCAGGGGATCCCAGCAGAAAGCTGGGGACAGACTTCTGAGCAGGGACAGGGCAAGGGGGGGGATGGTTTGAGCTAAAAGAGGGAGATTCAGAGTGGAGAGAAGGGAGAAATGTTTAACCCTGAGGGTGGGGAGAGCCTGGTCCAGGCTGCCCAGAGAGGTGGGAGCTGTCCCAGCCCTGGCACCACTGCAGCTCAGGTTGGTTGTGGCTGTGAACAACCTGCTCTGGATCCAGATGTCCCTGCTGAGTGCAGTGGACTGGACTGGATGACCTTGAAAGGTCCTTTCCCACCCAAATCGATTTGGGGTTCTGAGCTGAGGATATAAGGAGCCCAGCTCTTGGCAGAGGAGGAGGAAGGTCCTCTCTAGGGCTGTGCTTCAGACCCACAGCTTGGCCATGTGTGCAGCATCTCTAAGCACTGTCAGGAACACCTCTCTGCTGCTTGGTCTCCCAGCACAAGGCAGAGTGAACCATTGCCCAGACTCAGTGTTCCTGTGATGCTCTGCTTGGTGTTTGACACTCTCAGCTGCCTGGTGGCCTGAGCTACCTGGCAGAGCAGAGGACATCCATGGCAATGGGATGTGCTTGGGAGACCTATAAATTGAGCCATAAAAGCATTCTCTGTTCCTTGGGGACAGCTGATTCCCAGGTGGAATTCCTTTCTTGGAGCTCAAACAATGATGAGACCTTTGTTCTGAGGCCACTGAGGGTACCAAGTGTGGCTGCTGTCAGCAGCTGGAGAGCTTTCAGAGCAGACACCAGAAGCTGCCCTGAGAGCAGCAAGGCTGCCAGTGGCAGTCCCACAGGGCATGGCTTGGGGGGGAGGATGGTTCAGAGCCTTTGGTGTCTCCACGTGGCACTGCTGGAGGGGGTCAGGCATGTTGCCCAGGTGTGTCCATGGGCTGGCTGCTGCCTTGGGCAGCTCTCTTGGCTGCTGAGCAAGCAAAGCCTTTGCTGGTTGGTGGCTGTTGTCCCATTTTGGCTTGAGAGAGGCGCAGGGAATGGTGCTCTGCTGGTTCAGCTGGTGTCACCAGCCTACATCCGCATGCCAGGGCAGTGATGGCAGAGCCCTGACCATGCAGCAGGTCTGTGGAAATCCTGACCTGGGCTCACAGCAAAATTCAGAGTCAGGCATGGGTGGGGTCCTGCATTTCACCCAGATGGAGGTGGCAGGTGGCTTGTGACATCGAGGAGGAGAGAGCAAAGCCTGCCGGAGCCGCAGCTGAGCGCAGAGGGTGGGAGGTGGCTGAGGGTTGCCTTCTCCTCTCCCATTGACTGCGAGCTTCAAGAAAGAAGCTGAACTGTTTCTCTCTCAGCTACCTGTTTGGAATCAAGCTGCAGCTTCTCCCTTCTGCTCTGCCTGGTGGCCCCACTCCTGAGAGGAGAGGAGATGCTTGGAAGGGAAGGGAAAGGTGAGCTCTGAGGTGCAGAGGAGGCTGTGCTCTCCAAGGGCTGGGCGAGGATCTGCTGCAGCCAGGAGAAGGAGCAGTTCTGTGCTCTTCTTCTCCTTCCCCCTGTGCTTGTAGGGGACCAGAGCAGGCAGAGCTGAAGCAGAAAAGTGCTGGGCACACCAGCAGGAGCTGCTGAGCTCTTTGAGGAGCTGCCCGGGGAGGGGAGCTGCCTTCAGAGGGAGTCTGGAGGACAAAGTCCAGGAGTTCTGCTGGATTTAGTAGGGACAGTGCAGAGTGGGCAGCTGCTGGTTGAGACCTGGCCATGGAGCTCTGCTGAGCCCTGGACCTGTGAGGCTGAGCCCAGTCTCCCCCCCAAAATCCTTGGGGTCTAAGGCTGATGGCAGGATGCCACCTCTAAGGCACTGAGATTTCACCTCCTCAGCTGCTGGCTGCTGGGATCCCACAAATGGCAGCTCTAAGGGGCTCAGAGTTGGAGGTTGTCCTCGGTGCTCCTCATCCTATCTGAGGCACAGGAGGTTCCAGGTGAACCTGAGAAAGAATTTTTTTTCACTGTGAGGGTGACAGAGCACTACTGGAACAGGCTGCCCAGGGAAGTTGTGGAGTCTCCCTCTCTGGAGATACTCAAGAAGTATCTGGATGCTTTCCAGCATGATCTGCTCTGGGTCATCCTGCTCTGGCTGGACCAGATGAGCTTTCAAGGTCTTTTCCAGCCCCTGATATTCTGTGATTCTGTGACTTTATGATTCTATCAGAGGGCAAGTGAAGCTCTCAGACAGAATCACAGAATGAAGCAGGCTGGAAAAGCCCTCTAGGGATCACCAAGTCCAACCTATCACCTAACCCTTCTCATTAATTAACCCACGGCACTAAGTGCCTCATGCAGCCTCTTAAACACCTCCAGGGCTGCAGAATCCCAGAATTAACCAGGTTGGAAAAGCCCTCTAGGGATCACCAAGTCCAACCTATCACCTAACCCTTCTCATTAATTAACCCACGGCACTAAGTGCCTCATGCAGCCTCTTAAACACCTCCAGGGCTGCAGAATCCCAGAATTAACCAGGTTGGAAAAGCTCTCTAGAGATCACTGGGTCCAACCTATCACCTAACCCTTCTCGTTAACCCACGGCACTAAGTGCCTCTTGAACACCTCCAGGGCTGGGCACTCCACCACCTCCCCGGGCAGCCCATTCCCATCCCAATCACTCTCTCCGTGTAGAACTTCTCCCTAACGTCCAGCCTGAACGCAGCTTGAGGCTGTGTCCTCTCGCCCTGTCCCTGGGTGAAGAGCCCAACCCCTGCCTGGCTACAACCTCCTTTTCGGGTACTTGTGGAGAGCCTCAGGACCGTGCCAGAGCCGTTTCAGAGGGGCAGTGCTGTGAGGGGGGCAGGATGGGGGCTCCCCCCAGAGCCCCTGGGCAGAGCAGGGCACTTACTCATCTCAGCTGCTACCGCACCGGTTCCAAAGCGCTGGCAGGCAGAACCGGCACGGGCGGGCAGCGTTCAGGGGCGAGTGGAGGCTGTTACTGGGAAGCTGCTTGGCATTTACAGCCTCTGCCGAGCGGGCTTGGGAATTTCCCTGCCGAAAGAAAACAAAACGGAGGGAAAGGAGGAGAGGGAGGGGAAAAAAAATGGAAAAA
>VWZI01006039.1:3903-21644 GCA_013396835.1 Psilopogon haemacephalus
ATTCTATTCTATTCTATTCTATTCTATTCTATTCTATTCTATTCTATTCTATTCTATTCTATTCTATTCTATTCTATTCTATTCTATTCTATTCTGTTCCATTCCATTCCATTCCATTCTATTCCATTCTGTTGTATTTTATCTATTCTGTTCTATTCTATTCTGTTGTATTTTATTTTATTCCATTCCATTCTAATTCTACATCCTGCCATCAGCAAATGACACCTGGCAAATCTTCCCCTAGACCTCTCCTGCCCAAAGAAGCACTGTGGCCCACATTTCAGTGTCTCCTGAAGATAATCAGTGAAAGCCAAAGTTCTCCCTATCTTTACCTTTGGTTTTTTTTCCTCAGATGGGTAGGTCCTGCTCGTTACGCACACATCTGGTTCCTCCTCCAGCTGCCTCCTTTTCTAGTGCTTTGCCAGTTCATCTTTACCACACCTCTACAGCTTATCTGAGCTAACAACAGTGTCTTTTGCTGTCAAAGTTTATTTGTGTACAAAACATATCACTTTAGCTTTGACTTTGATTGCAGGCAGCTTGCAACACGTAGCATAAAAAACAACCCATCGCAGTCAAGTGCTGGAGTTGGCTCCGCTCCCTTTTGGCCAGCTCGTGGAAATTCAGAGGCCTTGAAGCTTGCTGAAAACACCAAGCAAAAACAGTATTTAGTTGTCTTTTGTTTTTTTTTAATGTGCTTAATAAATAACATTCTATTTCTTCATCTGTGAAAGGGTTGAATAATGTTTTAAACTATTTAAAGACTTAAAGCACCTCGCGGTAGGACATTTTCTATATTCAAGTAAAGGTTGCCACTTTGCTTTGGAGGGTGGGGAGGGTTACACTGGAGATAAGAAATCAAAGATTAAGCAAATTGGAGATGAAATCAAAGTATGAATGGCCAGCAGGGCAAGAGAGGGGATTCTCCCCCTTTACTCTGCTCTCCTCACACCCCACCTGCAGCACTGTGTGCAGCTCTGGAGCCCCCCAGCACAAGAAGGACATGGAACTGCTGGAGAGAGTCCAGAGAGGGACACGAAGATGATCAGAGGGCTGCAGCAGCTCTGCTATGAGGACAGGCTGAGAGAGTTGGGGCTTTTCAGCCTGGAGAAGAGAAGGCTTCCAGGAGACCTTATAGTAACCTTCCAGTATCTGAGGGGGCCTACAGGAGGGCTGGGGAGGGGCTGTTCACAAGGTCTTGTAATGACAGGATGAGGGGGAATGGGTTCAAACTGGCAGAGGGGAGATTTAAACAGGATGTTAGGAAAAAGTTCTTCACAGTGAGGGTGATGAGACACTGGCACAGATTGCTGAGGGAAGTTGTGGCTGCTCCCTCCCTTGAGGTGTTGAAGGCCAGGCTGGATGAGGTCTTGAGCATCCTGATCTAGTGGGAGGTGTCCCTGCCTATGGCACAGGGGGGTTGGAACAGGATGATCTTTGAGGTCTCTTCCAACCTAAACCATTCTATGATTCTATGAGTCTATGAAAGGGGCTTCTGAGTTTGATTGTGATCAGAGAGTGAACCAAGAGCAGTTCCTAAGGATAATTAACCTACGTAACAATCGTCTTCAGAAATGAATCTGTTTCCTAATTGGCTCTCACAGAAAATCATACAGAATTAGAGAACCACAAAAATTATTTGGGTGGGAAGGGATCTTCTGAAGGTCATCTAGACCAGGCCCTTCCCACCCCCAACCCAGTCAGCAGGGACATCTGCAACTAGAGTAGGTTACTCAGAGCCCCAAGCAATCCGACCTGAAAGGGTTCCAAGGATGGGGCATCTCCCACCATTCTGGGCAATCTGGGACAGGGTCTCACCACTCTCAACATCAAAAATGTCTTCCTAGTTGGGACTTTTCAGCCTGGAGAAGAGAAGGCTTCCAGGAGACCTTATAGCAACCTTCCAGTAGCTGAAAGGGGCCTACAGAAGTTTGGGGAGGGACTATTGACAAGGTCTCATTATGACAGGACAAGGGGTAATGGGTTTAAAATGGAAGAGGGGAGATTTAAATTGGATGTTAGGAGGAAGTTCTTTCCAGTGAGGGTGGTGAGACACTAGCATAGGTTGCCCAGGGAGGTTGTGGCTGCTCCCTTCCTGGAGGTGTTCAAGGCCAGGTTGGATGAAGCCTTAAGCGTCCTGTTCTAGTGGGAGGTATCCCTGCCTATGGCACAGGGGGGTTGGAACTGGATGAGCTTTGAGCTCCCTTCCAACCTAAACCATTCTATGATTCTATGATTCTCTTGAGTCTGAATCTCCCTCTTCTAGTTTAGAACCATCACTATTTGTCCTGTCACAGCAAGGCATGCTCAGAAGTCTATCCCAGTCTTTCTTCTCGGCCCCTTTAAGCACTGAAAGGTCATCAGAACATCTCCCTGAAGCCTTCTCTTCCCTAGGCTGAACAACTCCAATTTTCTCAAGCCTGATCTCACAGCAGAGGGCTTCCAGCCCTCACATCATTGCTGTGGCCTCCTCTGGCCCATCTCCAGCAGGTTCATGTCTCTGCTGTGCTGAGGACTCCAGAGCTGGCCCCAGCAGTGCAGGTGGGATCTCAGCAAAGAAGAGGGGCAGAAACCCATCTGCTGCCTGTTCTCTTGGGGAATCAGCCCAGAATGCAGTTGGTACATTTAACCTTTCTTTTTACTCATGCATTGTGTTTCCTGTAATTTTCTGATTGTCATTTCCAATTTATTATTATTTAAGTTCCAGGTGTTTGGATTTCTTAGCCTGCCTCGGTAGGAAGTACAAGTTTATGTTAAACTGTTAGAACGTTCATCCTGCTCCTAGAATCAATTTTCTGTGCCCTTCTTGATAAGCAGAAAGTCATCACCTGAGGAGTTACTTACGAAGGAATACAAATATCAGTGAGAAACTGAATATATTTACCTGTCTTCAACTGTCTTGTTGGAGGGGTAAAATACCTTGAATGAAAATCCACTTCTTGGAAACGAACCCTGCAAAGGCAAAGGTAGACACGGCTCTTGCATCAGTAAAATACAAGTAGTAAGGAGATACAGAATCACAGAATGTCAGGGGCTGGAAGAGACCTCCAAAGCTCATCCAGTCCAACCCCTCTGCCAGAGCAGCATCTCCTAGATCAGCTCACACAGGAATGCATCCAGGCAGGTTTGGGATCTCTCCAGAGAGGGAGACTCCACAACCCCCCTGGGCAGCCTGTTCCAGGGTTCTGCCACCCTCACAGGGAAAAAAATTCTTCCTCATGTTTCCATGAAACTTCGTATGCCTCAGCTTCCACCCATTGCCCCTTGTCCTGTCATTGGGCATCACCCAGCAGAGCCTGGCTCCAGCCTCCTGCCGCTCACCCTGCACATCTTTAGAAACATTGCTGAGGTCACCTCTCAGTCTCTTCCTCTCCAAGCAGCACAGCCCCAGCTCCCTCAGGCTCTCTTTGTAAGAGAGATGTTCCATTCCTTTCATCACCCCTGTGCTCTGTGCTGGAGTCTCTCAAGCAGAAGGATGTGGATATGCTGGAGTGTGTCCAGAGAAGGGCCACAAGGATGCTCAGAGGGCTGCAGCACCTCTGCTATGAGCACAGACTGAAAGAGTTGGGGCTGTTCAGTCTGGACAAGAGGAAGCTCCCAGGAGACCTTCTTCTGGCCTTCTAGGATCTGAAGGAGACCTACAAAAAAGCTGGGGAGGAACTTCTTAGGTTATGAGGTAGTGACAGGACTAGGGGGAATGGAGCAAAGCTGGAGGTGGGGAGATTCAGCCTGCAGGTGAGGAGGAAGTTGTTGAGCATGAGAGTGGTGAGAGCCTGGAATGGGTTGCCCAGGGAGGTGTTTGGGGCCACATCCCTGGAGGTGTTTGCAGCCAGGCTGGCAGAGGCTGTGGGCAGCCTGATGTAGGGTAGAGTGTCCCTGGGCATGGCAGGAGGTTGGAACTAGATGATTCTTGTGGTCCCTTCCAACCCTGACTGATTCTATTCTATAAAGGACAGAAGGTCTCTGGAGCCTGATAAAGGACTCAGATGACCTCCCTTTGCAAATCATGAGATGGACAGATGAAGAAAACAAAACATTAGCTCTGGATGAGGCTCTGGCCAGCCTGAGGTATTTAAGGCCAGGCTGGATGAGGCTGTAGCCAGCCTGATCTAGGGTAGTTTGTCCCTGCCCATGGCAGGGGGGTTGGAAGTAGCTGATCCTTGTGGTCCCTTCCAATTCTGACTGATTCTATGATGCTTTGACTCACTCACTGTGCATTTGTTATTTTCACATAGTTGGTGTCTGACCCTGCACACATCCATAAGCAGCATAATAAAAAAGAACAAACAAACAAATAAATAAATAAATATTTAAAAATTAATATAAATAAATAAATACATAAAATAATAAAAATAATACAGGAATCAGGCAATCAATCAGGGGTTGGATCTAGCTGATCCTTGTGGTCCCTTCCAACCCTGACTGATTTCTATGATTCTATTCTAAGCAGTTCTATGTCCTTCTTGAAGTGGGGGAGCCCAAAAAGCGTGGGGAGGGCAGCAGGCAAAGTGGCTGCGCTCTCTTATTCTTTGGGTTCAAATTGGCAGAGGGGAGATTTGAACAGGATGTTAGGAAGAAATTCTTCACAGTGAGGGTGGTGAGGCACTGGCACAGATTGCCCAGGGAGGCTGTGGCTGCTCCCTCCCTGGATGTGTTCAAGGCCAGGCTGGATGAGGTCTTTAGCGACCTGATCTAGTGGGAGGTGTCCCTGCCTATGGCACAGGGGGGTTGGAACTGGATGAGCTTTGAGGTCTCTTCCAACCTAAACCATTCTATGATTCTATGATTTGGATAGAGCATGAGGAAATCTTACAGGATTCATGGAAATGCAGTCAGAGTTGGTGACAGTGAAGGGGTCGTATTTATCCGCGAGGACGAGCAGGTCGGGCAGGGGGTAGAGCCTCAGGGCGTAGTCGTAGGCCCAGTAGACTGGGCTGATGTACAGCGGCAGCGGCGTCAGGTGGCCCTGGGACAGAAGGGTCTTCACGAACTGCAAGGTAAAAGAGAGAGTTGGAGCCTCTGCTGCTTTGAGCTAATCGGAGGATCTGAGTGAGAAATTAAGACAATTGGCTGAGAGAGGTAAACGCAGCATTTCACTTCACCCAGAGTTTTATTGAGAAGGAAAAAAGTTGTTTTTTAAGTGTTGTACCCAAAACACTAGAAATCAGATGGTTTCTGACCCCTCTGGGCTGCAGCTGCTCTTTGCATGATCATAGAATCATAGAATGGTTTAGGTTGGAAGAGACCTCAAAGCTCATCCAGTTCCAACCCCCCTGTGCCATAGGCAGGGACACCTCCCACTAGATCAGGATGCTCAAGACCTCATCCAGCCTGGCCTTGAACACCTCCAGGGAGGGAGCAGCCACAACCTCCCTGGGCAACCTATGCCAGTGCCTCGCCACCCTCACTGTAAAGAATTTCTTCCTAACATCCCATTCAAATCTCCCCTCTGCCAGTTTGAACCCATTCCCCCTTTTCCTGTCATTACAAGACCTTGTGAACAGTCCCTCCCCAGCCCTCCTGTAGGCCCCCTTCAGATACTGGAAGGTTACTATAAGGTCTCCTGGAAGCCTTCTCTTCTCCAGGCTGAAAAGCCCCAACTCTTTCAGCCTGTCCTCATAGCAGAGCTGCTGCAGCCCTCTGATCATCTTTGTGGCCCTCCTCTGGACTCCTTTGTCTTTGCCTTGGTAGCTCATTCTCAGTAGTTCTACTAACTTCTCTCCTACTACTAATCCCCCCTGGCCGATCTACTTCCGCTCATCTGCAGCATCCACAGGTGGTGAGATAAGACTGGAGAAGGGGGGAAAGGTCATAGGGGTGGTTAGTTACCCCTCTTGGGGATTTGAGTCTCTGGGTGGGCTGTGGTGTTTCTGTATTACCTTTTCATTGTATATATCTGTAAATATCTGTTATATCTTGTAAATATTTGCTTGTATATTGTGCAAAGCTGTAAATATAAAGCTTCATTTATCAACTTCCAGTGTTTCTGAGTCCTAGCTGGGGTTTATAAAAAGGGGGGTGGGGGGGTGTGTGCAGGTAACTGCTAAACCACTACAGAGCTGCTTCCCAGAAGTCATTTTCACCCCTGCAGATGTTAACGCCCTGCCAACAGAGAAACTTTGAACCTGGGGATGGGTTTTGGTGTTTCTCAATCTCTGATTGTTTCTAGAGTACAAGAGCGCCTACAGCAGTCAGCTGCTGGCTTGTTTGTTGTCTTGAGAAGGGGTTTTAATACACTGAAGCATATCAGCCAATATCTGAAGATGCCAAAACTATTTTACTGGTCAGACTCTCCAAAAGGACAATTCATAGAATCAGCCAGGTTGGAAGAGACCTCCAAGTTCATCCAGTCCAACTTAGTGCCACTGGATAGGGCTGGGTGATAGGTTGGACTGGATGATCTTGGACGTCTCTTCCAGCCTGGCTTTATTCTCTTCTATTGTATTGTATTGTATTGTATTGTATTGTATTGTATTGTATTGTATTCTCTTCTATTCTATTCTATTCTACTCTATTCCATTCCATTCCATTCCATTCCATTCTATTCTACTCTAGAGCAAGTTGCTCCAAGCCCCAAACAACCAAGTTGGACTGGATGATCTTGGAGGTCTCTTCTAACCTGGCTCTATTCTATTCTATTCCATTCTAATGCAGACCCTGAGAAACTCTTTTTCAGGCTTTATTCTCATCTCTTCTATTGTATTCTATTGTATTGTATTGTATTGTATTGTATTCTATTCTATTCTATTCTATTCTACTCTACTCTTTTCTATTCCATTTCATCCCATTCTGCTCTAGAGCAAGTTGCTCCGAGCCCCAGACAACCTGGCCTGGAGTGGTTCCAGGAATGGGGCATCTACCACCTCTCTGGGGAACCTGGGCCAGGGTTTCACCACCCTCACGGTAAAAAAAAAATCTTCCTTCTCTCTAGCCTGATCCTCCCTCTTTTTGTATAAACCATCTCCCTCTGTCCTGGTTCAGGCTGGACATTAGAAGAAGATTCCTGACTGAAAAGATTCTCAAGCACTGGAGCAGGCTGCCCAAGGAGGTGGTTGAATCACCATATCTCTGCATCTTTGAAATGGAGGCATTTCAAAGATGCCGAGATATGGTGCTGGGGGCATGATTTAGCACCAGTCTTGGTAGACTTAGATAATGATTGGACTCAATTGTTTTAAATGTCTTTCCCATCCAAAGCAATTCATTATTTCTAGGCTCTTTTTCCACTGAAGGCTTGCAATGTAATGTAATGACAGGAGGAGGGGTAATGGGTTTAAGTTGGCAGAGGGGAGATTGAAACTGGATGTTAGGAGGAAGTTCTTTCTAGTGAGGGTGGTGAGACACTGGAATGGGTTGCTGAGGGAGGTCGTGGCTGCTCTCTGCATGGAGGTGTTCAAGGCCAGGTTGGATGAGGCCTTGAGCGACCTGTTCTAGTGGGAGGTGTCCCTGCCTGTGGCACAAGGGGGTTGGAACTGGCTGAGCTTTGAGATCTCTTCCAACCTAAACCATTCTACGATTCTATGAACGTACACACACATAAGTGCAGATGTGCACACCAACACCAAGGTGTCCCCCAGTGGGTTTCCTGTGTTCACAAAGAAACTGAGCACTATCCTGATGCAGTGAAGGAAGACAGAGCTAAAAGAAGTCTCTAAGTCAAACAAACAAAAAACCCCTCTATAAAATAAAGAGAAACAGACTCAATCCATCATTGCAATGAGCCAGTTCTGCCTGGGCTCTTTCTCATTCAGTTATATCAGTAAGTCTCATCGGCTCCTGCTGTGCATTCATTAACTAGAGCCATAACTCAGAGAGCTGTGGCCATGGATCAAAAGTAGGATTAAGATTTCAAGGCAGGAGGCAGAAGCAGCAGATGACCTTTTGCAAAAGTGACGTGCTGCCTTGCTGCAAATGTCCCTCCTTAATTCATCACTTCTTTTTTGGGGGGAAAAAAGTCTGAAACCTTGCCTTTAGGAATCAATATTTCTTGAAATGACATTCAGTGCTGGTGCACACACCCCAAGAGGCAGCTGCTGTGAAGTGCTGTGTTCAAGAGCATCTGTGGTGGGACAGCCAGAATGACTCGATGCCATTAAACACAGCATCACTGACTGGTAGGGCTTGAAAGAGGCCTCTGGAGGTCATTGAGTCCAACCCCCATGCCAAAGCAGGTTCAGGTCACAAATTAACACATCCAGGTGGGTTTTGAGTATCTCCTGAGATGGAGACTCCACAACCTCTCTGGCCAGCCTGATCTAGGGTAGGGTGTCTCTGCCCATGGCAGGGGGGTTGGAACTAGATGATCCTTGTGGTCCCTTCCAACCCTGACTGATTCTATGATTCTATGTTCAGTACTATGTTTAGAGTAAGTTCCGTGCCATATGTAAAGTACATTCAGTACTATGTTTAGAGTAAGTTCAGTACCACATGTAAAGTATGTTCAATACCATGTTTAGAGTAAGCTCAGTACCATGTTTGGAGTATGTTCAGTACCATGTTTAGAGTATGTTCAGTACCATGTTCAGAGTATGCTCAGTACTGTATTTGGAGTAAGTTCAGTACCATGCTTAGAGTATGTTCAGTACCCTGTTTAGAGTAAGCTCAGCGCCACATTTGGAGTAAGCTCAGCACCATGTTTAGAGTAAGCTCAGCACCACATTTGGAGTAAATTCAGTACCATGCTTAGAGTATGTTCAGTACCATGTTTAAAGTATGCTCAGTACCATGTCTGGAGTAAGTTCAGCACCACGTTTGGAGTATGTTCAGTACCATGTTTAGAGTATGCTCAGTACCATGTCTGGAGTAAGTTCAGCACCATACTTAGAGTATGTTCAGTACCATGTTTAGAGTAAGTTCAGAACCATGCTTAGAGTAAATTTAGTACCATGTTTACAGTACACTCAGTACCATGTTTAGAGTATGTTCAGTACCATGGTTTCAGTTATTTTCCTGTCAAGATGGAAATGAAAGTATAAATAGAAGTGCAGAATCTTAGCATCATGAAGGTTGGAAAACATCTCCAAGATCAAGTCCAACTGTTAATGCAGCACTGCCAAGTCCACCACTAATCCATGTCCCTCATCACCACATCTACATGGCTTTGAAATTCCTCCAAGGATGAGGACTCCAGCACTGTCCTGGGCAGCTTGTTCCAGGCTTTGACAACCCTTTTGGGGAAGAAATTGTTCCTCGTGTCCAACCTAAGCCTCCCCTGGCAAAACCTGAGGCCATTTGCCCTTGTCCTATCACTTGTTCCTTGGTAAAAGAGGTGGACACCCACCTGGCTCCAACCCCCTTTCAGAGAGTGAGAAGGTCTCACTTCAGTCTCCTTTTCTCCAGACTAGACAACCCCAGGTGCCTCAGCTCCTCCTCACCAGACCTGTTCTCTAGACCTTTCACCAGCTTCATTACACTTCTCTGGACTTATTCCAGCACCTCAATGTCCTTCTTGAAATGAGGGGCCCAAAACTGAACTGAAACTGTGGCCTCATTAGTGCTGAGTAAAATCTCTTTTCAGGAAGTTGTAGACAGCCTCCCTCAGCCTCACTTTATCCAGGCTGAACAACTCCAGTTCCCTCAGCTGCTCCTCCCCAGGCAGCCAAGAAGGTCAGTGGCATCCTGGCTGGGATTAAAAGTGCTGTGGGCAGCAGGAGCAGGGAAGTGATTGTCTCCTTGGACTCGACTCTGGTGAGGCCACACCTCAAGTGGTGTGTTCAGGTTTGGGCAATGCAGCACAAGAGAGATGTGGAGGTGCTGGAGCAGGCCCAGAGGAGGGCAACAAAGCTGAGGAAGGGCCTGGAGAATAAATCTGATGAGGAGCGACTAAGGGAGCTGGGGATGGTTAGTGTGAGGAAGAGGAGGCTGAGGGCAGACCTCATTGCTGTCTACAGCTGCCTGAAGGGACATTGTGGAGAGGCTGCTGCTGGGCTCTGCTCACAGGTAACTGGAGAGAGAAGAAGGGAGAATGGCCTCAAGCTGAGGCTGGGGAGGTTTAGATTGGACATTAGGAAAAAGTTTTTTCTCAGAGAGAGTGGTCAGGGACTGGATGAGCTGCCCAGGGAGGTGGTGGAGTCACCCAGCCTGGCTGTGTTTCTGGGTGGTTTGGATGTGGACATGGTTTAAGGTGAATCTTATAGAGTAGGGTTATAGGTTGGGCTTGGTGATGCTGAGAGGCTTTCCCAACCTGCCTGTTTCTGTGTGATTCTGTGATTCACAAGACTTGTGCTCTAGACCCTTCATTGCTGGTGCTTACTGAATACTAAATGTACAGATCCTTCTTGCAACCCCTTTAGGTTCCTCTTGCAACACGTTGTGACAATGCAGAGTAGAGCAACCTAAATGCCAAGGAGATCTTGGCAAGGAGTACTGAACACAGCTCACTCACATGGCTGGGAATGTCCATGTTGCTGCTAGGGGAGCGGATGCAGTTCCTGCACATCTTGTTTACCAGATCCTCACGGAAGATGATTATTTCTTGGGTGCAATATTGAACCCTAGATGAAAAAAAAACATGAGCCAAATTGAATAAATGGAGAGGAAACCAAAATGATCTCCTCCTAATGCAGCAAAACGACAAAGCCCATTTCAATTACGACAGTAATCATTTCCCATCTTAGCTTCATTCCTTTACAGATGCACAAAAAGCCAGGGTGCCTTTGGTATTTCCTGACTAACTTTTAGCAGTGCTTCCTCCCATCACTGATTTGTCTCTTTATTCACAGAATCATAGAATCCCAGAATCCCAGATTGGTTTAGGTTGGAAGGAACCTTTCAAGGTCATCTAACCTTCCAGTATCTGAAGGGGACCTAGAGGAAGGCTGGGGAGGGACTGTTCACAAGGTCTTGTAATGACAGGACGAGGGGGAATGGGCTCAAACTGGCAGGGGGGAGATTGAAATGGGATGTTAGGAAGAAATTCTTCCTGTGAGGGTGGTGAGGTTACCCAGGGAGGTTGTGGCTGCTCCCTCCCTGGATGTGTTCAAGGCCAGGCTGGATGAGGTCTTGAGTGACCTGATCTAGTGGGAGATGTCGCTGCCTATGACACAGGGGGGTTGGAACTGGATGATCTTTGAGGTCTCTCCCAACCTAAACCATTCTAAGATTCTATGATCTAATCCAACCCTCCTGCAGTCAGCAGGGACATCTGCAACGAGAGTGACCTCATTGCTGTCTACAACTGCCTAAAGGGAGGTTGTAGCCAGGTGGGGTTGGGCTCTTCTCCCAGGCACCCAGCAACAGAACGAGGGGACACAGTCTCAAGTTGTGCTGGGAGAAGGTATAGGCTGGGTATTAGGAAGAAAAGACCACCAAGATCATCCAGTCGACTCTATCATCCAGTCCTATCCAATCAACTAGACCATGGCACTAAATGCCCCATCCAGCCTATTCTTGAATACCTCCAGGGATGGTGACTCCACCACCTCCCCAGGCAGCCCATTCCAATGCCAATCACTCTTGCTGGGAAGCACTTCTTCCTAACATCCAGTCTACACCTCCCCTGGCACAACTTGAGACTGGGTTGGACTCAAGGATCTCCGTGTGTCCCTTCCAACCCCTAACCTCCTGTGAGCTTTTGTAAACCAACAGGACAAAAAGCAGTAAGTTCCACAGTTACCTGCAAGGATTTGTGGTGAAAACTGAAAAGGGCACCAGCTGTCTGAATTCCTCTGTAATATTTTCGGCCAGGGGAGGCCTGAAATAAACAGCAACAGATGTTACCAAGCAAGCCTTGATGTAATTGTTTAACTCCACATTCTGAAACTGGAGGAAATGAAACTGACCTTGGTAAAACAGGACCAGGACCTGGGTCTTCAGGGCCAGGAACAAACACAAATCGACTACTGTAAAAAAAGTTCAAGGTGTTAACTTTTACCCCCTAGAAGTATCTATGCAGCCCTTACTCCACAGCTGCATTGTAAATAACTTGCTCTGGAGCAGAGATCATAGCTGTCCCCAGCCTTAAGCACCCTGGAAATCCAAGCTAAGGTGTAAGACACAGATACGCTCATCCTTCAAGTGGAGGAAACCTTAAAAACTCCTCTCCATGAAAAGAGGATTGACTGTGGGAAGGGAGATTCACAGAATGGTTTGTGTTGGAAGGGACCTTAAAGATCATCTAGCTCCAAGACCCTTTCCGTGGGTGGGGACACTAGAACAGGTTGCTCAGGACTTCATCAAATGTGGCCTTGAACACCTCTAGGGAGGGGGCAACCACAGCCTCCCTGGGCAACCTGTGCCAGTGTCTCACCACCCTCACTGGAAAGTTTCTTCTTGACATCCAGTCTAAATCTCCCCTCCTCTAACTCCAATCCATTCCCCCTAGTCCTACCATTTACATTTACAGCTTTCTTCTAGGCTCCCTTCAGGTACTGAAAGGCTGCTCTAAGGTTTCTCCTGAGCCTTCTCTTCTCCAGGTACTGAAAGGCTGCTCTAAGGTTTCTCCTGAGCCTTCTCTTCTCCAGGTACTGAAAGGCTGCTCTAAGGTTTCTCCTGAGCCTTCTCTTCTCCAGATACTGAAAGGCTGCTCTAAAGCTTCTCCTGAGCCTTCTCTTCTCCAGGTACTGAAAGGCTGCTCTAAGGTTTCTCCTGAGCCTTCTCTTGTCCAGGTACTGAAAGGCTGCTCTAAGGTTTCTCCTGAGCCTTCTCTTCTCCAGGTACTGAAAGGCTGCTCTAAGGTTTCTCCTGAGCCTTCTCTTCTCCAGGCTGAACAGCCCAAACTCTCTCAGGCTGTCCCTATAAAGAAGGTGCTCCAGCCTTCTGTGGTCTCCTCTGGACTTGCTCCAGCAGTTCCTTGTCCTTCTTATGCTGGGAGCACCAGAACTGAACACAGTACTCCAGGTGGGGTCTCATCAGAGCAGAGTAGAAGGGGAGGAAAGCCTGGTGAAGGACTCACTGACAACAGGCTCCATGATCCCATAAATGGATCCCAAATAATCCATCAGGGACACACCAAGAGACTCCACTAGGATAGAGGATGGAGGATCAGTACAGGAGACAAAGTCACTCACATCTCACATTGCTCAAGAGCTGCAGGCTATGGCCATTCCTGCTTTGGGGCCCTTTTTAGGAACTAGCTCTGCTGAGGGGCTCCTGTTACAAATTCCAAGATGAGAAGCCAGAAAGGATAGGCCTGGCTGCCTCCCTGGGTTCTACTTTCCTTTGTATATTTAAATCTCTCTCAAAGGGATTTAGTTCTCCAGGCCTGGAATGGACTCCCACAGAGCAAGGACAGGAGAAAGGATAAACAAAAGATTCCTTTGCAGGATGGTTTGATTTTGGCTAGAATTATAGAATCATAGAATGAGTCAGGGTTGGAAGGGACCACAAGGACCAGCCAGTTCCAACCCCCCTGCCATGGTAGTTCTCAAACTATGGAGAACTGGGTATGCAAGGATGGAAAAGACAGAAATGTCCCCAGGTAGGCAGCAGGTAGTGTTTCAGGTGACATCACCTGGGGCTGGTAGAGAAGGCCTGTTAGGTGCTCATAGCAGCAGGGAATCATAGAATTGGCTGGAAAAAAACCCCAACTTTTATGATCAAGTCCAACCATCAACCCAACACCAGGAGGGGTGGGGAGGGACTATTCACAAATACTTGTAATGACAGGACGAGGGGTAATGGGTTTAAACTGGCAGAGGGGAGACTGAAACTGGATGTTAGGAGGAAGTTCTTCACAGTGAGGGTGGCAAGACACTGGCACAGGTTGCCCAGGGAGGATGTAGCTGCTCCTTCCCTGGAGGTGTTCAAGGCCAGGCTGGATGAGGCCTTGAGCGACCTGTTCTAGTGGGAGATGTCCCTGCCTATGGCACAGGGGGGTTGGAACTGGATGAGCTTTGAGTTCTCTTCCAACCTAAACCACTCTGTGATTCTGTGATTTAACCTGAGCCTGTTTCCTCTTGTCCTGTCCCTCATGGGAGAAAAGAGCAAGCCCCACCTCATTTCAACCTCCTTTCAAGGAGTTGCAGTGATCAGTAAGGTCTCCCCTCAGCCTCCTTTTCTTCAGTCTAAACAACCCCAGTTCCCCTCAGCTGCTCCTCCCCAGACCTGTTCTCCAGACCCTTCACCGTCTTCGTTACCCTTCTCTGGACATGCTCCAGCACCTCAATGTCCTTTTTGGAGTGAGGAGCCCACCACTGAATCCAGCAATTAAGGTGCAACACTGACTTCAACAGCAGTTTGCAAAGCAGCAGCAGCAGAACTCTTCTGGTTTGAAGGGAACTCTAGGGGAAAAGGGCTCACCCAGAGAGCACTCGTGAGAACTTATGGGCCAGGTCTGATCCCTATGGGATGGGAGGGACTGTTGGGGGGGACTGCTCACAAGGTCTTGTAATGGCAGGATGAGGGGGAATGGGTTCAAACTGGCAGAGGGGAGATTTAAATAGGATGTTATGAGGAAGTTCTTCACAATGAGGGTGGCGAGACACTGGCACAGGTTGCCCAGAGAGGTTGTGGCTGCTCCCTCCCTGGAGGTGTTCAGGGCCAGGTTGGATGAGGTCTTGAGCATCCTGATCTAGTGGGAGGTGTCCCTGCCTATGGCAGGGGGTTGGAACAGGATGATCTTTGAGGTCTCTTCCAACCTAAACCATTCTATGATTCTATGATACAGGGAGAGGCAGCTTCACCTCTGCTCACTCCTAGCAGCTTCCAAGAGCAGGCTGTTTTAGCTACAAATCAAAACCTTGGGCTGCTCCCAAAACAAACAGAGAGGCCTGTGACAGGAGCAGCTGCTATCTGATCATAGCTGGCTCACAACAATGAGAAAGCACAGCATCTGCTGGGTTCTTGGAGTAATTAAAGCCAAGGTTTCCCAAAATAAACATTTCTCCCTATTTTTTTTTCTTTTCATTTTTCTTCATAGCACAGTGTACCTTTTATGGATGCTGGGATGTTCACAGATAACATCTGCCAGAGCCTTCAGAGAACCTGGAGTCAAGCAAACAAAAAAAAAAAAAAGATCTCTGATATAACACCTGGTGAGACATGAAGCAGACATGATATGAATCACCCCCCCCTAGACTTCAGTGCATTACAAGAACATGTCACTTAGAAAACAAAGTTGGTTTTTTCCACCCCCCACCCCCCCCCGCCACTGCTCTCTTAATTACCAGCAGGGCAAGGGAGGTGATTCTGCCCCTTTGCTCTGCTCTCCTCACACCCCACCTGCAGCACTGTCTGCAGCTCTGCAGCCCCCAGCACATGAAGGACAGGGAACTGCTGGAGAGAGTCCAAAGAAGGGCCATAAAGATGATCAGAGGGATGGAGCTGCTCTGCTATGAGGACAGGCTGAGAGAGTTGGTTGGGGCTTTTCAGAATGGAGAAGAGAAGACTTCGGGGAGACCTTAGAGCAACCTTCCAGTATCTGAAGGGGGCCTACAGGAAGGCTGGGTAGGGACTGTTCACAAGGTCTTGTAATGACAGGATGAGGAGGTCTGGGTTCAAATTGGCAGAGAGGAGATTTGAATGGGATGTTAGGAAGAAATTCTTCACAGTGAGGGTGGTGAGACACTCGCACAGGTTGCCCAGGGAGGTTGTGGCTGCTCCCTCCCTGGAGGTGTTCAAGGCCAGGCTGGATGAGGTCTTGAGCATCTTGATCTAGTGGGAGGTGTCCCTGCCTATGGCACAGGGGGGTTGGAACTGGATGATGTTTGAGGTCTCTTCCAACCTAAACCATTCTATGATTCTAGGATTTTGCCCTCCTTATGTTAATTGGAGGTACCCACTTGACCCTCCCTCCACAAAGGCTTCCCTACCTTTCAGTGACTGAATTTGGCTTTTCCCATAGGGGGCGGAGGAAAAATTTCCACAGAAGAAAAAACAGGTCGGAGGCGCAGAGGAATAACCTGGGAAAGACAACAGAGTTTGTCAGTGGCACCCAAAAACTTCAGAGCCTTTCAGCTTGCCCCTCCCCAGCCCAATCCCTGAAGCAGCACTTCAAACTGCTGCTGCTGCTCATACACTTGAAGGATTTTCCTGACCAGGGCTTTTGTTAACTTAAAAATTATGAGGGCAAGGTACAAAGTGTCACTTCTAGTTATTGACTGGCCCAGTTCCAGCAGCACTCTGTGTGTGTGTACCCAGCTAACCACTGACCCTGCCAGGCAATGACACAAAGGACAATTACAATAGGTAGTACCATTCAAAAGCACACTCTTGGCTTAAAGAGACAAACAGCAGGTAGGTGGCAATGGGTTACTATCAGCCTCCATGCATCAACCCAGTTCAAGGGCTCTACCAACAGTTCATTCACTTCTTGGCATTAGAAAGCAGCAATAACTGGAACTGCCTGAGTGTTTTCATGCAATCACCATGGTTGGAAAAGGCCTAGGAGATCATTAACACCACACCCACTAACCCATGGCTTTGAAGAACCCAAGGAACCCTCCCCGGTGCAATCCCAAGCACAACTCCAGGCTGGGTGGGGAATGGCTGAGAGCAGCCCTGAGGAACAGGACCTGGGGGTGTGGGGTGATGAAAAGCTGAAGATGAGGCTGCAGTGTGAGTGCAGCCCAGACAGCAACTGTGTGCTGGGCTGCAGCAAGAGCAGCTGTGGGCAGCAGGGCAAGGGAGGGGATTCTGCCCCTTTGCTCTGCTCTCCTCTCCTCAGATCTCAGCTGGAGCACTGTGTGCATGTCTGGAGCCCCCAACACAGGAAGGTAGCAGAGGCAGGTTAGGGAAGGAGATGTTCCCCTCCTTTGTTTCTATACAAACTTCTGAAGAATTTCCTCTTGTGTATTAGAAGAGGTGGGATGAGTGATGATGTTCATGCAGGTGATGGTGAAGAAAACAGATATAAATGTATTCTGCATGTTTTGTTACTGTGTGCAGTTCTGAAGCCCCCAGCACAAGAAGGACATGGAAGTGTTGGAGCCAGTCCAGAGGAGGCCCCCAAGATGCTGAGAGGGCTGCAGCAGCTCTGCTCTAAGGACAGGCTGAGAGAGTTGTGCCTCTGCAGCCTGGAGAACAGAAGGCTTCCAGGAGACGTTATAGTGGCCTTCCAATATCCAAAGAGGGCTACAGGAAAGCTGGGGAGGGACTATTGACAAGGTCTTGTAATGACAGGACCAGGAGCAATGGGTTGAAACTGGCAGAGGGGAGATTGAAACTGGATGTTAGGAAGAAGTTCTTTACTGTGAGGGTGGTGAGACACTGGCACAGGTTGCCCAGGGAGGCTGTGGCTGCTCCCTCCCTGGATGTGTTCAAGGCCAGGCTGGATGAGGTCTTGAGTGACCTGAGGTCCCTTCTTATGGCACAGGAGGGTTGGAACTGGATGATCTTTAAGGTTTCTTCCAACCTAAACCATTCTATGATTCTAAGAAGATATTTGCAGTGAAGGTGGAGAGACACTGGCACAGGTTGCCCAGGGAGGTTGTGGCTGCTCCCTCCCTGGAGGTGTTGAAGGCCAGGCTGGATGAGGCCTTGAGTGACCTTTTCTAGTGGGAGGTGTCCCTGCCCATGGCAGAGTGGGGTTGGCTGAGCTTTCAGGTCCCTTCCAAGCTAAACCATTCTATAATGATATGATTTTATGATATCACTGACCACACAGAAGCACATTCTTTAGTGCAAAGAGCTGGGGTAAAAAAAAAAAAAAATAAACCCAATTCCCATCCTCCCAATAAAAAAACAAAACCATCTACTCAGGAATTCATCTCACATCCCCTGTTACTCTCCATTTCCCTAACAGGCAGTAGCAGACTTGGATCTGCTCTGCTTTTTTTTTTTTTTTTTTTTTTTTTTCCCTTTCT
>VWZI01006039.1:28479-39764 GCA_013396835.1 Psilopogon haemacephalus
AACTGGGGAGCCCAAAACTGAAGGCAGTACTCAAGATGAGGTCTCAGCAGGGCAGAGTAGAGGAGAAGAATAACCTCCCTTGATCTGCTGGACGCACTCTTCCTAATGCCCCCCAGGACCCCATTGGCCTTCTTGGCCACAAGGGCACATTGCTGTGCCATGGATGTTCTCCACCAGCACTCCCAGGTCCCTCTCCACAGGGCTGCTCTCCACAGAGAGCTGGACACACTCTTGCTAATACACATAAAGGCTTTTATGATTATCTCTGATCAACCATGTAGCTGCCATTGGGCTCCTATGGGATTCTACGTTTACATGACTCTGTGACATTAGAAAATAGCCTGGGAGTGAGTGTATTGCACAGGTAACATTTCCATGCACAGAAATGTCCATTATTTTTGCTAAAACAAGGCTTCAAAACTGCAAGCTCTTCCATCATCTTAATGAGAAGCCTCATTAAATTCTCTGAAGGTCCAGAGCTTTGCCAACAGAAAGCAGCATTTCCAGACTGTTGAATCACACTGTTTGGTTTCTGGAGTCACAGAATGATTTAGCTTGAAAACAAAAACTTTAAGATCATAGAATCAGTCTGGGTTGGAAGGGACCACAAGGACCAGCTAGTTCCAACCCCCCTGCCATGCCCAGGGACACCTCACCAAGTCCAACCATTCTTTAAGTCTACCAAGGCTGGTGCTAAAGCATGGATCTCAGCACCACATCTCTGCAGCTTTTAAACACCTCCCAGGATGTGTTTTCAATCACCTCCCTGAGCAGCCTGCTCCAGTGCTTCAGAACCCTTTCAATCAAGAAGTTTCATCTAATATCCAACCTAAACCAACCCTGGCACAACTTGAGGGCATTTCCTCTCCTCTTATCACTGGTTAGCAGGGAGAGGTCTCCAGTGTGTCTCTTTAACCTACTCATATCTCCTCCAAGCATGTTAGAGCCAGGCTAACAAGGCTGTTATAGATGCTCACACTCCACCATTATCAACCTAACCAATTTGGCAGAGCTCTGTTAACTCTTCAGAGTCCACAAGGAAACAGAAAGGGCTTACAGCCAAAAATCTCTCACCAACTGAGCTCATGGTCAAGCCCCACCAACGTGAGACTTGTCTGTTCAGCCACATCTGGTAGACATGTAACTGCAGCAACAGCCAGGGCCAGAATAACTTATTACAAGCCAAGAAAAACACTCTTGCCTTACCTTCTGCCAAAACAAAGCATGATTCAGTGTATAAGCCACTGTGAAACTGGTGAGGAAAGGTTAAGGAAGATCTTTGCCTTGGATCAGGATTCTTAAATGACTTCTCTAGATAAAGTTGGCTTTCCAGTGGTGTGGTCCATTTGGACACCACTGAAAGTTCACAGCCTGCCTTAAGAGACAGGTAATTAGCTTGGCAGCAGAGCAGGCAAGTTCATAAAGAGGAGCAAAGCTCCACTTCCATTAGGAGGAATATTAACCTTGGCCTAGAGGTCTCTGTGAAACAGCTTCAGCAACCAAGTGACTCAAGAAGAGGGGAAAAGGCAGAGCTGCAATTCTCAATATGCCATTTTTGTCATCAATTTGTCCTTTAATTTCTAATTTCTCCAGGTCTACATCTTCAACTCTTACACCACAGGAAAAGGATATGGCTTTACTAAGGTCTAGCTGGACCACTCCTGTAGGGTCTTCTAGGAAAAATTTCCCCTGAAAAACAGGATTGATTAATAAATTAAGTAGATTAAGCAGATTAATCCTCCAATGAGAGGCATCTATCAGTAAGCATGTAGAAATAATTCAGCACTTTTTAAATCCTGTCAGCTTAGAATACAGTGGGAACACCAAAACCAATGTAGTTTATAGTCACTTGTCCTGGCTTGAGCTAGAAAAGAACTGGTTCTGGTCAGTGCTGTGAGTTCTCAGCTCAGGCTCTGCTCAGGGAGGCACTTTCTGATGTTCAGGGCAGGTTTGCATAGCCAGGAGCTGCTTCTAGCAGGGAGAAGCTGATGGGGAGAGTTCCTGCCAAGGGCTGGGCTGCAGAAAGGCTCTGCCTGAGACTTACTCCTCTGCACTCCAGCTTGTGCCCCACCTTGGAGGGTGCAAAGACAGAGGTGGCACCTGCAAGGAGGAGCAGACAGGAGAGGTGACCCTCAACTGCCCAACGAGGGATTGCATCCCATGGATGGCATCTGTAGGATTCTGCTGACAGATCAAGCCTGGTGTCCCAGGAGTACTCTGTCCCTTCTGCCTTCCATCTCGATCCATGTATTCCTGAATCCAGTGCCAGAATCCATCTTCCATCTGCTGCTGAGTCCAGTCTGGGACTTGCCCAGTGCCTGCCCCAGCATCAGTGGTGCTAATGGTGCAGACACTGCCATGGGGGTCAGATCTTGGTTTGTGTCTCTATGCCTCTATTCCATGGGATTGTTCTTTCTATCCCCACTGGTTGAGCTTCTTTCCCACAATGAGTTTCAAATCCCTCTCCCCTCTTCCCTTTGGGAAGGCAGAGGGTGGCATGGAGAGCCACTGGCTGTCCTCTGGTGGCCAGCCCAGCCCTGACCACTGACATCAATGTATCTTGGCACATTCCCTTTGAGCTGTTTCGCTCTGGATTGTTGGCACATCCCTTCCTAACAATCCCAGTGCAATGCAGTGGCAAGTTTAAACAGAGACTTTGGGAGCTTGAGCATTTCAAGAAGGGGCATGCCTGAAAAATGGAACTGGTTCTAGTTGCTGACATAAAGCATTACAAAAGGAGAACGTGAACCAGCCTGTGCCCAGGTGGCCAAGAAGGCCAACAGCATCCTAGCCTGCATCAGCAAGAGTGTGGCCAGCAGAACCAGGGCAGGGATTGTCCCCCTGTACTCAGCACTGGTGAGGCTGCACATGGATTAGTGGATTCAGTTTTGGGACCCTCACTCCAAGAAGGACATTGAGGTGTGTGTCCAGAGAAGGGCAATGAAGCAGGTGAAGGGTCTACAGCACAGGCCTTGTGAGAAACAGCTGAGGGAACTGGGGCAGTTGAGCCTGGAGAAGAGGAGGCTGAGGGGAGACCTTCTGGATCTCTACAACTCCCTGAAAGGAGGTTGAGTGAGGTGGGGTTTGGTCACTTCCCCCAAGTGAAAAATGAGAGCAGAAGAGGAAATGACCTCAGGTTGCCCCAGGGGAGGTTTAGATTGGACATAATGAAAAATCCACTCCCCAAAAGGGTTGTCAAAGCCTGGAACAGGCTGCCCAGGGTAGTGGTGGAGTCCCCACTGTGTAGATGTGGTGCTGAGGGACATGGTTTAGTGGTGGACTTGGCAGTGCTGGGTTTATGGTTGGACTTGATGATCTTGAAGATCCCTTCCAACCTTAATGACTGCATTAAAAAAAATTCTGCAGTGAGAAGACAAAGGCATTTTCTCACACACACCAGCACCAAATGCTTGTGGGAAAGTCTCTTCTTAGGGAATGGATCATAGAATCATAGAATCACAGAATGGTCTAGGTTGGAGGAGACCTCAAAGATCATCCTGTTCCAACCCCCCTGTGCCATAGGCAGGGACACCTCCCACTAGATCAGGTCGCTCAAGACCTCATCCAGCCTGGCCTTCAACACCTCCAGGGAGGGAGCAGCCACAACCTCCCTGGGCAACCTGTTCCAGTGTCTCGTCACCCTTACTGTGAAAAATGTCCTCCTAACTTCCCATTTAAATCTCCCCTCCACCAGTTTGAACCCATTCCTCCTCGTCCTGTCATTACAAGACCTTGTGAACAGTCCCTCCCCAGCCTTCCTGTAAGCCCCCTTCAGATACTGGAAGGCTACTATAAGGTCTCCTCAAAGCCTTCTCTTCTCCAGGCTGAAAAGCCCTAACTCCTTCAGCCTGTCCTCATAGCAGAGCTGCTGCAGCCCTCTGATCATCTTTGTGGCCCTCCTCTGGACTCTCTCCAGCAGTTCCATTCCTTCCTGTGCTGGATGCTCCAGGATCTTGCACTGCTCTTGGGAGCTCTGCACTGCCTCACATGTCACGACAGAGTGGTGAGATGCTCAACTCTCATTCTCTAGCCTATGAGAACACTGAATGAATGCTGACCCAGAGACTCCACAACCAAAAAAAAAAGCAACCTACCTCCTTAAGCTGAGTTATCATCCCGAGCACAATCACTTCTCCCACTTTAGCTGTATTGCCCAAGAGAGTCTCTATTGTTTTCAGCTGGGGACAAAAATCAAGTCAGAATTAATTCAAACTCTCCATTTATCTTCTTTTTTAAATCAGTGAGACAAAAGCCCCACGAGGAGATGTTTTTTCCACGAGTACACAAAGGAGCTAAGAGAGACCTCAGTAGAAAAATTAAGGACACATTCTGAATGTCTTCAGGGAAGAGTTTCCAGTAATGGCTGTTAAAAAGAACATTAAGGAACTGCTTAGCAAGTTGTTTATTGTCATTATTTTGCTCCTAACTGGATGATAACTGGAAAAGAACAAGTGGCACTTTCTGCTCTGGCCTGCACCCATACAGTGACACCAATCACTTTTAGCAAGGATCCTTGAAGGGATGGCAGAGAACACTCCAGAGCACTAGAGGTGACACCTCAGAGAGTGTTGTCTGTGGTTTTGGGATAGGCTTGGCTTGGCCTGTCAGGCTGCAGTGAAGAGAGAAATTCCTCCTACAGCACCTGCATGAACAAAGCACAAGACACTGCTGACACAGAGGACACAAAGCAGCCAACGGAGAAAGATGCTTATGAAGTACAAAGGTGATAGCAAACTGTCAACTCATCAGGCTGTGCTGCCATCCAGTGAGATCTGGACAGGCTGCACAGCTGGACAGAGGGGAACCTCGTGAAGTTCAACGAGGGAAAGTGCAGAGTCCTCCACCTCATGGGGAATAAATCATAGAATGGTTTAGGTTGGAAGAGACCTCAAAGCTCATCCAGTTCCAACCCCCCTGTGCCACAGGCAGGGACACCTCCCACTAGATCAGGTTGCTCAAGACCTCATCCAGCCTGGCCTTGAAAACACCCAGGGAGGGAGNTCTTGTAGCCCCCTTCAGATACTGGAAGGCTACTATAAGGTCTCCTCGAAGCCTTCTCTTCTCCAAGCTGAAAAGCCCCAACTCTCTCAGCCTGTCCTCATAGCAGAGGTGCTCCAGCCTTCTGATCATCTTTGTGGCCCTCCTCTGGACTCTCTCCAGCAGCTCCATGTCCTTCCTGTGCTGGGGGCTCCAGAACTGCACACAGTACTCCAGGTATCCCTGCACCAATAGAGCTGATGGACTGACCTGATGGAAAGCAGCTGCATGGAGAGTGCTGGTGGGCAAAAAGTTCACCAGGAGCCAGGAACGTGCTCATGGCTAAGAAAGCCAACAGATTCCCAGGGTGTATTAAGGAGACTGTGGCCAGCAGAACCAGGAAGGTTCTCCTCCTCTACTTTGCCCTAGTGAGGTCACATCTGGAGTATTGTATCCAGTTCTTGTGGCCTTCCAGTATCTGAAGGGGGCCTACAGAAAAGCTGGGGAGGGACTTCTGAGGCTATCAGGGAGTGAGAGGACTAGGGGGAATGGAGCAAAGCTGGAGGTGGGGAGATTCAGGTTGGATGTGAGAAGGAAGTTCTTCAGCATGAGAGCGGCGAGACTAAAGTTACAAAATTATTGTCAATTTAATGTTTAGGAAAAAGAGAAGCAGGGAAAACATCTCCAAGCAGAGGGAAGCAAAGTGCAACGAACTGAACAATTTAATGCCCTTCCATCTCAGGAAGCCACATTTGTCTCACGGTGATCTGAGCCAAACAGCTGCATTTTGAACACACAGGCTAAAAACAATCAAGAAGAACTCACTTCATCAATTACTCATAGTGGACACAAAATGAAGAGGTTGCTGGAGAGCTAACACACTGCAAAGAAGCGTCATACAAGCACAGTTCTCTTTGAGAGGGGGGGAAAAAAAAATCAGACTTTTTTTTTTTACCTGGAATTTGCTCTTGCTGTCATCAGGATGAGCAATAATCGGCGAAGGAGTAAACAACTCATGCCTGTGAGTCCTCTGCAGGAACCAAAATGGAAGCAATTCAGTTCAAAAAGAAGTGAGCACCACCAAAAAGCCACTTCATTACAACTACCCTACAAAAGACCTATTTTTCAAGTCCCTTTTCTCCCTTTTATCCAGCAGCATCTAATTCCTGCAGCATAATCAGCTCTTTTGACAAAGAATTTGCTTTTAAGAAACAGGTGATCAATATGCTGGACAATAGCACTAAGTAACATCAAAGCATCTCTAAAATGCTTCTAAAAGAAGTCATTTTTGAGTGTCTGGAAGGAGGAGGTGAGGGAGGAAGGGGAAGTAAACTGCATGAGGTGTTAACTGTAAGGAGAAGAGCAGGTTTCTCCTAGTGGCAGGGCTTGCTACACATCAGCACTTTGGGTTTTCAAATAACAGGAGCAACTTGCACAGAGAGAGAAACTGCAGAGTGCCTGAAGGAAATGCACTGTAGAAATTTTCACTGCTTTTTCTGAGGGCTGAAAGCCTTCCCTTGGGACAAATCCATCACTGCCAGCCCATGAAACACAGACAGCAATTCCTATCAGCTGCCTTCACCCCCACACGGACCCAAAGCTTCCCTCTGGAGGTCTCAAAGGACTACAGGCAACAACCAAACACAAAATTTCTACAACAGAGTCTATGTGAAATCATCAGGCCAAGATGTGCAACACCACAGCACAGTGCAGGAAAAGGTGGCTTCAGAAGACAGAACCCATGGACACCTCCAGCTGCTCTTCATAGAAATCAACTGTGTTCATAGGATCACAGAATGGTTTGGGTTGGAAGGGATCTTAAAGGTCATTCCTACAGAAAGCAGGGACATAGAATCATAGAATCAGTCAGGGTTGGAAGGGACCACAAGAATCATGAAGTTCCAACCCCCACTGCCATGCCCAGGGGCACCCTACCCTACAGCAGGCTGCCCACAGCCTCTGCCAGCCTGGCTGCAAACACCTCCAGGGATATGGCCCCAACCACCTCCCTGGGCAACACCTTCCAGGCTCTCACCACTCTCGTGGTGAAAAACTTCCTCCTCACATCCAATCTGAATCTCCCCACCTCCAGCTTTGCTCCATTCCCCCTAGTCCTGTCACTCCCTGAGAGCCTAAAAAGTCCCTCCCCAGCTTTTCTGTAGGCCACCTTCAGATCCTGGAAGGCCACAAGAAGGTCACCTGGGAGCCTCCTCTTCTCCAGACTCAACAGCCCCAACTCTTTCAATCTGTCCTCACAGCAGAGGTGCTGCAGCCCTCTGGGCATCCTCGGGGCCCTTCTCTGGACATGCTCCAGCATGTCCACATCCCTCTTCTAACAGGGGCTCCAAAATTGGATGCAGTACTCCATCCAGGTGGGGTCTCAGCAGGGCGGAGTAGAGGGGAGAATCACCTCCCTGGCCCTGCTGGCCACACTTCTGCAGCCCAGGATGTGGTTGCTGCAAGTCTTCAATAAGATCACTTTGCTCGAGACCCTCAAACCTAACCTTGAACACTTTTAGGGATGGGGCATCCACAACCTCTCGGGGCATCCACAACCTCTCTGGGCAGCCTGGGCCACTGCCTCACCACCCTCATCATGAACGATTTCTTCCTTTTCTCTAACCTCAGTCCACTCTCCTTCAGTTTGATATCATTATCCCTCATCATATTACCACAGCCCCTGATAAAGTCCCTCCCTAGCTATCCTGCAGGCCCCTTCTAAGTACTGGAAGTCTGCTATAAGGTCTCCTCAGAGCCTTTTCTTCACCAGTCTGAAGTTTTGTGTGTGTGCCATTCCATCAGGTTTCATTGATCCTTGTCACTGCTTCTGTGACCTAAAAAGCTTCCTCAGTGAACAGTTAACTGGTCTTCCAGGGCAGAAGTTCACAAATTGTAGCACACATTCTCCTAGTGGAGAAGTAGCACACAGAAAGTTGTTGCTGCTCCAGGGTATCTTATCCTGTGGCTGCAACTGGTCCAAAGGACCATGAAGGTGGCACAGCCCAAAAAGCTGTGCTCACTGTGGGGTTAGTAGAAGTAAGGAAAGAACCAGGCTGTGACTTGTTCTGTGGGACAACCACACAGCAAGTGGTAAGGGACTGTACTCTCAGTTTCTGAAGGACTGGAGCATCTCTGTGAGGAGGAAAGGCTGAGAGACCTGGGGTTGTATACCCTGGAGAAGAGCAGACATAGAGAAGAGCTTTTCAATGCTCAGCAAGAGCTAAAGGGTGGGGGCAAGAGGATGTGGATGTCTCATCAGTGGTGCCAACTGACAGGACAAGGGGTAACAAGCATACACTGGAACTGAGGAGGTTCCATCTGAAGATAAAGAGAAACTTATTCAGTGTGAGGTTGCTGCAGCCCTGGAACAGGCTGCCCAGAGAGGTTGTGGAGTCGCCTTCTCTAGAGAGATTCCAAAGTCACCTGGACATAGTGATCGTGGGCAACCTGCTGTGGGTGACTCCTATAACAAGAGGGATGTGGAATGCTGAAGTGTGTCCAGAGAAGGGCCACGAGGATGCTCAGAGGGCTGCAGCACCTTTGCTGTGAGCACAGACTGAAAGAGTTGGGGCTGTTCAGTCTGCAGAAGAGGAGGCTCCCAGGTGACCTTCTTGTGGCCTTCCAGGATCTGAAGGGAGCCTCCAAAAAAGCTGCGAAGGGACTTTATAGGCTCTCAGGTAATGACAGGACTAGGGGGAATGGAGCAAAGCTGGAGATGGGGAGATTCAGATTGGATGTGAGGAGAAAGTTGCTGAGCATGAGAGTGGTGAGAGCCTGGAATGGGCTGCCCAGGGAGGTGGTTGGGGGCCACATGCCTGGAGGTGTTTGCAGCCAGGCTGGCAGAGGCTGTGGGCAGCCTGATCTAGGGTAGGGTGTCCCTGGCCATGGCAGGGAGGTTGGAATTAGATGATCCTTGTGGTCCTTTCCAACCCTGACTGATTCTATGACTGTATGCTTTAGCAGTGAGGATGCATTGGATGATCTCCAGAGGTCCCTTCCAATACCTACCAATCTGTGATTCTGACTCTTTCTGGTTGTATGCCACAGCCTGGTCCAGAGCCCCTTCCAGCAGCAGCTCTGAGTACCCACAGATACTGTCCCAGTAGTGCTGAGCAAGTCATGTTGGGAAATCCTGTTCTGAAGCTGTTCATAGCACAAAACAAGATGTAGATGCTACTAAGATTTGACAAGGGGTGGCTGGCTGTCACTGGGAATTTGGAAAACTGGAAAACGAATACATGAACTAAACCAGAACTGAACTTCCATGCTTCAAAGGGAGCCTGAAAAAATTAGTTTCTCAGGGCTTCAAGTCTGCATTAGAATAGAATAGAATAGAATAGAATAGAATAGAATAGAATAGAATAGAATAGAATAGAATAGAATAGAATAGAATACAATACAATACAATACAATACAATACAATACAATACAATACAATACAATACAATACACCAGGTTGGAAGAGACCTCCAAGCTCATCCAGTCCAACCTAGCACCCAGCCCTAGCCAATGACACTAAGTGCCCCATCCAGGCTTTGCTTCAACACCTCCAGGGATGGGGACTCCACCACCTCCCTGGGCAGCCCATTCCAATGCCAATCACTCTCTCTGTCAATAACTTCCTCCTAGCATCCAGCCTAGACCTTCCCTGGCACAACTTGAGACTGTGTCCCCTTGTTCTGTTGCTGGTTGCCTGGCAGAAGAGCCCAACCCCACCTGGCTACAACCTCCCTTCAGGTAGTTGTAGACAGCAATGAGCTCTGCCCTGAGCCTCCTCTTCTCCAGGCTGCACAACCCCAGCTTCCTCAGCCTCTCCTCACAGGGCTGTGCTCCAGGATCCTCCCCAGCCTTGCTGCCCTTCTCTGGACACCTTCCAGTACCTCAACATCTCTCTTGAACAGAGGGACCAAGAATGTGACACAGGACTCAAGATGTGGCCTGAGCAGTGCCAAGTACAGGGGAAGGATAACCTCCCTTGTCCTGCTGGCCACACTGTTCCTGATCCAGGCCAGGATGTCATTAACTCAACAGTGTAATGAATGTAGCACACAGCCAGACAACAGGAGGAAAAGGAGCAGAAAGACAATTAAAAATACAGCATCCCCTCTTGGGACACGATGCTGAAAGGCAGCAAACCCGTGAATCCGTCACGCTGCACGGTGACAGATGAGAAGATTGATAAACCTTAGCACAGATCCTGTCCCTGTTCAGATTTTATTCGAAGTGTAGCTCACCAAAGCACCTCAAGACATCACCAAAAAAAAAAAAAAAGACAAACCAAAACCCATCATTTTGTTCATGCATTTTGTTAAACAAAGCAGAAGCCTTCCTGACCTGCTGTAAGATGGAGTAGCGCTCCCGAAACAGCTCTGCTTTATCTCTGGCGGTCCCAAACAAGTTTGGTACAGGCAAGTTGGTCATTGAGAGGCTGCAAGAAGTTGAACACAATCAAGACTTTAGAAGGGAGGAAACAAAAAAAGAATTTACTTCTTGATCTAAAAGTTTTAGAAGGTCTGCCAAAGCTGTGGCACTACTGAGTAATTTCTTTGCTCGGCAAGGAAGATTTCTGCAGGGGATGCTGCGATTCTGCATTTTGGAGGCTGCAAGCATCTAATTTCCCTCCAACTCACAGTCCTCAAGATTTATCTCCCCACCTGAATGGGACTCTGCAGGAAGCAGGCTTCTAAAAAAAATCCAGTTATGTCTTTTAAATGGCCCTGAACAAGAGCATTTGCTTCCTCTGGGTTAGCAGATTGTCCTTGGGGGTTTCGCAGCTTCTGATGGCCTGGAAAGCTACAAGGTGGCACTGGGAAAAAAAAAAAACCTGCTGCAAACTCACAGGTTGCTTTTGCTGGACTGACAGAATCGTACAAGAGCAGGTTTGGGTTGGAAGAGAACTTTCCAGGTCATCTAGAATCATAGAATCAGTCAGGGTTGGAACGGACCACAAGGATCAGCTAGTTCCAACCCCCCTGCCATGCCCAGGGACACCCTACCCTACAGCAGGCTGCCCACAGCCTCTGCCAGCCTGGCTGCAAACACCTCCAGGGATGTGGCCACAACCACCTCCCTGGGCAACCCATTCCAGGCTCTCACCACTCTCAAGCAGAACAGCTTCCTCCTCACATCCAATCTGAATCTTCCCACCTCCAGCTTTGCTCCATTCCCCTTAGTCCTGGCACTCCCTGAGAGCCTAAAAAGTCCCTCCCCAGCTTTTCTGTAGGCCCCCTTCAGATACTGGAAGGCCACAAGAAGGTCACCTGGGAGCCTCCTCTTCTCCAAACTCAACAGCCCCAACTCTTTCACTC
>VWZI01006041.1:3721-15818 GCA_013396835.1 Psilopogon haemacephalus
GAAAGGGGAAGGAAGAGGGGGGAAGGGGGAAGGCAAAAGGAAAGAGGGAAAGGGAAAGGGAAAAGGGGGAAAAGGCAAAGGGGGAAAGGGAAAAGGAAAGAGGGAAAGAGGGCAAGAGAAAGGAAAAGGGTTAGGGAAAGGGAAAGGTAAAGAGAAAGGGAAAGGGGGAGAGGGAAATAGAGAGGGTAAGAGGGAAAGGGAAAGTGAAAAAAAGGGAAAGGATAAAGGGGGGAAAGGGAAAGGGAAGGGAAAAGGAAAAGGGAAAGGGAAGAGAAAAGGGAAAGGGAAAGGGAAAGGGAAAGGGAAAGGGAAAGGGAAAGGGAAAGGAATGGGTTGAATTAAAAATAGAGTGAGAAAATAAAGGGGGAATAAAGGAAAAANAAAAAGGGAAAGGGAAAGGGAAAGGGAAAGGGAAAGGGAAAGGGAAAGGGAAAGGGAAAGGGAAAGGAATGGGTTGAATTAAAAATAGAGTGAGAAAATAAAGGGGGAATAAAGGAAAAAAAAAGAATAGTGGGAAACTAATTCAAATCGAATAATATAAAATGAAATTAAAAACCATCCAAAAAAATCAATTCAACTAAAATGAAACAATAAATAAATATGATAATAATAGAATTAAAAGGAAAATTTAACCCAAGGAGCAGCAGCAGCAGCAGGCTCTAGAGTCCAGAGTGCCTACTACCCTCAACACCCCTTCTCCTGTTATCCCAGGATCCTGCTCCTATCCAGGGATGCTGAGCAACCTCTGCTCCCATTATCCCAGGACTTTGCTCCTCCCCAGGGATGCTGAGCACCCTCTGCTCCCATTATCCCAGGACTTTGCTCCTCTCCAGGGATACCAAGCACCCTCTGCTCCCGTTATCCCAGGACTTTGCTCCTCTCCAGGGATACCAAGCACCCTCTGCTCCCATTATCCCAGGACTTTGCTCCTCTCCAGGGATACCGAGCACCCTCTGCTCCCATTATCCCAGGATCCCGCTCCTTTCCCAAGGATAGCGAGCACCCTCTGCTCCCGTTATCCCGGGATCCCGCTCCTTTTCCAATGATGCTGAGCACCCTCTGCTCCCATTATCCCAGGATTCCGCTCCTTTCCCAAGGATAGCGAGCACCCTCTGCTGCCGAGATGCTGCCGCAGGAGCCAGCCCGCTGAGGCCACCCCCGGTGGGGACCAGTTGGCGCCGGTGACCTTACCTTGTCCGCTCGGCTGCTGCTGGGGGGAAGCCGAAGCTGGTGGGCGGGGTGGAAGGGGTGGTCGAGATGTCCGGAGCCTGCTCGGGGATGGGCGAGTGGGGGGCTGCAGGGAGGTCGGCAGGGGACATGGGGGGATGCAGGGCTGGGGGGGTGGAGGAAGCCTTGCGCACCGCCGAGGTGCCCCGACGGGCCACCCACGAGGTGTCCATCACCCTGACGCCCATGCTGGGGGAGGGGACAGACGGAGACAGCATCTCAGCGCCACAGCCCAGGTGCCCTGCGGGGAACTGCTCCCCAAAACACCTTTCCCACTGGGAAGCTGCTGGGAACGAGCCTCTATGCCCGAAGAGAGAGGAGAGGGGAGGGTGGTGGCTGGGTGGGATGCATCTGTGCCCCCCCACCAGCCACCTCTGCACAGGCTGTCAGGGGTTGGAAGGGACACAAAGAGATCAGCCAGTTCCAACCCCCCCTGCCAGAGCAGGACCAGACAATCCAGTTCAGGGCACACAGGAGCCCATTGAAAGTCTCCAGAGAAGGAGACTCCACAACCTCTCTGGGCAGCCTGGGCCACTGCTTTGGGACCCACACAGGCAAGAAGTTGCCTCTTGTGTTGAGCTGCAACCTCCTGTGCTGCAGCTTCCATCCATTGCTCCTTGGCCTATCCCAGGGAGCAGTGAGCAGAGCCTGTCCCCCCTCTCCTCACCCCCAGCCCTCAGATAATTACAAGCATTGATTCAATCCCCTCTCAGGCTTCTCTTCTGCAGACTAAGCAGCCCCAGGTCCCTCAGCCTCTCCTCCCCAGGAAGTACTGCAGTCCCCTCAGCATCCTCACAGCCCTCCCCTGGACCCTCTCCAGCAGGTCCCTGTCCCTCTGAAACTGGGGAGCCCCAAACTATCCTCAGGTGCAAGCAGGCAACCTCCCAGCACCAGCCTGGACTTAAGGAACAATTCCTTGCCCCAAAAGGGTTGTTAAAGCCTGGAACAATCCCTAGAATCCCCATCCCTGGAGAGGGTTTCAAGGGTGGGGAGATGTGGTGAGGAGAGACATGGTTTAGTGGTGGAGTTGGTAGAGCAGGGTTCAGAGCTTCACAGAATCACAAAATGAACCAGGTTGGGAAAGACTTTTAGGATCATCGAGTCCAACCTAGCACCCAACACCTCCTGATGAACTAAGCCATGGCACCAAGTGCCTCATGCAGCCTCCTCTGAAACACCTCCAGGGATGGGGACTCCACCACCTCCCTGAGCAGCCCATTCCAATGCCAATCACTCTTCCCATGAAGAACTTCCTCCTAACATCCAGCCTGAACCTCCCTTGGCACAGCTTGAGGCTGTGTCCCCTCCTTCTGTCCCTGAGTGCCTGGCAGCAGAGCCCAACCCCAGCTGGCCACAACCTCCCTTCAGGGANCACAGAATGTGATCAAAGATCACATTCTGTGCTTCTGTGCTCCACAACCTCCCTGGGCAACCTGTGCCAGTGTCTCACCACCCTCACTGCAAACAACTTTCTCCTAACATCCAGTTTCAATCTCCCCTCTGCCAGCCTAAACCCATCCCTTCCTCCTCCTGGCATTTCAGGGTTGGGCTTGATGACCCTTGAAGGTCTTTCCCACCCATTAGTGGCCCATTCTGTGATCCCAGCACCTTCCCAGCCCAGTCCCAGCATCTTCCCAGTTCAGTCCCAGCACCTTCTCAGCCCAATCCCTGCACTTTCTCAATTCAGTCCCAGCACCTTCCCAATTCAGTCCCAGCACATTCCTAGCNCAGCCCCTTCCTAGCTCAGTCCCAGCACATTCCCAGCCCAATCCCAGTACCTTCCCAGCTCAGTCCCAGCACCTTCCCAGCCCAGTCCCAGCATCTTCCCAGCTCAGTCCCAGCACCTTCCCAGCCCAGTCCCAACACCTTCCCAGCCCCAGTCCCAGCACCTTCCCAGCCCCTCCAGCAGATCCACTACCTTTGGATTTTCCTAAGGCTGCATGGGCAGAAACAGAGGGAGGTTAGTGGGGGAAAGGCCAAGGCTGGCAGAGGAGCTGCAGGGCACAAGGGACCATGGTTTCTGGGGATGGGGAGAGCTCTGGTGTTGGTTTTGGGGGATGGGGAGAGCCCTGCTATTGGTTTTTGGGATGGGGAGAGCTCTGGTGTTGGTTTTGGGGGATGGNCATGGTTTCTGGGGATGGGGAGAGCCCTGCTATTGGTTTTTGGGATGGGGAGAGCTCTGGTGTTGGTTTTGGGGGATGGGAACTGCTCTGGTGTTTTTTTGGGGCTGGGGAGAGCCCTGGTGTTGATATCTGGGGCTGGGGAGAGCTCTGGTGTTGGATTCTGGGGATGGGGACAGCCCTGGTGTTGGTTTCTGGGGATAGTGAGAGCTCTGGTGTTGGTTTTTGGGGCTAGGGAGAGCTCTGGTGTTGGTTTCTGGTGATGGGGAGGGCCCTGGAGACCTTCTTCCAAGGTGAGGAGAGCCCTGAGATGTTTTTCTTGACATCTTTTGAGGATGATGAGAGCCTTGGGGACACTTTCGAGAGCTGAGACAGGCAGAGAGCCCTGGGGGCACCTCCTGCAGTGAGGAGCACACAGAGGTTGGGGGTGAGGAGGGGATGGGGAGGGGCAGCTTTGCTCTTTGGCGCAGAACCCCCGGACCTTGGAAGCCACCTTGAGCACCCCCAACCCTGGCACAGCACATGCCCAGCAGGTGGTGAGCACTCTTGGGGCTTCCCAAAGAGCTCAGCATGCCAAGGTGTTGGTTTCTGGAGATGAGGACAGCTCTGGTGTTAGATTTTGGGGCTAGGGAGAGCCCTGCTCTTGGTTTCTGAGGCTGGGGAGAGCTCTGGTGTTGGTTTCTGGTGATGGGGAGGGCCCTGGAGAGCTTCTTCTGAGGTGAGGAGAGCCCTGAAATGTTTTTGTTGACATCTTTAGGGGATGATGAGAGCCTTGGGGACACTTTTGGGAGCTGAGACAGGCAGAGAGCCCTGGGGGCATCTCCTGCAACACAGAGGTTGGGGTGGGGATGGGATGGGGAGGGGCAGCTTTGCTCTTTGGAGCAGAACTCCCAGACCTTGGGAGCCACCTTGAGCACCCCCAACCTTGGCACAGCACATGTCTGGAGCCACCCCCAGTAGGTGGTGAGCACTCTTGGGGCTTCCCAAAGAGCTCAGCATGCCAAGGTGTTGGTTTCTGGAGATGGGGAGAGCCCTGCTGTTGGATTTTGGGGCTGGGGAGAGCTCTGGTGTTGGTTTCTGGTGATGGGGAGGGCCTTGGAGACCTTCTTCCGAGGTGAGGAGAGCCCTGAGATGTTTTTGTTGACATCTTTTGGGGATGAGGAGAGCCCTGGGGACACTTTTGAGAGCTGAGACAGGCAGAGAGCCCTGGGGGCATCTCCTGCAGCGAGGAGCACACAGAGGTTGGGGGTGAGGAGGGGATGGGGAGGAGCAGCTTTGCTCTGGAGCAGAACCCCCAGACCTTAGAAGCCGCCTTGAGCACCCCCAACCTTGGCACAGCACATGCCCAGCAGGTGGTGAGCACTCTTGGGGCTCCCCAAAACTGCTCAGCATGCCAAAGCTGCGGGGTGGTGTTGATGGAGTGAATCCTCCCACCCCCACTCATGACCAAGGCAACCTCCAGCAGCAATGAAGCAGTGGCAGTGGGCACCCTTGGGCACCCTGCTAGCCTTTGGCTGTCCCCTCCACCCTGGCACCCTGAAGCCCCCTACCCATCCTTCTTGTAGAACTCCAGCATCATGTTGTCCGTGGCCACGCTGAGAGGTCTCCTTGCCAGGTCGTGCTGCCGCCGCTCGCCCTGCTCCATGTCTGGGGAGGGCATGGAGCTGTAGTTGGCATTGTGGTTGACGTGCATGGGGCTGCCATAGTTGCCTGTCACGTTGAACTCGATGTCTGAGGGCGAGGAAGGGGAAGGGAAGGAGTGAGGCAAGGCTCACAGAGTCACTACGAGACACAGCACAGCCCAGCCCAGCCCAGCCCAGCCTGGCATGGCACAGCCCAGCAGAGGATGCTGGCAAACATAAGCCTGGGGGCTGAGCACTCCTTCTCCAGGGAGCTCTGAGAGGTCCCACAAAGCCCAGCCCAGCCAAGCATAGCACAGCCCAGCCCAGCCCAGCCTGGCATGGCACAGCCCAGCAGAGGATGCTGGCAAAAATAAGCCTGGGGGCTGAGCACTCCTTCTCCAGGGAGCTCCGGCAGGTCCCATAAAAGCCCAGCCCAGCCCAGCCCAGCCCAGCAGAGCCTACCTCCAGGGAAGAACCAGTCTGCGTGCTGGATGAGCGGCTCGATGATGCCCACAATCTGCAGCGACACAGTCGTCATCAGCTCCGTCATGTTCCTGCAGGGCAGGGGGCAGCAGTCAGCAGCCCCCCCACAGCCTGCCCCCAGCTCGGCTCACAGCCTAACCCCACCCTGCCTCTGCTGCTCTCCCACCTGCCCTGGTTGGCCCTGCCTTGGCTGGGGGCGGGGGGTAGGGTGGGGTTGCACTGCATGAACCCCAATTACAAGAGGGATGTGGAGATGCTGGAGGTGTGCAGAGAAGGGCCCCGAGGATGCTGAGAGGGCTGCAGCACCTCTGCTGTGAGCACAGCCTGAAAGAGTTGGGGCTGTGCAGGCTGGAGAAGAGGAGGCTCCCAGGTGACCTTCTNAGAGGCTGGAATGGGTTGCCCCTGCAGGGAGGTGTTTGGGGCCAGATCCCTGGAGGTGTTTTTGGCCAGGCTGGCAGAGGCTGTGGGCAGCCTGCTCTAGGGTAGGGTGTCCCTGGGCATGGCAGGGGGGTTGGGACTGGCTGATCCTTGTGGTGCCTTCCAACCCTGACTGATTCTAGGATTCTATTACTTCTGTGCCCAGTTCTGGATCCTCTGTCACTGCTGTCTCCAGTTCTGCAACCCCTATTACTGCTGAGCCCAGTTTTGGGGCCTCTATTAAAAGAAAGATCTGGAGGTGCTGGAAGGTGCCCAGAGGAGGGCCATGAGGATGCTCAGAGGGCTGCAGCACTTCTGCTGTGAGCACAGACTGAAAGAGCTGAGGTTGTTCAGGCTGCAGAAGAGGAGGCTCCCAGGTGACCTTCTTGTGGCCTTCCAGGATCTGAAGTGGGCTACAAAAAAGCTGGGGAGGGACTTTTGAGGGTGTCAGGCAGTGACAGGACTGGGAGGAATGGAGCAAAACTAGAAGTGGGGAGATTCAGACTGGATGTCAGGAAGAAGTTCTTCAGTATGAGGGTGCTGAGACACTGGCACAGGTTGCCCAGGGAGGTGGTGGAAGCCTCATCCCTGGAGGTCTTTTAAAGCCAATGTGGATGTGGCTCTGAGCAACCTGCTCTAGTGTGAGGTGTCCCTGGGCACGGCAGGGGGGTTGGAACTGGCTGATCCTTGAGGTCCCTTCCAGCTCTAAGAATTCTTCTGTGATTTTGGCCTTGGCTCCCTCCTCACCTACTTTTCCCCTTGCCCACCTTACCCATCAGCCTGTGGCCAGAGGAGGTTGGGTCCCAGCACGATGGCCACATTGCTTGGAGTCATTTTATTCATGTCCTGGTACTCAGTCAGTTTGGCCAGGAACTTGATCAGGTACCTGCAAAGTGCAGCTGTGTCCAGGTCCGCAGGGACATGTCCAGAAGCCAGCAGATGTGGCATCTGGGGACATGGTCTGGTGGCCATGGTGGTGTTGGGGAGAAGGTTCAACTGGATGACCTTAGAGGTCTTTTATAACCTTAATGATTCTATGCTGGGGTATCTGGAGCCATGCTGGGGTACCCTGAGCTGTGTTGGGGTATCCAGAGCCATGCTGGGGTACCCTGAGATGTGTTGGGGTACCCTGATCTGTATAGGGGTATCCAGATCTGTGCTGGGGTACTCAGAGACATGTTGGGGGCTTCATAGCCATGCTGGGGTACCCAGAGCTGTGTTGGGGTATCCAGAACTATGTTGGGGTACCCAGAACCATGCTGGGGTACCCAGAGCTGTGTTGGGGTATCCAGAACTATGTTGGGGGCTTCATAGCCATGCTGGGGTACCCAGAGCTGTGCTGGGGTATCCAGAACTATGTTGGGGTACCCAGAACCATGCTGGGGTACCCAGAGCTGTGTTGGGGTGCCCAGAGCCATGCTGGGGTGCCCAGGGCTATGTTAGTGTACTCAGAACCATTCTGGGACACCCAGGGCTGTGCTGGGGTCTCCAGAGCTGTGCTGGGGTACCCCAAGCTGTGCTGGGGTCTCCAGAGCTGTGCTGGGGTACCCCAAGCTTTGCTGGGGTGCTCAGAGCCATGCTGGGATACCCAGAGCTGTGTTGGGGTACCGCAGGCTGCATTGGGGTACCTGTCCCCATCCCAAGTGCCCCCATCCCCAGGCTCACCTGATGTTGTTGTAGTTGGCTTTGGGCAGCTTCTCGCAGGCATTCCAGAGAGCCTGCAGCCGCTTCTCTTGCTCTGGGATGCTGTGGGCAGGTGGACAAGAGGGTCAAGCCCCATCCCCACATCACCCCAAGGCTTCTCACCACCCCAGCTCTGCCCTTGAGGGGTGTCCCTCAGCCACATGTAAGTAAATAAAGCCCCAAACCCTGGTCCAGCTGGACCATGGTGGGGACACCCGGGTGGAGGGACAATGTCACTCCCACTGCCAGAAGCCACAATGCTCAAGGAGCCTCACAGGAACCCAGCTCCCAGACCCCAGAGGAAATATCTCAAGGGCTGTGAGCCCTGCCAGAAGTAACTTGTGGCTCCCAAACCAGTCATGGGCACCCAAGATGCCACTGCCCGAGTTGTGGTGGCACAAGGGGGGCAGATCACAGGCTCATAGGATGTCAGGGGTTGGAAGGGACCCAAAGAGATCATCCAGTCCAACCCCCCTGCCAGAGCAGGACCAGACAATCCAGTTCAGGGCACACAGGAACACATCCAGACAGGCCTGGAAAGGCTCCAGACAAGGAGATTCCACAACCTCTCTGGGCAGCCTGTGCCAGTGCTCTGGGACCCACACAGGCAAGAAGTTGCCTCTTGTGTTGAGCTGCAACCTCCTGTGCTGCAGCTTCCATCCATTGCTCCTTGGCCTATCCCAGGGAGCAGTGAGCAGAGCCTGTCCCCCCCACTCCTGACCCCCAGTGATCTACAAACATTGATTCAATCCCCTCTGAGTCTTCTCTTCTGCAGCCTAAGCATCCCCAGGTCCCTCAGCCTCTCCTCCCCAGGCAGTGCTGCAGTCCCCTCAGCATCCTCACAGCCCTCCCCTGGACCCTCTCCAGCAGTTCCTGTCCCTCTGCACCTGGGGAGCCCCAAACTGAAGGCAGTGCTCAAGAGGAGGTCTGAGCATGGCAGAGCAGAGGGGCAGGAGAACCTCCCTGGATCTGCTGGGCACACTCTGCCTAATGCCCCCCAGGATCCCCTTGGCCCTCTTGGCCCCCAGGGCACATTGCTGTGCCATGGATGTTCTCCCCCAGCACTCTCAGCTCCCTCTCCTTGGGGCTGCTCTCCAGCAGTCACCTCCCAGCCTGTCCTGCTGCAGTTTATTCTTCCTCCCCAGGTGCAGGACTCTGCACTTGTCCTTGTTGAACCTCCTTTGGTTCCTCTGTGCCCAGCTCTGTCTGTGAAGGTCTCTCTGGATGGCCTCACAGCCTGCAGCTTGATCAGCCAAGCCTCCCAGCTTGGTGTCATCAGCAAACTTGCTGAGCAGAGTCTGTCTGTCTGTGCCCTCATCAATGGCATTGATGAAGATGTTGAACAGGACTGGACCCAGCACTGATCCTTGAGGGATTCCACTGGTCCTGGCACCATTGATCACCACTCTTTGAACTCTGTCTTGTACCCAGCTGCTAATCCACCTCACTGCCTGCTCTGCCCTCCACGCTGCCTGAGCTTGCTCACCAGGATGCCATGGGAGATGCTGTCAAGGTAGGTCAAGGTAGACTTGCTAAGGTCAAGGGAGATGGTGTCAAAGGCCTTGCTAAGGTCAAGGTAGGCTACATCCTCTGCTCTCCTTCCATCTACCCATTCAGTTATGCCCTGATAGAATGCTCTCAGGTTAGCCAAGCCTGACTCCTCCTTAGTAGATCCATGCTGACTGCTCCTGATAACCTTCTCCTCTTCCAAGTGCCCTCCAGAAGAAGCTGCTCCATGGCTTTTCCAGAGGCTCCAGACTCACTTGGAGGCCTGGATCCACTCCTCATACAGCTCGAAGGTCATGAGGGGCTCCGGCAGCTCACGCAGGTAGGACTTGAGGGCTCCTGTGGCACACAAGGGACATAAGGCTTGGCACCACTGACTGCTTGCACTCCCTGACCTTTGTAAAGGGTTAAGCCCTCCTGGGGGGCTTACCTAAACTGGATCCTGAATCCTCCCTGGGGGTTCTCTGACCTGCCCCCAGGTGTTGTGTTTAGCTCCCTCCCACTCAGAATCCTAGAATCAGTCAGGGTTGGAAGGGACCACAAGGATCAGCCAGTTCCAACCCCCCTGCCATGCCCAGGGACACCCTACCCTAGAGCAGGCTGCCCACAGCCTCTGCCAGCCTGGCCAAAAACACCTCCCTGGGCAACCCATTCCAGCCTCTCACCACTCTCATGCTCAACAACTTCCTCCTCACATCCAAGCTGAATCTCCCTACCTCCAGCTTTGCTCCATTCCCCCCAGTCCTGTCACTACCTGAGAGCCTAAAAAGTCCCTCCCCAGCTTTTTTGTAGTCCCCTTCAGATCCTGGAAGGCCACAAGAAGGTCCCCTGGGAGCCTCCTCTTCTCCAGCCTGCACAGCCCCAACTCTTTCAGTCTGTCCTCATAGCAGAGGTGCTCCACTTCCTGCTGAGATCCCCTATAAAGGGGGGATGAACTTCTTGGTTCTCTCTCTTGGCCCCTGCTTCCTCATCAGCCCAGTGCCTTGTTCCCCTGCTGCTGCTATTTCACCACCTGCTCTCCAGCAAACACATGGGGAGAGCAACCACAGCTGGAACTCTAACTGGCTGCATCCCACCATCACCTTGCATCCATCTGCATCCACCACCAATTTGCAACTTCACCTCTGAGATTCAACTTCCCTCCACTCCCATCTATGGGTTGTATACCTGTATTTTGTATTTTGCTTTTTTCCCTTCTCCATATCCTCTGCAATTCCCCTTACCTTATGCCTGTATCTCGTATTTTGTTCCTTTGCCCCATCCTCTGTAATTCCCCTTACCTTATAGCTGTATCTTGTATTTTATTCCCTCTCCCCCATCTTCTGTAATTCCTCTTAGCTTATGCCTGTACCTTGTATTTTGTTCCCTCTCCCCATCCTCTGTATTTCCCCTTCCCTTATACCTATATCTTGTATTTTGTTCCTTTCCCTCATCCACTGTAATTCCCCCTACCTTATACCTGTATCTTGTATTTTATTCCCTCTCCCCCTATCCTCTGTAACTCCCCTTACCTTATACCTGTATCTTGTCTTTTGTTCCCTCTCTCCATCCTCTGTAATTTCCCTTACCTTATACCTGTACCTTATATTTTGTTCCCTCCCCTTTATCCTCTGTAACTCCCCTTACCTTATACCCATACCTTGTATTTTGTTCCCTCTCCCCCCCCATCCTCTGTAATTCCCTTTACCCCAAATACCTCCTATTTATTGTTAAAGTTNCTTATACCCATACCTTGTATTTTGTTCCCTCTCCCCCTACCCTCTGTAACTCCCCTTACCCAAAATACCTCCTACTTATCTTTAAAATTATTTTTTTTATTACTTCCAAATCAAATTCAGTCTATTTGCTGAGCTTTTGAGCTCAGGGTGGGGGGGGTGGAAGCTGGCTTAAACTAACACAACCTTCAGCCTCACATCTCTCCCAAGCTTTCCCAAAGCTTTTATTCCCTTTCCCCATCCTCTGTAATTCCCCTTACCCTATACCTATATCTTGTATTTTGTTCCCTCTCCCCATATCCTCTGTAACTCCCCTTACCCAAAACACCTCCTATTTATCATTAAAGTTAATTTTTTTATTGCTTCCAAATCAAATTCAGTCTATTTGTTGAGCTTTTGAGCTCAGGGTTGGGGGGTGGGGGCTGGCTTAAACTNNNNGGGGTGGGGGCTGGCTTAAACTAACACAACCTTCAGCCTCACATCTATTACTTCCAAATCAAATTAAGTCTACTTGTTGAGCTTTTGAGCTCAGGGTTGGGGGGGTGGGGGCTGGCTTAAACTAACACAACCATCAGCCTCACATCTCTCCCAAGCCTTTCCAAAGCATCTCTTGGACCCTATGAGCCCAACTGACCACCAGCAACCTCTTCACCCTGCTCTGGGTGCCCACAGTGGTCCGGACCAACCCTCACCCCAGCAAGTCCCCAGCCCCAGGTGCTCCTACCAGCAATGGCATGGGGGTCAGCCGAGTACTCCTGCACGTCCACCACGCAGCAGTCCAGGGCAGCCTTCAGCTTCTTCAGCTTGGAGGCTGAGGGAGCCACACGGAACAGACCCTGCAGAGAGGTCCCAGGAGCCCATCAGGCAAGGGCTGGGGTTGGGGCTGTCCTCAGAGCATCCTGGTTGCTCAGAGGCACCCAAGCCTCCTTCCAGCACGCCCAGCTGAGGGTGGCAGGGTGTGCTGGTTTGAACTAATTGGAGGATTTGAGGGAGAAATTAGGTTATTGGCTGAGAGAGGAAAACACAGGATGGCACTGCACCCCAGAAATTTACTAAGAAAGGGAAAAAAAAGTTGTTTTAAAAGTTATAACCAAAATATAGATAACACAGATGGCTTCAGACTGCTCTGGCTGCAGCTGCTCTTTGCATGGTCTCCTTTATCTCTGCCTTGGTAGCTAACTCTCAGTAATACTACTAACTGCTTTCCTACTCCTAACCCCCCTGGCAGATCTACCTCAGCTTATCTGCAGCATCAACAGGTGGTGAGATAAGATTGGGGAAGGGGGGAAAGGTGGTAGGGGGTGGTTGGTTACCCCTCTTGGGG
>VWZI01006044.1:8280-20134 GCA_013396835.1 Psilopogon haemacephalus
ATTCTACTCTATTCCATCCCATTCTACTCTATTCTATTATATTCTATTCTAAATATATTTTCTTTATACCTTTGATATATATATATTTTTTATATAGCTTCGATATCTTTTCTTTATCCCTTCAATATCTTTTCTTTATACCTTTAATATATTTTCTTTNGTGGGGGGGAGGTTTGCTCCTGCTTTCCCTCTTGCAAATAAATCAGCGGGCTCGCAGTGCCGGCGCCTGAATAAAATATGCCAGGGCTGTGCGGCGGGGGCCGTGGCGGTGGCGAGGCGCAGGGCTCGCCCACGCAGGCTGACTGCAAATCAGGTGGGTTATCAGCCTCCAGCGGGAGAAAACCCCCACCACCACCACCAGCATCACCAGCCGAACCCCACCATCCCTCTTCCCCCCCCCAACCCCGGCTGATTATGAACCTCATGCATAGCAAATGGCAGAGCAATAAGGCTGGGCTCGCCTGCGGCTGAGGCGCTCACGCAGGCACACAGCGCACCGCACACACACACACACACACACGAAATAATAAACTATTTACAGACTGACAGGCTAATGGACACTTTGCCAAAGAGCGGTTAGGAAGAAGTAGTAAATGGGCCTGTGCTGATGCAGGGCAGCGGGGCCCGGTCAGGGATCAAGACACACGGCACCGGATCGGATAACAGATAATTGGCAGGTCACATCCAAATGAGTGTAGTCATGCATCATCCGGAAGGCTTTCGCCGGTTATAAAGACACTTGTAAACAATTCAGCTGCTGAACATGGCAATAATATGTTGATCCGGCATGTAATGAGGTGTTCCTGGAATCAATAAACTAGTCATGAAGAGCAGGGAGCAAGGTCAGCGCCTGCCTTTTTGATGACCTTTCCCTGGCTGCTAAGGACATCATATACTCTGAAGAGGACTTTTCTCATATTGCAGAAGGCGCCGAGTGTCAGAACTTCCATTCGCGGCAAGCAAATGAACAGCCGGGCTCTGCATGCTAATGAAGTCCAGGCTATTTTCCACCTTTTCATCTGCACATTATGCTCTTGACTTTGGAGAAGGTGGGAATTAGGTTGGACCCTCGTGTCAGACTGCCTGATGGCTCGGCTCCGGAAAACTGGTAATTGAGGCTGATGACTGATGCGGAGGAGGCCTGAATTTGGAAATAAACAGTTTCAAGCACTGCATGTCATTTCTAGAGAGACTGCTGAGTGAATGGAAATGAGCTCCCGTTTCTCCGGTCTAATGCAGTTTCTCAGCGGGAAAAACACCGTCTTTGAGACAACAATGCCAGTCATTAAGATTTAAATGCTCTGGCCCGCAATGTAAGGAATAGCACCTGCCTTCCAAACAGCACTTAGGGCACTGCGCTCCCTCTCCGGCCCGCCTAGCCTCGGAGGAGTCAGGTTGGAGGCCACTCGCCCTGCTCAGCTGTCGCCAGCCAGGTCAGAGCACCGGGAGAAAGATCAGCGGCACCCAAAGCGAGGGGGGGGCAGAAGGAGCTGTAACTGAAAAGGACACCGCGCTGCATCTTGCACCCTTTAATTGCTTTTCCCAAACGCATTTAAGCAGACAGCCTGCTGGCCTCCTCCCTCTGCCACCCCTGCTGCTCGCTGGGGTGGCTTTAATTCATGTCAGCCCCGCAAAGAGAAAAAAAATGAACCCGGAGTTTCTAGACAAGGTACTCTAAAGGCTCCAATGCCAGCGCTATGCCACCCGAGCTGTTGGGAAAGGAGGTTACAAAGGCTGCAAGACCCTTCAGAATCCTACCTGGTGCTCTGAAACAGAAATCCTTAATGGAAAGAGTGATTGGCATTGGAATGGGCTGCCCGGGGAGGTGGTGGAGTCCCCATCCCTGAAGGTGTTTAAGAGGAGGATGCATGAGGTGCTTGGTGCCATAGCTTAGTTAATTAGAAAGTGTTAGGTGATTGATTGGACTCGATGATCCTAGAGGTCTCTTCCAACCTGGTTAATTCTGTGAACTTCTTAGCCACAAACCACACAAAGGGCTTCCAGGGCTTGGAAGTGTTGCTGTTGGGACACGGCTGTTAGCTAACAATTTGGTACCCAAGGCGTGAGCAGGCAGGCATTTTTCTGCTGCCAGAGAAAGGGTGTTTGGGGTCTCGTGTTGAAAAGCAGAGACTCTGCCTTGCAGCCCAGTTTGGCTGATGGGAGAAGTGGCAGAGGATGCTTCAGTGCACACCGCTGGAGCCCTATGCCCTTGCTCCCACCTAGCTAACGTGGTGCACACCCAAGATGGAAAAGAAGGGCTACTCGTGCTTCAAAGAGATCTCTTTTAAATACATAGAGGTGTTTTCTTTGCCCAGTTTGGCTGATGGGGGAAGCGGCAGAGGATGCTTCAGTGCACACCGCTGGAGCCCTATGCCCTTGCTCCCACCTAGCTAACGTGGTGCACACCCAAGATGGAAAAGAAGGGCTACTCGTGCTTCAAAGAGATCTCTTTTAAATACATAGAGGTGTTTTCTTTCAAACCCAAGCTTCGCCAAGAGCCTGCTGACCTGCTGCTAGCTCCCCCCACAAGCACCTGACAGGATGAGGACCTGCAGGCTCCGCGTTTCTCAGACGCGCACATTGGTGGCACCAGCCTGGGTGTGCTACAGACAAGGTGTGATGGTTTGAGCTAATTGGAGAAATTGAGTGAGAAATTAGACTATTGGCTGAGAGAATGATAAACACAGTGTGTCACTTCACCGAGTTTTTACTGAGGAAAGAAAAAAAAGTTGTTTTAAGAACTGTTCTCAAAACAACCAGATTAGCAGACCGCTTCTGTCTGTGCTGGCTGCAGCTGCTTTGTCCCCTTTGTCTCTGTCTTGGTAGCTAATTCAGAGTAAAAGTACTAACTCCTTCCTATTACTAACCCCCCTGGCCAATCTATTTCAGCTTACCTGCAGCATCAACAGGTGGGGAGATAAGACTGGGGAAGGGGGGAAAGGTGGTAGGGGGGATTTGGTTACCCTCTCTTAGGGATTTTGGTCTCTGGGAGGGCTGTGGTGTCTGTATTACCTTTTCACTGTATATATCTGTAAATATCTGTTATAGAATCATAGAATCATAGAATCATAGAATGGTCTAGGTTGGAAGAGACCTCAAAGATCATCCAGTTCCAACCCCGTGCCACAGGCAGGGACACCTCCCACTAGATCAGGTCACTCAAGACCTCATTCATTTATATCTTGTAAATATCTGCTTGGATATTGTGCATTGCTGTAAATATAAAGCTTCATTTATCAACTTCCAGTGTTTTTCTGAGTTTTAGCCGGGGTTTATAAAGGTGTGGGGGGGGCAGGTAACTGCAAACCCACTACACAAGGGCTCCCCAGAAACCCCTCATCACCCCATATGGAGGCCACTAAGCTCAACACTCCTCCTGCATCCCCCCCACCTTCTCCCTGGGGTGGCCACTTCCCACTCCCCGCCCGCTGCCTGCCGCAAGCTGCCGCCCTTCCCCTCGGCGGTGGCTGCGTCGCAAGGCGCGGGTCTGTTTGTATAATAGTTTGCAACCCTTCAAACATGAAAGGATATAGAAGGATGCAAGTTATTATTATGAAAATGAACCAAGCGACAGACAAAAATATTCAGGAGATGTAATCTGCCATCCCTACAATGCACTCGCCGAGAAGAGCACTTGGCAGGCAGAAGAGTCGTCGTCAGATACATTGCCTTTTGTTAAATTGCTTTTGCTCTGACAATGCCTTTTTAAAACCACATGCAATCTTAATTTAAAATACCTAATACCTAAAGGTAGAGGGCCCCGGTGCTGGGCTGCAGTTTGGGATCTATCCAAAGCAATTCCGCCGGCTTAATACCACTATCCCTCATTTTAATCACACAACAAATAGGGGGGAGGCTGAATTCCGCCTGGAAGAAAGCGTGGGCCTGATCCAAGCATCACTAAAAATCAATTGAGCAAAGATTTATTCCTGTAAAGAAGTGAAGCCTGCCTCTTCCCTCACTTCTGTCCAAACTTCTGTCACGTTCAGTGAACAAGGAAAATCCTCTCCCAGTACAGTTGTGCAAAATGGGAGGGTGGGAGGGAATGCAAAATTCAGCTCTTTGGTTTGTTCCTAGCTTTGGAAAATGATTAACAGTAAGGAAGTGGAACCCCCAGCACAAGAGGGACATGGGGCTGTTGGTGCAGGTCTGAAAGAGGCCACAAAGATGGTCAGAGCGATGGTCAGAAGTGCCTCTTCCCTCACTTCTGTCCAAACTTCTGTCACGTTCAATGAACAAGGAAAGTCCTCTCCCGGTGCAGTTGTGCAAAATGGAAGGGTGGGAGGGAATGCAAAATTCAGCTGTTTGGTTTATTCCTAGCTTTGGAAAATGATTAAAAATAAGGAAGTAGAACCCCCAGCACAAGAGGGACATGGAGCTGCTGGAGCAGATCTGGAAGAGGCCACAAAGATGACCAGAGGGATGGAGCATATCTCCTGTGAAGAGAGGCTGAAAGAATTGGGGCTGCTCAGCCTGGAGAAGAGAAGGCTCCAGGGAGACCTTAGAGCTACATTTCAGTATCTGAAGGGGACCTACAGGAAGGCTGGGGAAGGACTATTTAGAAGGGCTTTGAGTGATAGAACGAGGGGTGATGGTTAGAAAGTGGAGCAGAGGAGATTTAGGTTGTACATTAGGAGGAAGCTCTGCACAAGAGTGGTGAAATACTGGAACAGGTTGCCCAGGGATGTGGTTGAGGCCCTGTCCTTGAAAACCTTCAAGATCAGCCTTGAGCATCCTGATGTAGTTGGAGGTGTCCCTGCTGCCTGCAGAGGGGTTGGACAAGATGAGCTTTGAGGGTCCCTCCCAACCTGATGCGATCTGTGAATCTGTGAAATGCTAGTTGTTAAAGACTGGAGGTTTGGGTGCAGGGCCTGGGTTTGCACCCCTTAACTCAGTGCTTAATTAAATGGTGCCTTGACACCCCCAGAGTCCCATGAGGAGCCCTCTGGCCATGTGAGGGGAACTGAGAGCTGAGAAACCAGAGACAGCATTGGTGTCGCTGCTCATAAGGGCAGGTTTAGCCTGGAGAAATTCTTCACAGGGAGGGTGGTGAGACACTGGGACAGGTTGCCCAGGGAGGCCATGGATGACCCTTTCCTGAAGATGTTCAAGGTCAGGTAGGATAGAATAGCATAGCATAGCATAGCATAGCATAGCATAGCATAGCATAGCATAGCATAGCATAGCATAGCATAGCATAGCATAGCATAGCATAGCATAGCATAGCATAGCATAGCATAGCATAGCATAGCATAGCATAGCATAGCATAGCATAGCATAGCATAGCATAGCATAGCATAGCATAGCATAGCATAGCATAGCATAGCATAGCATAGCATAGCATAGCATAGCATAGCATAGCATAGCATAGCATAGCATAGCATAGCATAGCATAGCATAGCATAGCATAGCATAGCATAGCATAGCATAGCATAGCATAGCATAGCATAGCATAGCATAGCATAGCATAGCATAGCATAGCATAGCATAGCATAGCATAGCATAGCATAGCATAGCATAGCATAGCATAGCATAGCATAGCATAGCATAGCATAGCATAGCATAGCATAGCATAGCATAGCATAGCATAGCATAGCATAGCATAGCATAGCATAGCATAGCATAGCATAGCATAGCATAGCATAGCATAGCATAGCATAGCATAGCATAGCATAGCATAGCATAGCATAGCATAGCATAGCATAGCATAGCATAGCATAGCATAGCATAGAATAGAAAAGAAAAGAAAAGAAAAGAAAAGAATCAGCCAGGTTGGAAGAGACCTCCAAGACAAGGCAACCAAATAGAATGGAATAGAATAGAATAGAATAGAATAGAATAGAATAGAATAGAATAGAATAGAATAGAATAGAATCATAGAATCAGTCAGGGTTGGAAGGGACCACAAGGATCAGCCAGTTCCAAACCCCCTGCCATGGGCAGGGGCATCCTACCCTGGATCAGGCTGTCCACAGCCTCATCCAGCCTTTCCTTAAGCACCTCCAGGGATGTGGCCCCAACCACCCACCTGGGCAACCCATTCCAGGCTCTCAACCACTAAGCCAGGTTGAAAGAGACCTCCAAGATGAGGCAACCAAATAGAATGGAATGGAATGGAATAGCATGGAATGGAATAGAATAGAATGGAATGGAACAAGATAGAATAGAATAGAACAGAACACATAGAATAGAACAGAACCGAACCGAATAGAATAGAATAGAACACATAGAATAGAATAGAATAGAATAGAATAGAATAGAATAGAATAGAATAGAATAGAATAGAATAGAATAGAATAGAATAGAACAGAATAGAATAGAACAAAACAAATAGAATAGAATAGAATAGAATAGAATAGAATAGAACAAAACAAATAGAATAGAATAGAATAGAACAGAACAGAATAGAATAGAATAGAATAGAATAGAATAGAATAGAATAGAATAGAATAGAATAGAATACAATACAATACAATACAATACAATACAATACAATAAGCCAGGTTAGAAGAGACCTCCAAGATGAGGCAACCTTGAGCAATTTGGTCCAGCAGAAGATGTCCCCGCCCATGTCAGGGGGGTTGGAACTAGATGATCTTTCAGGTCCCTTCCAACCCAACCCATTCTGTGATTCTGTGAGGGGGGGCAGGGTAGGGCAAGGTGACGTCATCCTGGGGGCTCACCCCATCCACCAGAGCTCCTCCCAGCCTCCCGACTTCATGAATAACCTCCCCTCCCGGTGCTAATTTCCATCAGGAAATGATGCAGGCCGTTTGTATTTCTTTACAGCCAGAACAGGCTGCCGACACAAATCAGCCATTAGCGATTCACGCCGAGGAGCCTCCGCTAATTGTGCAGAATGTAATTAGTGATTATGTAATAGCTAAGCTCTTGCAACTGTCATTAATGTCCACTATTCACCAGAGATAGTTCTTACTGAATTAGAGAATGATTACTGCCTGGTAAATCTACTTAATCCTAAATATGCTAATTAACACTGTACACACTTTAGAGAGTGGTTAAAAGCAGTGGTAACCCCCAAAAAAAAACAGAAAAAAAAAAAAAGGGTTGCACTACACCAGCACCTAAATTGCCTGCGGTGGATTTTTCCTTCAAAAGGTAAATTTGTTTAATTAAACAGCGACGGCAAACCGCGAGGCGCAGCTATTGATTAGTGCTGCCCGACCAAGGGCTTCCTGAAACTGATCTAGTGAGGAGCTGCTGCCAGCCAGGGATGCTCCTGCTGCCGGCCAGGGACGCTCCTGCCGCCGGTCAGGGATGCTCCTGCCGCCGGTCAGGGATGCTCCTGCCACTGGTCAGGGATGCTCCTTTCGCCGGCCAGGGATGCTCCTGCTGCCAGTCAAGGATGCTCCTGCCACTGGTCAGGGATGCTCCTTTTGCCGGCCAGGGATGCTCCTGCCGCCGGCCAGGGATGCTCCTGCGGCATCTCAGTCTCTCTGCAACACCTTCATCTTCCTCCTGCAGCATCCCAGACCCTCTGTAGTGCCTTCATCCTCCTCCTGCAGCACCTCAGTCCACCTGCAGCACCTTCATCCTCCTTCTGCAGCATCCCAGTCCCTCTGTAATGCCTTCATCCTCCTCCTGAAGCACCTCAGTCCACCTGCAGCACCTTCATCCTCCTCCTGCAGCATCCCAGTCCCTCTGTAGTGCCTTCATCCTCCTCCTGAAGCACCTCAGTCCACCTGCAGCACCTTCATCCTCCTTCTGCAGCATCCCAGTCCCTCTGTAATGCCTTCATCCTCCTCCTGAAGCACCTCAGTCCACCTGCAGCACCTTCATCCTCCTCCTGCAGCATCCCAGTCCCTCTGTAGTGCCTTCATCCTCCTCCTGAAGCACCTCAGTCCACCTGCAGTCCTTTCATCCTCCTCCTGTAGCACCCAGGGCCTCTTGCAGTAGAACCTTCATCTTCCTCCTGCATCCTTGGGCCCCTTGCAGCACCCTCATCACCCTCCTGCAGCACCAAGGGGCCCTAGAAGCATCCTCATCACCCTCCTGCAGCACCGAGGGGCCCTTGCAGCATCCTCATCACTCTCCTGCAGCACCTAGGGGCCCTAGAAGCATTCTCATCACTCTCCTGCAGCACCTAGGGGCCCTAGAAGCATCCTTATCTTCCTGCAGCACCCTTGGCCCTCCTCCAGCACCTCAGACCTCCAGCAACATCCTCATCCTACTGCAGCAGCACCCTGATTTCCCTGAAGCACTGTGAGCCCTCACAGCACCCTGGTCCCTCTGCAGCACCCTCATCCTCCTGCAGCATCCTCCCAAGGCCTCCTGCAGCATCCAGGACCCTCATGCAGCATCCTCCTCCTCCTGCAGCACCTTCATTCCCCCTGTCACTCCCCAGTCCAGGCACAGCCCTGCCTGGGCCTCTCAGAGAGGGGGGGAGCCTGATGCAAAATGGCTTTCTGAAAGCTCTCCCTTCCAGGATTAAATACCTTGTTCCTTAGGTCATAAAGCAGGGGATTACTGCAGGCAGGGAGAGTAGCTTCCCCTCAGTAAATTCTTACTGGAGTCTTCATGTCAAGATTTATTTGTGTAAAAGAGACTTTAGATATTAAATGCTCCCGACTAAAGGAACAGAACAAATGGAGCAATTGTGCAGGTTTTTGGGTTGGTCTTTCTTTTTTTTTTTTTGGCTGCGTTCTGGTTTTCAGGAAGGGGAAGGGGAAAAAAAAGAAAAAGAAAAAGAAAAAGAGAAAGAGAAAGAAAAAGAAAAAGAGAAAGAAAAAGAAAAAGAAAAAGAAAAAGAAAAAGAAAAAGAAAAAGAAAAAGAAAAAGAAAAAGAAAAAGAAAAAGAAAAAGAAAAAGAAAAAGAAAAAGAAAAAGAAAAAGAAAAAGAAAAAGAAAAAGAAAAAGAAAAAGAAAAAGAAAAAGAAAAAGAAAAAGAAAAAAAACCCCACACCACAAAACAACAAAACAAAACAAAACAAAAACCCAACGCAGCCCTGGCTGACACGAACACCCCCCCCAGGATAACAGCATCTTGTGATTTAGGAAGGTCCTTGCTGCTTATATATTTTAGATAAATAATACTCCTGCGTGCATCTCGGCACTCATTCATAATCCGAAGCTGCAGAAAGGCTATAAAAGAGAGCTCGCCCGGTGAACGCGCTCAAAAAATCAGCTTCCAGAAATTGGATAACTCATCGGGATCAGACAGGAAAATAAGTCATTGTAGGCAGCCCACCAAAAGGGGAATTAGCCGCACAATGCCTGCTTTTATCGCCGCTGACCGCCACAAAAGGAGGCGAGAGACACAAATTCCTCCCCACAAAGGGAAAAGTTCCCGGGGCGAAACACGGGAAGGGAAAGCAGCGATAGGGAATGAAGCTTCCTCTTCATGTACCTGGGGCTTGTCCAATGGTGGCAGCTGACAGGGAGCTTGGCAGTGCCCTCTGGGAGGGCTGAAGCTTGCACCACCACTGGGGGAACCTGGAGGATGCTCTCATAGCCAAGAGGGCCAATGGTATCCTGGGGTACCTCAAGAAAAGTGTGTCCAGCAGGTTCAGGGAGGTTCTCCTGCACTTCTACTCTGCCTTGCTGAGACCACAGCAGCCCCTGGAGGAGGCTGTGGGCAGCCTGATCTAGCGTAGGGTGTCCCTGCCCATGGCAGAGGAGTTGGAACTGGCTGATCCTTGTGGTCCCTTCCAACCCTGACTGATTCTATGATTCTATGAGAGTGGTGAGAGTCTGAAAGGGTTGCTCAGGGAGGTATTTGGGGCCACATCCCCGGAGGTGTTTGCAGCCAGGCTGAATGAGGCTGTGGGCAGCCTGATGTAGGGTAGGGTGTCTGTGGCCATAGCAGGGGGGGTTGGAACTGGATGATCCTTGTGGTCTTTGACTGACTCTATGATTCTTTGATTCTACAATTCCATGAAACTTTGATTCTTTGATTCTGTGATTCTATTATTCTATGATTCTTTGATTCTATGATTGTAACACCCTGTCCAGTTTGGGGCTCTGCAATTCAAGAGAGACAGGGACCTGCTGGAAAGAGTCCAAGGGAGAGCTATGAGGATGACACAGTGTACAGTTCTGGAGCCCTCAAAACAAGAAGGCTCCCAGGTGACCTTCTTGTGGCCTTCCAGGATCTGAAGGGGGCCTACAAAAAAGCTCAGGAGGGATTTTTTAGGCAATCAGGGAGTGGCGGGACTAGGGGGAATGGAGCAAAGCTGGAGGTGGGGAGATTCAGATTGGAGGTGAGGAGGAAGTTGTTGAGCATGAAAGTGGAGAGAGCCTGGAATGGGTTGCCCAGGGGGGTGGTTGTGGCCACATCCCTGGAGGTGTTTGCTGCCAGGCTGGCAGAGGCTGTGGGCAGCCTGATCTAGGGTAGGGTGTCCCTGGGCATGGTAGGGGGTTGGAATTGGCTGATCCTTGTGGTCCTTTCCAACCCTGACTGATTATATGATTCTAAGAAGGACATGGAACTGTTGGAGCATGTCCAGAGTAGGCCACAAAGACACTCAAAGGGCTGCAGCCACTCTGCTGTGAGAGTTGGGGCTCTGCAGCCTGGAGAAGGCTTCCAGGACACCTTACAGTAGCCTTCCAGTATCTGAAGGGGGCCTACAGGAGGGCTGGGGAGGGACTATTGACAAGGTCTTGTAATGACAGGATGAGGGGGAATGGGTTCAAACTGGCGGAGGGGAGATTTAAACTGGATGTTAGGAGGAAGCTGTTTGTAGTGAGGGTGGTGAGACACTGGCACAGGTTACCCAGGGAGGTTGTGGCTGCTCCCTCCCTGGAGGTGTTGAAGGCCAGGTTGGATGAGGCCTTGAGGGACCTGTTCTAGTGGGAGGTGTCTCTGCCTATGACACAGGGGGGTTGGCACTGGCTAAGCTTTGAGGTCTCTTCCAACCTAAACTATTCAATAATTCTATGACTCTATGATTCTGAGCAACATGTTCTAGTGGGAGGTGTCCCTGCCTATGGCACAGGGGGTTGGAACTGGCTGAGCTTTGATCTCCCTTCCAACCTAAACCATTCTATGGTTCTACAAAACCATTGCTTTTGGAGTTGAGGGTTATGGTCCTGCTCAGCAGGAACACAAAGTCTGCTCTGGATCCAAATTCAGAACTGAGTACAGTGGCCCCTGCCTGAACCCCTGGCAGTGCTTTCTCCATTTGTTCACAGCTATTCAAATAAAAAAAACATTTTAAAGCCCAGCTGGCTTTGAACTTGGATCACCGCCTTGGGCCAAACTGGCCAGAGGATGCTGGCTGGCCCCAGGGTGCCCACTGGGCTTCAGAGGCCCCTGTTGGGTGGGTTTTGGATGTGCTGAACATTTCCATTAATTTCCTGCTGCAGGTTTCAGGCAGGTTTGAACTCAGCAGACTCAGTATGCACGGGTGACAGCCTTATAATCCTGCGACTTAGCACTGCCTATGCATTTACTTTAGAAAGGAGCTGCTACAGCCCCTGGCATTGAGAAGGAGACGTCTCTGGCACCTAAATAAAGATTTACACAGAAGGCCTGACCCTAATACTGCCTCAGAGGATTATTTTCAATCATCACTGTCAATAACGCGGGCCCTGAACTCGGCGAGCCCTCCCTGCCCTGCGAAAGGTTGGCAGGGTCAGCTCCACGTGCTTGAAATGCCCCCACACATAGAGCAGCCTGCAATTATGAGATCAAAATAGATGTGCAGAAGTGGGGAAGGAGGAGGGTGGCTTAACTCTGCCAATCCACACATGGCATCCCTGAGCCACGGGTGGCTTTGAAGGCCTGGCTTGACCCTGAAGCTACCTTGCTCCTCCTTCTCGGAGCTGCCCACCCAAGAGAGGCTGGAAGAGGGTGGGATAGGATAGGATAGGATAGGATAGGATAGGATAGGAT
>VWZI01006045.1:3390-27727 GCA_013396835.1 Psilopogon haemacephalus
TGGTGAGGCACTGGAACAGGTTGCCCAGGGAGGTTGTGTCTGCTCCCTTCCTGAATGTGTTCAAGGCCAGGCTGGATGAGGTCTTGAGTGACCTGATCTAGTGGGAGGTGTCCCTGCGTATGGCAGGGGGTTGGAACTGGATGATCTTTGAGGTCTCTTCCAACCTAAACCATTCTATGATTCTATGATTCTATGATTCTATGATTCTGGAAAGCTTTTCCAAGAAAAGGAGACCCTCATAGTCATCATTGCCTTGTGAGTAAATTTGAATAGTTCCTAGAGTCTCTGGGAAATGTCTGCCTCTCCTTAGTGGGGAATATCCACTGCTTGCGAGTTTATCTTTTCCAAATACTGTTCCTCAAACTGTTTTGTAACTGTTTATATAAATAGTGAAGATATTTTCAACCGAACACCAAATCTGCCTAATTTTCATAACTTTGTGTATACTTACATGGGTGATGGGCTTTGGATAAATAAATAATTTATACTTTTTATTAATTCCCTGCCTCACCCATCCTTATTCATAACAAGACGCATAAGGTTTGCATCTACTTGTATTAATGCTGTTGTCATGGATCATATATCACATGTGCTGACTTTTTCCTTCTGTAATCTTTCATAGAATCATAGAATGAATCATAGAATGGTCTAGGTGGAAGAGACCTCAAAGATCATCCCGTTCCCACCCCCTGCCATATGCAGGGACACCTCCCACTAGATCAGGACGCTCAAGACCTCATCCAGCCTGGCCTTGAACACATCCAGGGAGGGAGCAGACACAGCCTCCCTGGGCAAACTGTTCCAGTACCTCACCACCCCCACTGTGAAGAACTTCTTCCTAATGTCCTGCTCAAATCTCCACTCTGCCAATTTGAACCCATTCCCCCTTGTCCGNCTAGATCAGGACGCTCAAGACCTCATCCAGCCTGGCCTTGAACACATCCAGGGAGGGAGCAGACACAGCCTCCCTGGGCAAACTGTTCCAGTACCTCACCACCCCCACTGTGAAGAACTTCTTCCTAATGTCCTGCTCAAATCTCCACTCTGCCAATTTGAACCCATTCCCCCTTGTCCGTCATTACAAGACCTTGTGAACAGCCCCTCCCCAGCCCTCCTGTAGGCCCCCCTCAGATACTGGTAGGCTGCTATAAGGTCTCTCCGAAGTCTTCTCCAGGATGAAAAGCCCCAACTCTCTCAGCCTGTCCTCATAGCAGAGGTGCTCCAGCCCTCTGATCATCTTCGTGGCCCTCCTCTGGACTCTCTCCAACAGTTCCATGTCCTTCTTGTGCTGGGGGCTCCAGAGTTGCACACAGTACTCCAGAGGGGGTCTGACAAGAGCAGAGTAAAGGGGGAGAATGACCTCCCTTGCCCTGCTGGTAATGCCTCTCTTAATGCAGCCCAGGACATGGTTGGCTGTCTGAGCCGCATATGCACACTGCAGGCTCATGTTGAGCTTCTCATCCACCCAGACCCCCAGGTCCTTTTCCTCAGAGCTGCTCTCCGGCCACTCACCACCCAGCCTGTATTTGTGCTTGGGATTGCAGCGACCCAGGTGCAGGACCTTACACTTGGCCTTGTTAAATTTCATGAGGTTAGCCTGGGCCCACCTCTCCAGCCTGTCCAGGTCCCTCTGGATGGCATCCCTGCCCTCCAGCAAGTCAACTGTGCCACACAGCTTGGTGTCATCTGCAAACTTGCTGAGGGTGCACTCGATTCCTCTGTCCATGTCGCTGACAAAGATGTTAAACAGCACTGGTCCCAGCACTGACCCCTGAGGGACGCCACTTGTCACTGGTCTCCAGGTGGACATTGTGCTGTTGATCACCACTCTCTGCGTGCGACCATCCAGCCAATTCCTTATCCAGCGAGTTGTCCACCCATCAAGTCCATGTTTTTCCAGTTTGGTGACCAGGGTGTCATGTGGGACAGAGTCAAAGGCCTTACTCAGGTCCAGGTAGATGACATCAGTTGCCCTTCCCTTGTCCACTGCTGCTGTGACTTTATCGTAGAAAGCCACCAAATTTGTTAGGCATGATTTGCCCTTGGTGAAGCCATGCTGGTTGGCATCAGGCACCTCTGCTTTGTTCTCCATCTGCCTTAGCAGAGCCTTGAGGAGGATCTGCTCCATGATCTTGCCAGGCACAGAGGTGAGGCTGACTGGTCTGTAGTTCCCAGGGTCGTCCTTTTTTCCCTTCTTGAAGATAGGTATTATATTTGCCTTTTTCCAGTCAGCAGGAACTTCACCAGTCTGCCATGACCTTTCAAATACAATGGACAATGGTTTGGCAACTTCATCTGCCAGTTCCTTCAGGACCCTCGGGTGGATCTCATCAGGCCCCATGGACTTGTGCACGTTCAGGTTCTTTAGGTGCTCACAAACATGATCTTCAATTACAGTGGGCAGGTCTTCACTTCCCCAGACCTTACTTTTGCCCTCTGGAATTTGGACATCATGGCTGGAGCACTTGATGCTGAAGACTGAGGCAAAGAAGTCATTGAGCATCTCAGCCTTATCCATGTCCCCTGTTGCCAGCTCTCCATTTCCCTTCTGAAGGGGTCCCACATTCTCCCTAGTCCTCCTTTTCTCACTGATATACCTGAAGAAACTCTTCTTGTTCCCCTTAATGTCCCCAGCTAGATTCAACTCCAGCTGTGCTTTGGCTTTCCTGACTTGATGTCTGCTTCCACGAACAATATCTTTGTATTGGTCCCAGGTTACCTGTCCTTTTTTCCACTCCCTGTAGGCTTTCCTCTTGCGTCTAAGTGTGTTTCATATAAAGCAGGACATAATTTCTGTTTAGTTTTAGGTTCACATTGAGTCTGGATCCTGAGTGGCAGCTCCAAACCTAAATCTGCTACTTTTTTTCTATTTCTGTTGCTATTTATTTATTGTGAAGTCCCTTAAGCAAGTGAAAGTTCCATTAGCAAATATATGACATATTTCATTGTGAGTGAAATCAAAATTACTGTTAAAATAATTTTTCCTTCTCTGTCTGTATCCATGCAATTATAAAGAAGTTAGTGCATCTCTCTTACCAGTGATGTATTTGTTCTTCATTAATGAAGTTTGATTGCAACATAATACAATTTTTACATGAAAATATTGACTACACATACACCTCTTTATGGTAGCAATCTGTATACTATGCATCTTAAATCTTCAAGGTGATAAACACATACACAAAACTATGTGAATGTCTTGCTTTTATGTCATATCAACCAAATGTTAATGTACAATCAACCAATTAATTTAATTTCTGATGAAAAGGATTAAAGAAAATTAACCCAGCAAAGTTAAGATAAGTTTGCTACATGTCAAAATGTAGAAAACTTAAAGTCACAACAATGACAACTTAATCTGCAATAGAAAGATGAGGGGAAAAAACAAGGTAATATATCAGAGGAAGCTAATAAATACTGTAGAAATCTATAATAGAGGCAAGATAGAGGCCTATGATAGAGGCAAGAGCTGTTACAGAGAAGTACAGAAGAGCTTCAAAGAATTGTCTAACTGAATAAAAGTAGAATGGGTACTTGCACATGCAATGACAAATTGCATGTGAAACCTAGAAAATACAATTAATTCACATGAGATGGAATGCTGTAAAATTATGAAAGTAAGGAAACAGCATAACATGTCTGTACATGCTTGATAGATTGCCATCAAAGCGTACGAGGCTTTTGTGATGATTAGTGGCTGCTTCAATATTTTTTGCTGTTGAAGAGTCTCAATTGAAAAGTTTGTTGTAGATGTGTACATGAGACTGTTTTCACAGGAAGGCTCCAGAGAAGTCATGTGTGTCCATGCAAGGCCACAGAGATTTCAAATACTACCAAAAAAAAAAAAAAAAAAAAAAAAAAAAAAAAGAAAAAAGAAAAAAAGAAAAAAAAAAACGGTTATCTATGGAGTCATAGAAGAGTAGAATGGTAGGGCTTGGTAGAAAGCATCAGCAGATTCAACTTACCCCATAACAAGTATAAATCTAGTTTAAAGAAAAAGCAAAGTTAACCATTTTCCATCATATAAAAATAATTTTGTAGAGTTTTATATCAGTGGTACTCTTTCTTAGAAATTATAAAATGGTCTAAATAGTCTTGGATTTGTTTTGTTAGTTTTATTGTGCTTTTCATATGTGGTTCACTATTTAAAATTGTACATACTGTCACTATACACCATGACAATGACAGCTATGCCACTTGATTTTAAAAGTATAATTATTTCTTCACTTTTTTTTTTTTTCTCTCTGTTTTGATGGGGTATATTTATGATAATTTAAAATATGACTGTAGCTTATGTCACATGATAGTTTCATGAGTCACTATTGGCAATTGATCCATTATTTGCATTATTTTAAAAGCCAGATTATGCTAAGAATAATCACAGAATCACAGAATGTCAGGGGCTGGAAAGGATCTTGAAAAATCATCTAGTCCAACTCATCTGGCAGAGCAAGATCTCCTACACCAGATGTGAAGGTTTGGGAGCTACCCGCTCCCCTATACAATGAATTCACCCAGACTAGACTCAATCTGGCTGGAAGTTAAGGAATGAAGCTTTATGTTCACAGTTCAGCAAAATATAGAAGCAGATGTTTACAATCTATGCAAATATTTACAGCTATATACAGAAATAGACAAATTTAAAGTAATACAGAAACACAATATCCCTCCCAGAAATCAGAGTTCTCAGGAGGATCTCCCAACCACCTTCCACTTTCTTTTCATCCCCCACTCTTATCCCGGAATCTGCCTTACATGCAAGGTGAGTTGGAAGGATGAGCAAGAGGTTGGGGGCAGGGGGACACACACATGTGAGAAGGTGTTAGAAGCAGAATGATTAGTTGGGTTACACAGATACAGCTAGAAACGAGGAAGAGACACACAGACACCAACAGACTATGACACACAGACTGTCTTGTCTATGTTTGTATCCTTGCTTTTATACATCTCAGCAAACCTATAAGTAGACATCATAATCTAATTTTTCTCATTAAAATGTTCCAATTAGCCTCAAACAAGCACAATCCACCCCCATCTATTTTAATCAGAGTTTTTGCTGAGAACTATCTGTCTAATCTAAAACAATATTTATAATAATTAATATTACAAGTTCAGTTCACACTTTGTTCCAGATGTATCTTGGATGTAGATGATTCAAAAGCTCAGAAAACAGTAAACTGTCTCTTCACAGATGAGATGGTAACAGGGACTCCCAGGTAAGTTCATGCTCACATACTGTAGATTCTTTCATAGATTCTCTCTTATTGGATGCCAATCAATACCTAGAACAGAAAACTCCTAATAGTTATATTGTACACTCTGAATTTAATCTCTCTCAGCTAAGGTTTTATTTTTTTTCCCATGGAATACACTGAATCTCACCATTCTTTTGCACTACTCAGTATGTGTGACCTTCTGCAGAAACCACCCCTTGGACATGTTTTCCTTTGGTCAAAGGGGAAAATGCACAAAGGAGAAAATGCACAAACAGTTTTTCCTAACAGATTCTTTCCATTTACAACAAGGTCTTTATCACCACCTACTGTTTGTACCAAATCTGATTGTGCAGGTCCTGCTCTGTTTACAGAACCCCTACTGTTTACCAACCAGGTTGCTTGTGCTAAATGCTTGTTTGAGTTTTCAAAGTTCCACCTCCCATGGCGTTTAGGGTGGTTTTCAGCAAACTGTCATAGCGTTCAGTCTTTCCTGAAGCTGGTGCATAGCAGGTATGTGGTAGATCCACTCAATACCATGCTCTTTGGCCCAATTTTTCACAAGATTGTTCTTGAAATGAGTGCCATTGTCTGAGTCGATTCTCTCTGGAGTTCTGTGTGTCCATGTGAATTGTCCCTCTAAACCAAGTGCTTACCTCTATCACCATTAGTACATATTTCTTGCCAGAAAAAGAACAAGGTAAAGTGATGTAGTCAATCTGCCACGCTTCACCATACTTGTACTTTGCCCATCTCTCACCATACAATAAGGGATTGAGTCGCTTAGCCTGCTTAATAGCAGCACAGATGTAATGTATGATTTGGGTGATAGCGTCCATGGATAAATCAATTGACCGATCACGTGCCCATTGGTATGTTGCATCCCTGCCCTGATGTCCAGATGAATCATGGGCCCACTGAACTAAGAACAGTTCACCTCAGTGTTTCCAACAAAGGTCAAGATCACAGTTTGTAACAACTTGAGAAATTTCAGCATCTTGATCTGCTTGATGGTTTTGTTGGTGTTCTTCAGGAGCTCTGCTTTTAGGCATGTGTGCATCTACTTGCTGCACTTTAACTGGAATTTTCTCCAGTTGTACATCAATGTCCTGCCATACATTGGCTACCATTATTGAGCTGGTGTAGAGGTAAAGGATAGGCCAGTTTTCCCGTTCAGCCACATCAGAAGCAAGTTGGACTGCTTTTACCATAATGAATTGACTGGATTTGCCTTCTCCCTCTCTTGCTTCAGTAACTCTCCTAGTAGGACTCCAGACTATTGACTTCCATCATTGCTTGTTCCCAACAAGATGACAGGAACCATCTGTGAACAAAGCACTGTTCTTTTCCTGATCAGAAAGATCACCATAGGGAGGAGCTTCTTTAGCACAAATTTTATCCTCTGGAGGTTTTGTACAGGCTGTGCCTTCTGGCCAGTTGGTGATCATTTCTACCAGACCAGGTCAATCAAAATTACCCATGTGTGCTCTTTGGGCTATCAAAGCCATCCATTTAGACCAAGTTGCATCTGTGGCATGATGCGGTAATGAACCTTAGCCTTTGAACATCCAGTTTAGGACTAGCAATCTAGGAGCTAAAAGCAATTGTGACTTAGTTCCAACCACTCCAGAAGCTGCCTTTACTCCTTTATAGGCTGCTAGTATTTCTTTGTCTGTTGGGGTGTAATTTGCCTCTGAACCTCTGTAGCTATGACCCCAGAAGCTAAGTGGATGACCATGTGTCTCACTTGGAGTTCTCTGCGAAAGACTCCAAGTTGGACCATTGTCAGTAGCAGCTGTATACAGAAAGTTTTTGTTGTCCAGATCAGTTTGAATAGGTCCCAAGCCCACTGCATGGATTATTTCTCACTTTGTCTGATCAAAGGCTGCTTGTTATTCAGGTCCCCACTCAAAATTGTTTCTCTTACGAGTCACATCATACAGAGCTTTGACAATTTGACTGAATCCCAAAATGTGCAGTCTCCAAAATCCCACTGCATCCAAGAACAATAGAGTGTCCATATGTGTGGGAACAGCCATGGTGGAGACTTTGTTTACCACATCCTGTGGAACGTGATGGCAACCATTCTGTTTGTATCTTGGTTACGTGCAATAGTAAAGACTAAGGTGCATATAATGTATACAGGAAAACGGGGCCCTGCAGTTGTTAGACTGCAAAATTCATGAAATGTTTGGAGAGTACATTTTTTTCATGTGCTGATTCTTTTAACATTGAAATAGGGTATCTGTGCATGAAATTACTTAAGTTTGAGCAGCAAATGCTTCAGCACCATGACGTTAGGTTCTCTTATAGCTTCAGTTCTTATACACCTTTGCTGTTTCTGTATGCAAAATACTTTATCAACATAATTTTGAAATAACAACACATATGTAAATAAGTTATTTTTACAGATGAATTGATCTTGGTTGTGATAATTCTACAGTAGTTTATATTTTCTTTCTATGATTCTCAATTAATTAACAGTAGCCTGGAGAAAAAATATTTCTTGATGCACCACATCAAAACTAACAATGTTTACTATTTTTTTCAGGCTCATTCCTGAGCATAAAAGAACTACATTATCAAAATAAAATAAGCCCCTTAACTTTTGAATTTCTTATTTTAACAAAATTATAATAATAAAGAATGGGTAAAAAATTAATAATTTCTAGCTGAGAAAAAAATATTCTGTCTAGGTAATACAGTTTAGAAAAGTTAATAAATAGTTTATTTAATAGTCTTAAAATAATTGTTTTCCAAACTTTCTACCATCCATGTTATAGTAAATGATATTACGTTAATAATTTCCATTCGGTCTTAGAGGATTTGAAGTAAGTACTATTCACTTTATAAGTAGATATTGGAAGAAAAATGATAGTTGTATCTCCCCTCCATTTGACTAAAATTTTCATTTCTGTTAAAATTTACTTGCTGCAGCTTTTAATTGTTTCAATTTTTAAAGCATTTTGTGCATGACAAGCTAAAATTAAAAATAATTCAAGCTTATATTTGGAATGTATAAATGTAAATTGAACATGACCTGTATTTGCTTGCTCTTCCATATTTTGTATAAAAAATATTGGTTTGGTTTTGCCATCTGTGTTACTTTTTTTTCTGGAAGGCAGAACAGGCAGAACATAGAGGTGTATAATTTTATGACTCATACTCTAGTGTCAGGCTTAAGGAATAGTCTGCATGCAAACACAGGCAAGGCTCTGAAATTTATTTCAGAAGTTTTTCTTTAGAAGAATATAGTAAAAATTATTTTGTTCTCTTGACACGAAGGAACTCAGAATCAATACCGCTGACCAATGTGATTGGAGTATTATTCAGCTTTATTATAAAATCAGCACAAATTATATAGCCCAAGTCTCTTCCAGTTTGTGCCATTCTATTTCTCATTGGTAATTCTTATCTGTCCATGCAACCTTTTCTTCTAACATATATCTGCTGCTTTGCCCAAGATGTTTTTGTTTCTTCTTCAGCCAGATCCCTCTTCTTAGTCAATGCTGCTGAAGCAGTGTTCCCAAGCTTGCTTTTCTCACGCTAAGAGAGGCCCACTGAAGGAGATCTTTTAACAAGTGGATTGTTCAATTACATGTCCACGCCTCTGCAGCCATCCCACAGTCTCTTACTGTACTTTCAATAGCACACAGTTATAATCACAGAATCATAGAATTATTTCAGTTAGAAAAGACCATTCATTGAGTCCAACCACCAATCAAACATTACCATTTTCTGTGAAAAATGTAGATTACTACATAATAGCCACTATAGGTATATTTGATAAACATTTCTGAAATGTATATTCAGAATTATCTGTTTGCTGTCATCTCTTCAATAATTTATGTAACAGAAGAACAGAAGGTTTATTATCTTTGTTCTTTAAGATTTTTGCAGTTCTTTCCTTCCTGTGGCCTAAATATCAGTAAATCTTGAGATAGGGACAGGAAACAGACACTTGTTGGGAGAGTATGTTTTTTCCCAAAAATTCGAAGGCCTGATATGTGTCCTGGCATGTCTAGGCATGGTTCCCCTGCTTCCCCTCCCCATTCTGAGTGCGAATAGACAGGTGAATAAAAGACAAAGGAGGAGGAGGCACTGAGTCTTAGGACCAGGGTTTGTTCAGACGTGTTTTGCTCCTGTTTACATCTTTTTGGTAAAGAAGGTACATATATTTGGCTTGTGCCTGGCTCATGCAGGGCCTATGTTTTCCCAGATTTTGGTAAAGCAAGCCCATGGCTTCACCTAATATGGTTTGTTCTGGCAAAGTGTCATTCTGATTGGTTAATTTCCATTGCCCATTGGAGCAATTAAGAATCAGGCAATGGATGAAAGTAGGTCAGAAGTTGTAAAAAAATTGCCTTGCCTCACTTCACCTTGCTTTGCCTTGCTAAGCCTGTATTGGGTTGAGGCTAGCTGCCCCCACCCTGAGCCCAAAAGCCCAATAAAAGACTCAAAACAATTTGGAAGTAAAAAGGGTAAACTTTAACAACAAGTAAGGGGGAAAGGGATTTTTTTACAGCAGGTGGGAGAAAGGGAAACAAGCTTTGGGATATGGGGAATAAGGAAAAAGGGTACAGAGACCAGGAAGAAGGGGAAAAGGAAAAAAAAAATACAACTGCGGCAGGCAGCTGAAGTTCGATTGGCTTTGGAAAGCAGGATGCAGGAATCCTATTGTGAAAAGTCTCAGTCCCAGTCTCAACAGACAATAACGGTGCTCTTCCACATGGTGGCAGGGAGACACGTGCTCTAGCAGCACAGAGCGCCAGCAGATGCTCGACCAGCCGGCATGAGGGGAAGAGGAGAAGGGAGAAGAGAGGAGCCCGCGGGGCACTGAGTTCCCCCTCTTATAGTCCCAAAAATCCTAGCAGGAAGTGGGAGTGTCTAACCATGCAACCTGGGAAAAAGGTGAAACCATTCCTTGGGAGAAGACAGGGGGCCCCAGGGGGCTTAAACTTTCACAAAGCCTTACCTTACCAAGACTTGCCTTGTTGTCTTAGAGATCTGGAAGCCTTGCTGCTTAATACTCAGCCTTGCTGCCTTGTCTACTTGTGAACTTTGCCATGGCTCCGTTTACCAGGGAGAAGCAATAGGCGATAGGCAACTGGCTGTAGGCAATAAGTCTTTGCTGATAACTGCCCAAAACTGGCCAGCCATAGCATGAACAACCCCACCAACAGGTAACAACAGCCTAGACCATGTAGAAAGGGTAAGACTGGGAAAGCAAATTGCCCCCAAGCAAGCTGCATTATTGCCACTATCAGTTACAGCTATTGAAAATGAGTAAGCTGCTCCTAGCTTGAGAGCTCACTTACACAGACCTCACCACAGTTCGCACTGTGAGAGAAATCAGGTTGCTGCCAAACCACAAGAAATTGTGCTTGTCTACACACTTGCAAAACTCCATGCTAAGCCCAGAGCCAGGGAAGAATCACCGTCTGCCCAAGAGCAGACCAAGACAAGGTCAGAGGACCATGTAAGCTGCAGCACCCTGTGAGAGCTCTGGGAAACGAAAACATTTTGCTGGTTACCATACTAATGACAGTACCCCTCCAAGTGTTTTGTGTACTGTTTGGACTACAACACATCTCTGGAAATTTGTGAATATATACTCCATAAAACCTCTTCCTAATTAAAGCTCTTTGCTTTGGTTCTATTTACTTGCTTTGGTTCTGTTTACTGTGTGCTTGTGCCTTCTCTGCTTTTAGCAGGGAGGATCCTGTCAAGTCCCCGTAGAGGGCAAGCAGCATATCACACCGCAAGCATCTCTTTCCAACAGCTTCTTGTTTGCATTTTACTAGTTTTGATAAATTGTTTTAAATTGTTTGGTACCACCCTATGAACTGTACACATTCTGTAATCTATTTGTAGAAACAAGCACAAAAGTCCCTGTAAATAAATTAAGGACATTTTTTTGTATTAATAAATAATAATTTATGACTTTAAAATATTTATATTACTATCAATATTCATAATTCATAATTACATAACTATTTTTATTCTAATATGACACTTTTATTTGACCACATTAAAATTGTAAGCATGTAAAATAAATCAATTGGTTGTTTTTTTCTGAGTGTTTGAATACAAATTTTCAGTTATTTTGACAAATACCAAAACATTAAAAGAAATAACTTACCAGAATCTAAAAATGTCTTGGGTTTTTCTTGGAGAGCAAACAAACAAGCAAGCAAAATCAGAAAAATACCCCCTTCCCCTGTGTCCACCCCCAAGTTATTACATAAATGGTGTATTTATTGTACACAGTGTTTCAAAGTATTTTTTCCTCAAATATCTCTTCTTTCTACTTCACAATAAAAATCAAATCAGAAGCAAAAATTAAATGGAGGGTTTGCTGGGGAGAATTCCTTAGGAAAATAGTCTTCATAGCCCAATTCCTCAATATTTTACAGGGAATCACTATTTAGCTGATTGTTTAAGATCACCTATTTTACATGAACATTTCTTCTGCAAGCTAATTGAAGAAAACAGTGTGTCAGTTAATTTTTTTTTCACATTTTATTGCTGCTTTAACAAAGTGATAGATTTCACAGAGAATGTAGATGTTATTCTCTATACAGCTGACAATAAGTAATCAGTTAATAACTTTGTCTTGATATATATTTAACTGAAATAAAATTTCAGTAGCTTAAAATTTACTGTCATTAAAAAATAGACCTTTTCACAGTTCATAAAATATCTCACAGAATCCCAGAACAGTCTGCATTGGAAGAGACCTCCAAAGGTCATCTAGTTCAACCTCCTCTTCAGTAAGCAGATCAGGTTTCCTAGAGCCCTGTCAAGCGTCACTTTGAACATCTCCAGGGATGGGGCTCCAACCACCTCTTCAGAAGACCTGTTCTAGAGTTCCCCTAACCCCATGGTAAAGAACTTGTTCTAAACATCAAATCCAAATATACTCTTCTCTAGTTTGAAGCCTCTGACCCTCACCCCATCACTTTCCATCTCCATCTCTATCTCCTTTTTAGTACTAGTTATTCAGTTTATTAATATTTTATGTTTATTAATAATTTTATTACAAATTAGAGTGACAGTGCAGGAAATAAGGGATAAGTCGAAAAAGATTACAGAATATTTTCTTTAGAGATTTTGACAATTTTTATAATATTATTATTGAAATATGATGTTGCAATTAATTTTTGTTATTCTTTTATTTTCTTTTTTTCTCTCTTTTTTTCTCCTTTTTTTTTTCCCCACAAAACTGACCTATTCTAAAAAGCTAAAAGGTCAGTATTTTCCCATGTTTCTGTGCATGTCTCTTTTATCATTCTGTGAAAGTGACAGAAACTACCCAATACCTAAATTAATTCCTACTGAAAAGGTCAGAAAAATCAATACACCTTTACCATGTCTCAGGTTTTGATGAAATGCATATTTTAATGAAAAAGTACCATCCAATTCTAATATGCATATCTTTGGTTTCTTGATAATAGATTCCCACCAACTTTTTCTCATCACTGGGAAGCAGATAGTGGTGCTCCAGATGTTAACTTTCATCAAAATCTAGATTGGTGCTTACTTGTATGATGTCATTTGTATTCTTGTTTATGACCTAAAGATAGATTGAATCTAACACATTTATTACAAATAATGTCGATAAAAATTTTGCAACAGAAACAACTTTTAAATGGGCTAGATAAATATCTTTCTCCAACTCATTACACAGAGCTGTGTCTCATTTCACTTGGAGCTTTATCAGGACTTGTCCAAATCTGTCACACTCACTTCCAGTCAAGGTATCCAACATGTTTCTTTAGTAGCTTGAATCTATCAAAAGACTACCTCTTGGAAGAGAAAAGAAAAATAAAGAAGAAATATCAGATGACAAGCATTGGTTGCATCACTTATTATGATATGCATGGATATAAAAGAAAACAAGAAAGGGATTTAAAAGAAAACAAGAAAGGCTTCCACAGGTACATTAACCAGAAGAGAAGGTTAAAGAAGGTGCATCATCCCTCATGAGCAACAGTCAGGGACTTGTATCAATGGACAAGAAGGCTGAGATTCTCAACAGCTTTTTTGCCTCAGTCTTCCCTGGCAACCCCTCTCCTCATGGCTCTTATGTTGATGGCCCACAAGATGGAGACCAGGGACACAATGAGCCCCAGACCCCTGAAGCCTTATAGGAAGACATGACACAAGAGGAGGTTTCCTTGGTTGATGTAAGCTGGGTAGATGAAGATTGGGTTAGAGAACAGTTAAGTAAACTGAACATCCACAAATTGATGTGTTCTGATGGCATTTACCCATGGGTACTGAGTGAGCTGGCAGAGGTCATTGCCACACCACTCTCCATCATCTTCAGTAAATCATGGCAGGCAGGAGAGGTGCCTGGGGTCTAGAAGAAGGCAAATGTCAACCTAATCTTCAAAAAGGGTAAAAAGGAAGACCCAGGTAACTATAGACAGGTCAGCTGGTAATGGAGCAGCTTGTCCTCATCACTGTTCTTAGGCATATCAAGGACAAGAGGGTCATTAGGAGCTGTCAGCATAGTTTTACCAAGAGGAAGTCATGTTTGACCAACCTGATAGTATTTTATGAGGACATAACCAGGTGGGTAGATGATGGTAAAAGAGTGGATGTGGTTTATGTCTATTTCGGTGATTCATTTGACACTGTCTCCTACAGCATCCTCACAGCTAAACTGAGGCAGTGTGGTCTGGGTGATCAGATAGTGAGGTGGATTGGGAACTGGTTGAAGGAAAAAAACTGTTATGGTCAATGGGATGCAGTCTAGTTGGAGGCCTGTAACCAGTGGAGTCCCTCAGAGGTCAGTACTGGGACCAGTTCTATTCAATATATTCATCAACAACCTGGATGAGTCCACAAAGTGCATTGTGAGCAAGTTTGCTGATGTCACAAAGCTGGATAGAGTAGCTGACACACCAGAGGGTTTTGTTGGCATTCCACAGGCTTAGATAGACTGGAGAGTTGGGCTGAAAGAAATGTAATTAAATTCAACAATGGCAAGTGTAGAGTCTTGCACCTGGGAAAGAATAACCCCATCTACCAGTATAGGTTGTAGACTGACCTGCTGGAGAGCAGTGAAGGGGAAAAGGACCTGGGGGTCCTAGCAGATGGAAAGCTGATCGTGAGCCAACAATGTGCTCTTGTGGCCAACAAGACCAATGCCATCCTGCAGTGTATTAGAAGGGGTGTGGTTAGTAGGTTGAGGAAGATTCTCCCCCTCTACTCTGCCCTGCTGAGGCCACATCTGGAGTATTATGTTCAGTTCTGGGCCCCCCACTTCAAGAAGGACAGAAAACTGCTTGAGACAGTCCAAGGCAGAGCCACAAGAATAATTAAGGGAACATGACATCACCTTTATGAAGAAAGGCTGAGGGAGCTGAGGCTCTTTATTTTGGAGAGGAGGAAATAAGTGATGACCTGTTTACTGTTTATGAATACATAAAGGGTGAGTGCCAAGAGGAATGAGCCAGGCTGATGATGCCCAATGACAGGACAAGGGGCAATGGGTGAAAGTTGAGGCATAAGAAGTTCCATGTAAATATGAGGAAAAAAATGCTTTACTGTGAGAGTAATAGAACACTGGAACAGGCTGCCCAGGGAGGATTGTGGCATCTCCCTCTCTGGAGATATTCAAGACCAACCTGGACGTGATCCAGTGTGATCTGCTATAGGTGATCCTGCTCTGCAGTGAGGGTTGAACTAGATGATCTTCTGAGGTCCCTTCCCACCTCTACCATTCTGTGGTTCTGAGGATATCATGAGGACACAGGGCAGAGGACTTTGCATAGAATGCAGGTTCTTGAAAAGACCAAAATGAAAGCTTTAAAATTGTTTTTAGACTGGCTTATGTTTTCAAAGTATTTTGTTTGTTTGTTTGACTAGGAAAACAGCTATAATTTTTTTTTTTTCAATAAAAGTTAATATCAGCCCTGACATTTCTAAAGCTTATATACAATGAGGCTAAAGGCTGTTGCTAGTTTTGTTCATTGCTGTTGCTCTGAAAGGATCTCTGATGGACTCTCATAGCTGCTAACATTCCTATATTCTTTTGTCCTTCCCATAGGATTTTCTATATCCTTCTTCCACTATCTCAAAACACACTTCATAAAAAAAAAAAAATTCAGATATAGGGAGGAAAAATATCTTAATCTATTTTATATAGTTTTCAGATGCAGATGCCTAGCTCCCCAAATGGACAAACACATATTCATTGGCCCACTTTTCTTTCTTCAACCCTCTTTCCCACACTGATCACCACTGTTCTGTGAAGAAGGGTGTCAAGCTTGTGGAATTACTTCCACTTAATTTATAAACATTATGGAAGCTCAGTAGATGCTTGTAAGATTGTAAATCAGACATCTGCCTGCAGCTCTCCATCTCACTGTCATTACCATGATACAACTAAACACATTGAAAGGGAGTAGTATGGGGAAAAATACAACAAATGGTTTATCAAAAGAATTAAGTTTGAGAATTTTTTTTAATTCCTCAAATTCTTGGCATTTTTTTCTTCCCTAGTAGATGGTAAGTAGAAAATTATAGGTGATGAGTTTTTTCTTTGTTGTGTTTTTTCTTTTGTTTTCCAGCTTTCTCATTAACTGCAGTACAGATATAGCATAAAAGCTTGAAAGGCGCTCCTAAGAAATAACAAGTATGTTGACAGCTAAGCACAAATAGATTAGCATTTAAAAATCAAAGATTCTGGATTATCAAAACTGGTTTAAAGATCACAGAATTAGACATACTTAAACAATAACTTTAACTTTTCTTTTTGTACCAAACAAACTTTGTAATTATCACTATTACAAGTCCAGAAAAAAAGTACTTGAAATACACAATTAGTGCTTCCTCATCCATAAACAGTGCATTTCTAGCAAAATTATCAAAGCTATATGGTCTATTTTCCTTATAAAGGCTCTTAGGCGGCTTGTGGAACCAACTCAGTTGAGACTACATGTTTTTTTCTGGCATAACTAATGCAGTTGGGAAATATACCAAGAATCAGGCTCTTGAGGGAGGAGGGAAGAAAGAGAGAAAGCTAGAAAGAGCCTGGGGGGGGAAGATCTGAGCAAACAAATACCACTGAGCCAGCAAGCTTCACTGGAACACTGTTTGACATTTGCAGGGCTGTAATGTTAGGAAGCCTGCAGCAATACTGAAGCCCTGTTATTCTAAGGGGCATCTCTACTGGAAAGCAAGCATCATATCTCATGAGAATAAGGATGAAACACACATTTCAAAATGAGAGCATAACACGTCAAACCTTATGTTGCACAGAACTGTACAGCAGCACAGGAGTAGAAGTGGTTGTGAAGGACATTCATTTTTCTTGTAAAGGAAATACAAGAGATTTAAGTATACAGAAGGTAACAGGGAGGTTTTTTGTACTGAGAAGCAAAATACAAAAGCCTTAGCTAGCCACTAGATCTGTGAATTTCATTCTAAAGCATCAATTAACAAATAGAAACAACTGCCAGCATTTTGTACTGCAGGTCTGGACACTTAAGTTACAATAACTTGGCAAAATAAGGTCACTCACATTGCTAGAAAAGATGCCATGAAATTTTTCTGTCTAAATTTTCTTTGCATATCAAATACAATTCTCCTCTTCAACTAAATGACAATTTATAGCAAGCTGCCAGTCTCAATGTCAAAAGGGTTAGACTGGTGATTGCCCAATTTGAACTATTGTTGTTTGCTTTATCTCTCTTTTTACTTCTCTCTTGTATCTGCTTCTGAAATGCTGCCTGTCTTGGGAAAACAGATCCTTATTTATAGCGCTGCAAAGATATTAAGGCTGTAAAACCAAGTGAGTTCTCAAGGTTCATGGCTAAAAAGGCTGACAAAGCTCTCACTGTTTTCCTCCCCTAAAGGGGTAAAAAGAAAAAAAAAAAAAAAAAAGAAAAAAGAAGGGGGGGTGGGGGGAAGTGAAAAAAACAAGCCCAGATATGTACCTTTTGTTCTAGAAGATGATAAAAACTGCAGTACTGAGCACTGGTGGTAATTGTCTGTCTCCAGTGTACCTCATGAGAAATGAATGATATGATTTTGTGACAACAGGATTTCTACATGGCTGAGAGGTACATTAAATGCTGAAGATTTCAGAGGAGTTTAAGAATTGCTCAACTGCAATGCAGGTAATTTGAATGAATTATCCCTCTTTCAATATGCAGCATGTAGGTATACTTCTTCTTATGAACTGCTCAAGGTTATTGTGTCATACACTGTATCATTTAATAATCCAAATCAGTTACAGGACACACTGCCTGAATGTAATTTGCATTGTACATATTTCTATGATCTCACACATATTACGATCACCAAGATAGTCTGTTCTTCCCCAGCAAAGCATTTCCACATTCTTTACAAGTTCCTCTCGCTGTTCATCCAGCCCATGCTGTCTCTTAGCCAGATATATTTGTCTAAGATATGCATATTACTCTGCATATGCATAGAAGTAAACATGATAAATACACCTGAGGGCTTGTTTATGCTGTGTGTGCAAGACAGTGCTTTTTCTGTATTTTGTTTTCACATTTTTGTATTATGGGATAATAAGTTTCAGATCATATCACTTTTCACAAATAAACTAATGAGTAAACTATCTTCTCCCCTTACTCTTGACAGATTTTCCTTGGCATAATAGGTCATTTGGGTGTATTTCATCTTACAGGGGAACAAAATGTTATTACCCAATGATTGTAGACAGTGATATTAAGACTAAAGCACAAAATGCAAACATGTAAGTTGTTACCCTATTCTTGGAAAACTGTAAATAAAAAGTAGAAACTGCAGTTTATTACAGGAAGAAAACAAAAGGTTTATTATCAGTATTATCACATTTCTGTTAAAATAATTTTATATAAGTAGCACTGGCAAATGAAAAAAGAAAACATTCCTCTCCTTGAGAAAATAGCATATATTTTTGTCATATTTAACCTTAGAGTTTCATTAGGTGCGCAATTGTAGCATTGCTTTGTGAGGAAATGAGCTACTAAAGAATAATGTTTTCAAAAGTGTATTTGTTTCTATATTGCTGACGTTTCAAAATCTCACTGAGCAATGATCTTCAAGAAAACGAACTGCTCAGCAGTAATTTATCTAATTTTCACAAATGATAGGGTCTTCCCAAACCTCTTCTTTTGAGTGTAATAGTCATATAAAGGCACCTCACCTAAATTCTCTCTTAGGCTAATTGATGAACTGAAGTTAGTATGTGAAATTCTCTGCCTGCCTCTGAACATTCCTGATATTCAAAATATTTTTTTTCTAATAGGTGCTGACCAGAAAATATTTTATAAAGGTTTTAAATGGGAGAAATATTTTCCTTTCTTAAATCTATAGCTAAAAGCCTTTTAAAATCATTATTATTCATTGGGAATCCACATTCTCGTCAGCTGTTACAGTGGGTGATGTGAGATGTCACAGGCAGTTCCATCAGTCATGTCAAGAGATGAGTTTACCACATAAGTGACTGAAACAGCAAGACAGAACAAATTACAGAAAAGAAAATTACAAATGTTGGTCTTCTGTGGAAAGGCACCTCAGGCTATAACAAAAATAAACTTTGTTGTGTGCTACTGGCAACAAATACTGCCATGTTCATTGTTTGTGGAAAAGATTTTGCCGATGATATAACCAAACTGTACACTGAGATCTCTCTACAGAGCCTTGAAGGCACTTGTATTGATTGTGGGCTATTGAAGAGGCTGAAATTATAAATTATGTAGCTTTTATAATTTCCAAAAGCCCCACCCACAATCTGTGTGTAGATTAGTTTCAGTTTGGGTTCTAATTCGGTCGGGAAAAGTCTTCACAATGATGCCTTTTCTTGTAATTCAGGAAAAAAATCAGAAAAATTGAAAGGTTTGGGCATGAAACTTGCCCTACTTACAGATGGGAGACTGTCTCAAAGTCTGTGCGAGGTTCGTGTCTCCAGGTCCGTGTTCAGGTCCCAGTGCAGGTCCGTGCAGGTCCCAGTGAAGGTCTAAGCAAGTCCTTGCAAGTCCAAGCAAGTCCAAGCAAGTCCTGCTGCAATCTGTCCAGCTGCCATATACATACTGAGGTGATCTGTTGCCTCCCTGTTCAAGCCCACGGAGGGTGGGAGAAGGCACTTCACACCTATTGTACTAAGCCTCTGGTGACAGAGGAGGGGAGGGAGGAAGACCGTTTCCTGCCCCATTCATACCTCTGGTGGGGCAGTGGACTGGGTGTGCCCTGCCACAGTTCACACCTCATTCAAACCTCTGGTGGGGCAGTGCCCTGCTCTGCCACAGCACTGCAAGCAACTTTTCCAGACAAATATATCTATAAGCACTATCCAGTTAATAAGTAAAGTCTTGAAATTACTAGGCTTTCCTCACCATTACCATCACTTTAACCTTGACCAATTATAACGTGGGTGGAGATATCAGAGAATGTAGGTTTTAACATTATTTCTGTATCAACTTTTATTCCAGCTCAGAGTATATAGCTGCATAACATAGGGGTTCTGTTTGCCAGTGAGTCATCTTGTTCACAATACATGAAAGCTATAGTAGTAACAGCAATAATGTAACCACTGTGAGTACATTTTTTTCTAATAGCTGTGAATTGCTTGAATCAGATTATGTCCAAGTGTTTTTCAACAACAACATAAATATGGACATGTGTTTTATTCACACAAACATCCAGCTTTTTTTAGAAACTCAGTATATTTCTGGCTTCCACAGCTTCCTGCAGCAGCCCGTTACACTGTACAGTCCAGCAATTGTGTTTTGTACCAGTGTGTTTTCCTTTAGCTTTTAATTGCTACCTCACAGGATTTTTGGAACAAACAAAATTCACCTATAACTAAGTGGATAATCTCCATGAAAAATCTGCCTGATTTTAAATAAGTCTTTAAGTTGTGACAGTTTACATATGCTACTGTTGGTGTTAGAACATTAAATATCACTATATGACATGAGAGATATGTTAGCTGCTTCCTGTTTACAAGGAGAACCCAGAACAATTCAAAAAGTGTACATTTGTACAGTCAGATATACAGTTGTGACAAATGCACAGTGCTGGAGCAATTAAATATATCCTTCAAGGGATATTACTGCCCTTCAGATAGAATTTAAAAGTTCCTAAGCTTTCAAACTAAAGGTGATTTTAAAAAATCCAATTTACCTTCAAAGAAAGGGGCATTGTGAGTTTTGATCAGTGCCAGCTCACCAAAGGGTTTGGGGTTTTTTAATTCTTTTTTGTTTTATTTTTGGGTTGGATCATGGTTTTGGTGTTTGTTTTCTTTTCTGTTATTTTCTTTTTTTTTAATTGCATGTCATTAAAGAGTATGCATTTCCTGCTCTGGGGTGCTGCATAAGAAAATGAAGAAGTGCTGAAGGTTGCAAAGCTTACATGATAACATTCAAGGCTTTGGCAGGAAAGAGAAAAGGGCAGTCTCTGTTACAGTCCTTGGTCTTACTTAAATTAAGAAATTACCATAGAAAATTATATTCAGACCTTACCTGCAGTTGCTCAAACACAGATAGTTGATTTTTCTCCAAAAGATATTGTCATGGAAGGCTAGTAGGCCTATTAGATGTCCTGGCTTGCCCCACCCTCCTGCTGATGGGGGAAGCAAGGGCAGGAAGAAAATAAAGGCTTGGGCCATTATGTCCCCTCCCAAAATGATAAACAGGTACCCATAGGTGTTTATGCACTTGTGAATGTCTTGCCCAAATAAGGGTATGCAAGACCTGTTTTCACCTAATATGGTCAGTTTTGCAAATGTCATCCTGATGGCTGAATCTCTGTGGCCAAAGGAACCATTACACTTGGGCAAAGCAACTGTGCTGCCTCTGCCTCACTGCTCTGCCTCAGTGTGTGCTGCTCTGCTCTACATTCTGCTCTGCTCAGACAACATTCTTCTGTCTCACTGTTCTTGGCTTGGACAACCTGTTCTGCTCTGATTCGTGCTTCAGACCACCTTAGCCCTGATGCTTTGGGCTTGAAGTGGAAACTTAAGTGCCTCAAGTTTACCAGAAGAAGGCATTAAGTGCTTCAAGACATGGTGAGAAGTACCACCAATATTGTGCTCTCTGGACATCTGCAAAAGATCCTGCCTGTACCTCTGCCAACCTCTGTGCCAAGAGGAACCAGGATCAGGTCAGAGACAATCTGTCTCTTTCCCAGCACCCTGCTAGAGGCTGGGAAGATCTAGAAGCCTCTCAATGGCTATCAAGAAGCTGAGGCATTCCAACACTGCTGCAAAGGAGCCAGGGACTATCTCTGAATTCTACTCCACTGCAGTGAGTAGAACAGACTTTCCCTAGGGCTCCAGACTGCCTATTTATACATGGGCAAAGTCATTTTGTGGCTAAATATTTCTAATTTTCTGATTCTCCTAAATGAATGAATTGCTCCTCTGCAAAGACCCTCTTCCCCCTTTGAGAGAGGTGTCTCCTGTTTGGTGTCAACAACCCTGCTGCTCTATAGGTCATAGTGTTATCAAAAAAAACAAATTTATGGTGGTGACACCATTCACAGATCCATGTATTAAAAGACTGCATTAGGCTGCTTATTCCAGTGTCTCTGCCATCAAGTTGGAATAACAGATGAAAAGATGATTTGTGCCCCTGAGACCCATATCACCCACCCCAAGGCCCTGGAGTATTTTTTTTTTTATTTTTCTGGGACCATTAGTCATTATTTCCTCTTCTCCTACATGGAAGATCAGTAATGGGTAGTAGTCCATAGAGTGCACTAGGTTAGGAATTTTCTTAACAATGTCCCTAACCAGGGCTCCAGGTTAGGGACTTCCCCTATGAGAGGGGTCTGCCTGACATATCGATCCCTCTGTTCCTCTCAAAAGCTAATACCCTACAACTATCACTCTCCTTTTTTTTCTTTGTTTCACTAGTCTTTATTCTTGGAGGAGGCTGACACAGCCTGGGCAACTCAGCAGATGGACTTCCCCCTCCATACTCCTCTGCCTGATCCTCACTTTCTAGTGCCCCGTATCTTTTATGCAAGGGCAGCTAGTAAGACCAAGAAGATTTGGAAGATTGAGAGGGGGCTCTCTTGCCTCTGTAAGGGGGGACCTGCCTTCACTCCCCCTCATCTCCTGGGTCTCCTTCTTTACCCATTTTAGCAGGGAAATGAGAGGAAACTGAATCCTCTGCTAGCTGTGCAGTCCTCACCTGCTGCCATTCCCTCGGGTCAATTTCCCTTTCACAATCCCATGTAGTCTTAGTCTCTCGACTTCCTCCTTAAGCCCTTCCATTTAGAAAACAAAAAAAAGGGGGAAAAGAGAGTAGATTGTGAAGAACTCATCACGTGACATCTGTAAATATTTGATCTAGTCTTTTACATCTCTGAACCTGTACAAATCTTAAATGTTTACAAATGTCTTTGAAAGCTTATTTCACAAAGATAGTGGTAAAAAAATGTAACAACCTTCTGCATTTTCTTTGCTTCAGATTGGAATCTATTCATAAGAATCACTACTCAGCATCCCAAGAGCCACCCCTGGGTGAGTGAGGTCATGCTAAGTTTGAAAAATTTGCTTGGAATAAGTTAAAGCAAAACAGCACCAAATGGCTGATGAGTTAGATTCACTACAGCAGATGAAAACTGTCAGTAATGGACTGAAGCAGAGATAAAATGGGAAGAAAAAGGTGTAGGAGCATGGGGAAAAAAAAAAAAAAAAAAAAAAAAAAGAGACAGAGAGGGGTCAGACAAAAAGAAAGACATCACTACTCCCTGAATCCAGTAACATTTCTGCAGACATAGTAGAAGTCCTTCAATGGCAGGTGCAGGTCCTAGCACAGTCTTCTCTTGTAGACAAAACACACATCTGTGGTCCTCTTATACCGTTTGGAAGGAGGAGGGAGGAGGTCTCTGAATCACAAAGAGAGGTGTGCATAAGTGAGATGTGCACTTGAGTGCAATGTCTGCCACTGGCCTTTCAGTGGCACTGTTGCAATGGTTTTAAATATGGAATTTCTGCCTTCGTGGAAATTACCTCTTTTCATTGTTACGTCATCTGCTTTGTCAGCAGCTCTCCTCCAGAGCTACTAAAAAGCAGTAAACCCACCACCCTGTCTATTCAGGCTAGGTAATGACACACCTTGTTTAAGACAATAGAGCCATTATGGGCTATCAGCCTTGCCCTTTTACAAACATTGCTTTGAGACACTAAAAGACTGCACTATCACATACACAAATATGAAATCTACAAGGTCTGAATTCATCACTTTACCATTTAGGCAGCATGACAACATAGTAGCTGCTATGATACAATATTTAAAACCAGGGAAGGCAATCGAGAACTTGCATTTCCACCAATATTTCCCTTGGTTTTGAAAGCAATTACTTCACTGACATATATTTATTTGTAGCTTGACATATGCTACAGTCATACATCCATTGTTCATCTGATTGTTCTACATCTGCATCTGTTCCATCAGCAATAAAGGGTTACTCAAAGCACCTTATCACAATCCTGAAAAACAACAACACCCAGGAAAATTTCAAGAATTAAATATTTGGAGAAACGTTGATCCAAACAGATAAATCAAGAGAACAAAATAATTCAAATTAGAATTTGAATAAGAAACAAACAAAAATTTAAAAAATTTAAAAAGTAAAAATAACTGGATTAGCATCATGCCAGGACACTCCACAACATTAAAGTTTTGTAAGTAGATCACACTTTTCAGAGCTTTATAATCCATATGATCTTCTTTTTATTCCCCTGTCATTAACCTTGTCAAGTAAATAGAAAAAAATCATTCCAAGATGGACACAGCTCAGCAACAATTGTTCTGTTTGTATCCTGTGTTGGTTTGAGTTAATTGAAGAATTTGAGTGAGAAATTAGACTATTGGTTGAGAGAGAGAGAGTTAAACATACAATGTCACTTCACCGGAGTTTCACTGAGACAGAGAAAAAAGAATTGTTTTGGGAATGTTCCCAAAACATCCAGATAAGCCAGTCTGCTCTGGGTCCGTGCTGGATTCGGCAGCTTCTTTCCTTTGTCTCTATGCCTTTGAACTAATTCAGAGTAAAATCACTAAAACCATTCATTCCTTCCTGCCACTAATCATTCTGACCGATCTTAGCTTATCTGCAGCATCATCAAGTGGTGAGATAAAGCTGGG
>VWZI01006047.1:6526-21324 GCA_013396835.1 Psilopogon haemacephalus
TTTTTTAAATGGGCAGATATGACTGCCAGAGCAAGTTGTACAAATCCTAAACAAGTGTAAATTTTTGTTGAATTTATTAGTATTAGATGTATAGAATAACTCATCCTGTACAGTTTCCTAGTAAACAATCCAGCATACATAGTCTGCCGGAAGTGGTCCACACTTCACTAACGAGCATCAGCATCCCTATATATCCCTAGAGCTAGTAGAAACATGCTTCTCATATTTTTGCAGCAAGAATGTAAATTGTGCTCTTTAAATCAATAAAAACTAAACTTATTTACCAACCTGAACTGAAATAAATAGTGAAATGATTTACATGAAAGCTGTTCCAGGCACAGGTTTGTGAATAAATGAGAGCTGTTTGAAAGAAAGAAAGAAACCTTCTATTTTCTTCACTCCTGGCCACACACTATCAAGACGTGATCACGGTGTATTGTAGCTGGCTGTCTCCAAGTAAATTACGGTAGGGGCTTTAGGGTCCTGCTTACAGCTGACTTGTAACTCCATCAATCACATTTGTTTTCATCATAAATTACTCAAATCCCAAGATGCTTTATGGTTCACCACACTTTACACATTCCTGCTCCCCTTTACTAAAATTCTTCAGTAATAGAATATACATTAAGAAGAAAAAAGTTTAATGTATATTGGTTTAAATGCATAACTTGTCAAAACAAGTTTTCCCTCCAGCTGACACTGAACTTTGTAATCACTCCCGAATGTTGTGCTTTAGAGAATCATCTCTGTGCTAATTTTATGATGTTTTCCACATCCTGAGTACATACCTGCCTCTCTCTGAATAAACAGGAATACCACAGGTTTTTAAAAGACACAGCTCTCCCCTCGTTCACCTTCCTTCCCTCAGATATTTGTATTTAGATATTTTTGTGGAAGCAAACTATCTTTCATTTTGAGGAGCAAAGCCTCAAAAATAAGGACAAAAGCACAAGGAGAAATGCTCGTGCACATCCTGAGATTGACAACCATGCTCTGCAACTGCACTCTAGTACACAGCTCAGAAATTCATTTTAGGTGAAGCTGAGCCTCAAGGAGAAGGGATATCTTTCCATCTCTAAAGCTCTTGGGCATCCATTTTCTTCCACTTTGAGCACAAACACCTAAAAGAGCTACTTACAGAATAGCTCTGAGGATAGAGCACTCATCAAGTAAGTTAGAGACCCACACCTGACTCCTAGGAGGCTGTTTTGCCTATCAGGCTGTTGAAGCATCTTAAATGGGGCCATATTTTCTTCTGAAAGTGTGCTATTGTGTGACCAAACACACAGGAGTTGGCAAGACAACAAGGCATGTTATAGACCAGTGTCCAGAGCACACAACTGAGAGGGACAGGAGAGATGAAGAGTTTATTACAGAGCATGTACCAGGTCTGCTTAAATTCAATGCAGACATAAATATGTTTTGACTCAAAAAAAGTAAAAATTTTGAAATGCCTGCTCAAGATTTTACGGTCCTGCTCTGGCAGAAGAGTTGGGCTTCAAGATCTCCAGAGGTCACTTCCAACCCTTCCTAACATCCTTAGATCCTGTGAACAGTCTAACAGTCTCTTCTTTCTCTTCATTTTTTTTTTTTTAAGTATTTGAGTTGTGTCTGTGATTGAAGGTGCATTACAAGTACTCAATGAAAACTGAAAGATAGAAGGATAACATTGGGTTGCGAATTATTGAGTATGTTGTGAAGGATGCTTTTGGAAAACCCAAATATATGAAGGAAAGTATTAGCTCATATATAATCCCTATTAGAAGCCATCATCACTGTAGTCCACAGGTCTTTTGTGATATCCACATTAGTCAAGCAGGCGAAAGGTCACCAATAAGAATGATCATGGTATAGTATTCCGATTTAGTATTACAAGATTAACATTCTTAAAGGCTAAGCAAGATAAGGTGATTACAGTAAATGGCTTTTCCTCTTGTACACCTGTAGATAGAATGAAGAGAAGTCACATCACAGGAGGAAGAGGTGATTTACAGAAGAGACCACTGGATGGAAAGAAGACCAGAAATAAGTGCTAACTATTTTCTGCAATGGCACAGCATTCTTTTGATTTAAAGCTACCTTTTTTGTCAAGCTGTGAAGAAAGGGTCCACAAGGTATCAACACGTCAGCATTTCAGTCTCTTCATGACCTTTCAGAGGTGAGACCATCTACCCAACTAGGCAATTTCCCCTCTCCCCTTGCATTCCCCAAGAGGCAGCTGTTGGGATAATCACCTCCTTCAAGATCCTGGAGACACAGAAAACACAAATAATGCACTAGGCCAGCAGTTCAGCACTCTCCTTCAATTACCAATATACGTAAGTCAGGGGAAGCAGGCAATAAAGTATCCACTTTAAGGCAGACTTTCAGAGGTAGAAAAAACAAACCCAGACATACACCCCTCCTCTCCCCCACTATATGAAAGTACAAATTTCTCTTTCCCCCCTCCACTTTCCTCAAAGCATCATCTAGCAAGGACAACTTTTTTTAAAAAGAACAAAACATATATTCCTCCTTAGACTTCTCTGTATCAGAAGGGAAATTTATCATTCTGTGTACCTCTGCAATATTTTCTGCTTCAGCCTATATGCTTTCAAATTCTCTTCCAAACATAAAAGCAAAGCATCGATGAAAAGAAAATTGATGTTCCAACAAGCAAGAGCTGTTGCAGTGATTACAACCAAACAGCAATTGGCATGAACAGAGTCAACATTTAATACCATTTTAAGGTATAATTAAAAAGGAGAGCTGCTCAGAGAGGGCTCTTTACTATAAAATATGGCAGGTACACACTACAAATACTCTACCAGCTTCTTTCCATGCAGTGGAAGCCTAAAACCCTTCAGATGAAAATGTATGGTGGATCTGCAGAAGCCCTTTACAATAACACTTAGGGGCCTTTCAGTACATAATAGGCTTTGGCACCTTGCTCTCCTTGTCATTAAGCGTGGCACCAGGAAGATTTAGAGCTACAGTTTGCCTCCTCCCTAGCTCACAAAGCAAGTGCTATAATAGGTGGGGGTACTTCCCCTCTATGTCTGGTCACAGTCTGATTTAAGGGGATTTGATAGGAGGACAAATAAAAACAGATTTGTTGTAAGATGCCTTATCTCCTGTTGTAGAGCTTGAGTAATACTGTAGTTTAAACGGAGCTGTAGAGCAGAGGGGGAAGCCAGAGCTGTTCAGCAGAAGAGCATGGTAACTGCAGAGATATGAGCTATTTCACTGAACAAAATAGGAACTTATTTGCCCTGAATTTATGACTACAAGGCAGAGAGGTATTCAGGTGTCTGGGGTTCGGTACAGTTCTTTACTTACAAAGGAGCCACCTTCAGCTGGAACTGAATCCTACTTTCCCTGCATAGACTAAGATCTATGTATAATCACAATGTTACATGACTGCTCAGAGTACCTGACTATACCACTAGTGAAAACACAGGCATCACAGCCAACTATCTAGAGCAAAGTTGTGTGAGAACTCCCTAATATCAAGTTATAGAACAAGAGGAAATGGCCTCAAATTTCACCAGTGAAGGTTTAGATTGGATATTAGGAAAAAATTTACTGAAAGGGTGGTCAGGCATTGGAATAGGCTGCCCAGGGATGAGGCAGAATCACCATCCCCAGAGGTGCTAAAAAAAACTTTTAGACATGGCACTTCAGGATATGGCCATGGTGGTGTTAGGTCAACAGTTGGACTCAATAATCTTAAAAGTCTTTTTCATATGCAACAGTTCTATGACTCTGTGAAATACAGTTTAAATGGCTTCTGTGCTAGAAGGCAAAGGAAAACCTTACCACCAGCAACCACGGTGTTAAGTGAGGCACAAACCAGGACAGTTGTGTCACAGAATTGCTGAATAGTAACTGCAAGGTGGAGTTTCAACACTTAAGAGAAAACTAACTTCCTACGGATCAGAAAATTAAAATGCCACATATTAAAACCCTCGAACACTTTTGGCTAGGGATTGTTCTGCAAGAATACATATGACTTTTTCCAAATATAATTAATTTGTGTGATATGCAGTCACATTCTGAATGCCCAGTTTCACTGAAGACCCTTTATCTGAGCAGGCAAGGTACTCTCCTCCCCAGTCATCTTTAGCGGCCTCTGTGGCAATTTTTTTTTTTTTTTTTTTTTTTTTTGAAAGTTCAGGAAGTTGTTTTTATACAGCCTGCAGGAGCAAAGACAGCAAACTCTCATGCTACTTTTACTTACAACTAGATATTTAAAAGCCATACCAATACAGTCATCCTTGCAATCCCATCAAATCCTTAACACTTACAAAACTCAGCACTTCCCTCTTCACAAAGGACACACTGAGTAGTACCCTAGTTTACATGTTCTACTCACTACCCAGCATTTTAAGCCATCTGATAAAACTGGCCCAAGGGAATATTCTGAAAGTTAATACATTACTTGTGGGAAAAATAGCAGAATATGATTAAATATTTTACAGTTTTAGAAGATGAAAAAAATTAATTGCAAAAAAGATGGACACAACCGTCTGACAAGGTGGTGCATATATCAGGTTGAAAGCACATGAGAGAAATTTCTACAAGAAACAGCTAGGTATAGAAACAAGTACTTCAATAGTCTCAGTTACAGAATAAAATATTTGTCTCCAAGTACCAAGCCTAAACATTTTATTCAGCCACAAGAGGGGGACAAATACACAGATGGACAATATTTCACACTAAATTCAGCTTTCGCTGGAAGAAAGTTTTATGGGAAACATTGATGTGGTGAAGAAGTACAAATTTAACTTTTATTTCATAATTAATTTCCCACGCATTAAACTTACAGGATACCTGGACCTAGTGAAATTCAAAATCCTGCTGTATTGATGCTTGAAATAAGTACTTGACATTCCTTTGCATGTGTAAATTCTAGCACCGTAAATGAATATGAAGAAGAAATTGAATTTTCTTTTCAAACATCTTTCCTAGAAGAAAGCTAGATCTTGTTGCAGTGATGATACAGTTTGGCCATAAAAATCTAACTTTTCTGAAACGTCAGGGTTAAACAGGTTTCACAGCATTCTCAAGATACACTTTTATGACATCTATAAGGCTATCATATGTTATAAATTAATGACAGATAAAGCACATTGTAATTATACCACCCATGTCTATATCATTTAAATAATAGCTCTAAAGGGTGGATTAAAATGATAAAAATCTAAGGAATGGCTGCAGATAATTGGTGTGAGGAGCTGCACCTCCCAGATTTACAACCTACTGTACAACATCACCCTCTGCTGGGCATCAGTGAAGAGAATTTGCATGGCATCATCTTAAGAGGTTCCCACAATGCATCAGGGGCAGAATATACTGGTACAGCCTTGTTTGAAGTACATCATCTAATGTACAATTCAAAGCTTTTAGGCTGTAAAGTTCCATTACAGCTCTGCATAAACATATCGACTGCCTTGACGGAACAAAATGGCAAAAGGACATTCATTGTGCAGTAAATAAAACAATTCATGCACCCGGCCTTACAAGGCTCTGCTTCCCCCTCACCTGCTACAGCTGACTTGGAAAACTCAAAGAACCCTGTACAGGCAAGATTAGGCTCAAATTGCTTTTTTACTTTCAAATATTAAGGTAAAAAGTAATAACTTTGAAAGAGGAACTACTTGGAAAAGAACCATTTTACAAACCAATGAAAACAACAGAAAACTTAATTCTTACTTCCTGTGATTCATATGAGATTATATTTACAGTATATGGCTACCCAGCACCGCATTTTGAAGTTGTGCATCTGGCAATAGTACCACTGCATCAATAAGAAAAGTCCAATAATGCTAAAGGGAGGGAGTTGAAACCATTATCTTACTCATTTTTCACAGGTGGACCAATGTTTAGTTCTAATATTACAGAACATCTTTCCATGGGTTAATTAATTTCACATTATGAAGAACACGTATCCATGCCATGCAATGTAGGAAGATAAGGAAGGGCAGGCTGCAAATCCCATGTTATTGGGATGACCTTGACCTCAGCTGCAGACACTGGGATGGGAGGAGGTGGCTTCAACTTGCCCAGTGTCTCATACATTGAGGTTGTCCTAAAAGCAAGCTAACGCCCCCCAGGAAACACCCAATCTTTAGATAGTTGCAGCATCTTCCTATGAGACCATTTTGGAATCTAGAGTAGCTAGAAGGCAGCATGATTCACTCGCAGCTTGTTCTTCCCACATCTCTGTGTGGGCTTTAACCACTGGGGAAATCACCTTTACACCAGCCACAGTTCCACTGCCTCTCCAGCTTCAACATTTCCCTGGAGGCAGGCCTTGATTTGAGCTCTTATCTTCATAATTTGTTCATTTTATTTTAAAAGTTTGCGTTCTGACGCAGGGCAAATAATGCCAGAAGCTGCTGTATTTAACTCATTTTAGAAAGAACCATCTCATTACTTGATTCTATCCTGAGCAAATCCATATAAGGTTGCAATTTCCCCCAACTCCAGTGTACACTGGAGACAGCAGAAAAGATGTGCTACAGATTACCAACCTCTCCAGAACTCCAAGCTACTATGGATTTAGGGTACACTGCACTGTGCAAATCAGATGCCCATGAGAGATAATGCAACTGCATTTCTTTTTTGTTTCCTCTATAAAACAGTAAGTTTAAAATGTTGTTTGTTTTTTTTTTCCATTATAAGATTAATGCATGGCATGATAAACGCCACTAGAGTGAAGTACTACAGTTTCTAGACAAGCCTAGATTTTGTTTGTTTTTTTTTAAGCTCAGACAACAGAGACGATTCATAGGAATTTTTTAATCCACTGTGAATGGGAGACACACAAGTCAAATATTTGATGGACTTTTCAACTTAAGACACTATTTACTGATTCAGGTTAAATTAACACATACTAAACTTAAATTGAGATTATCCCCGTTTGCATCATATGGTTTAAAGAATGCATCTATAAAACAAAAACAAACAAACAAAAAAACCAACCAAACAAACAAACAAAAAAACCCCAAACCACACATGCAAACATATGTATGAATTGATCCAAGGCATAAGAAAATACATATGCTCTCTTTAAACCTCTTGCAGGCAGTCAGACAGGGTAGAAGACAATTTATTCTCCAAAGAAAAATGTAAAGCCACAGTTTTAAACTAATACCTATTTTCATTAATCTTGATAAGGCAGATTAATGCTAGAGAAAAGTGATTCCTTATCACTGCCATATGGATCAAAGCCTAAGAAATTCTGTTTGTCTAGCAACAGACTGAAAACAAAATGATCATCCAGCTTATATTACCCATAAATATTTAAAACACTTTACTGGTGTTAGTGGGGTGGCTCATGCACAAGAGTGGCAGAATCATGACAGTGCTCGGCAAGCAGCTGTCCTGGCCCTGCAAGATGCTCTCCAGCTCCTGGTAGGTTTGCGCTCAGTCACCCTGGGGACAGAGCAGAGAAGGCAGTGATGGGATGGAGAATCAGAGAACCACAGAGTTGTCTGGGTTGGAAAATGCCTTGGAGAACTTCAAGCCCAAGCTCTAAGCCAGCACAGCCAAGGCCACCATAACCCATGTCACTGAGAGCCAAACCTTCTCTGAACCCTTCCAGGCATGGGGACTCCATGGCTGTCCTGGGCAGCATGTGCCAGGGCTTGACCACACTTTGGGGGAAGAAATTGCTTGTGATCTGCAACCTGAGCATCTCCTAGTGTAACCTGAGGTCATTCTCTCTGTCCTGTTACTTGGGACAAGAGAGCAGAATTAGTCCCTGACCATGACAAGGGGGTTGGAACTGGATGATCTTTGTGGTCACTTCCAACCCTGACTGACTGTGTGATACTATGAATCAGGACCACACCATTTTCCTGATGAGCAAAAAGTTATTCCCAGTCTACAGATTTTTCTTTACAGGCTGCATACTAGCCAGTAACTTCTGTAATGTGAACTATGGAGTAAATGACTGGATCATCAAAGTCTTCAAAGTGAATCCAGTGTTTGAATTTCCAATGAATGGTATAACCCTCTCTTCCTAGAAGAAACAGCCAAGAGCAGCCCCAATCTCAGTTTTATTCAAAACCACAAGTCATGCCTTGAGGATATAAATTTATCCCCTCCCTTTCCCATCAACACACAGGTTTTGCCACTCGCCTTGGGAAACATGTTATTAAAAAAAATTCATTTCCCCCTTGGATACATTTTTATACTGTATACTAAATTATGCATTTAAATTCAAATAAAGAGAATTTACTGCCTTAAGATTACTGCACACATCAGAAAGGTCTCTGTTTCCAAATTTTGGATGAATTTTCCACCTTCCCACCCAAGCCAAGCAAACATCCAGTGTTGTTACAGCTGAAGAGGGGGTAGGACATCTTTTTCACATTAGAAAGCTGAACTTTAAGTAGTAAGGAGGAAAAGAGTGCATCTCAGAAAATGAGCAGATCAAAAGGAACTTTTTTTTTTTTTTTTTGAGGGCATACCTGAAAGGTCAACACTTTAGGTCAGTCTTAGATAATAATGCTCTGATCCTCTCCTAAACAATTTGAAACTTCCAGTCTGACTAATTGGCAGCCTAATGCAGAATTTTATCTTGTGGCATTTCACTCCTTTTGGTCATTGTTCCCATTCTTCACAGGAAACAAATCTAAACAATACACAAGATGGTTCAGACTCAGCAAAAGTTATTCTATGGTTTTGATTTGAGGAAGGCAGAGAACAGGGGTGAAAGATTTTTTTTTTTCTTTTTTCTGGTATTAACAGAGGCTCAAACTCACACAGAACAGGAACCATTTGCGAAACTTTAACATTTAAAATATAAACACTCCAGTTCTTATGTTGAGACTTAAATAAAAGTGCCATGTTTTCCCAAGATTATTTCTCAGCCCATCTCCTTCACCTAGAGTTGCAATTGCTCAGATTTTCTGTAAAATTGGGAGACTTAGATGACATTAACTGCAAGTAGTCACATTTGTCCCAGTTTAACTTGAGTTTCTATAAGGAGTAGCTACACTTTGTTCTTCAGCTTACATAGACATTGATAGACTAAGGTAAATAGGACAATAATTAGGCAACGATTGACTTAACTACAAACTAAATTTCTTCTGCAAGCTACAGTTAAATGAGAAATGTCAACTGGACAGGGATGGAGATGTCCTGTGGAACTCCTCCAATACAAATGAGATCCACTGCCCTACTACTAGGTATGTCCCCAAGCTTGCCTGTGCATAGTAGCTACAATTGAAGAGAAGTTATGAATGAGAATAGCAAAGAAACAGGAGACAGACTCAGAAGTACAAGAGATCAAGCAAAAAAGCAAACAAGATAGTACACTCAAGAAAGGGCAGAGAATTAGGACACTAAACTACTACATGTAGATAACAGTGACTGGTTGAATACCTGTGAAGAAGAGGTGATGGGGGGTGGGGCAGGGGGGACAAACAAACAAAAAATCCCCAACCTGTCAGAGATGTTTGGAAGCAGTTACCCATAATGACTCAAAAGAGACAGACTTTCAACTGAGAAAACCAGGGACTGAGTACAGCAAGCATCTCAGACTAATTAGTAACTTAATTTTGTTTGGATTGGGATTTTTTTTGCATTGGTTTGTTTGTTTGGTTTGTTGTTGGTTTGGTTTTGTTTGTGGTTTTGTTTTTTTTTTTAATCTACTTTCAACAAACATGGAAATATTATAGAGAAAAGAGTACTAAATGCAATATCATCATGTTTTTCTTCTATATACAGGGATAGGGCCTTTCTTCTGCAAACTCTGACAGCAGACAGATTCCGGTGCAGGGAAGATGACATTTGGAGCAGAACGAACCCAGTGGCAGCCTACAACATATTTACTGGAAAGATTTGGTCATACCTGAAACATCAGGAAGGGTTTACCCAAAACCTTTACAGAGCTCCACCATTTCCTCATCCTTATGCTTCAGTCAGACAGACCATGTGTTGGATACTGTCAGTGAAATGGGTTTAACATTCCTACAGTCTTCCTCAGCTTTAAACTTCAGGCCTCTGGGTTGCATGTAAAAGATACCATCATAATTTAACTCAGCTCATGGACACTGAAACAGGTCAAACATTTGTCAACTCCTCTTAAATGTCTTTAAAAATATTTCCAGAACCACTAAATAAGCCTCCAGAGAAGCATGAACAAATAGTCAGAGTCTGCTAAAGAGAAGCGGAAGGATTGCTCGCTCCCAAAAGGGGAGAGTCAGGACATCTGTTGAACACTCCAGTTTTTGGGGCTTTTTTCCCCCTTTCTTGAGGTAATTGTTGACACAGTCTCATGATTCTGCTTGGAAAACTACCATTTGGACAGCATCATCATTCATTGTTGGACCATTCTACCGCTGAGTTAGATGAGTAATAAACACAGCTACTGGGACTATAGTTGGACTCTTTGGCACTGTATGTTTAGTTGAAAGGGAATTCTCTGTAGTCTGCATCAAGGAAAGTGATTTTCATATCAGGCTCAATGTAGCACGACCATTAGATACAAAGAAGACAGTGGATTTGTACCACTGGTGGTGCTGAGTGGGAAGACCACCAGTTCACCAGACTGCACAGGTCACTTGTACGAAAAAAATTAGCTCTGCCATGGCCACATCTGATACAGCGCCAGATTCAGTTTTCTGGATTATGACAAAGACATGACAGATGAGGGGGTGCCTGCAACAGCAAGGATGTACTATGACAGGTGGCATAAATCTCAGAACAAACAAAGCTGATCAGAAAGAACATGTCCTTCCCCATGTCCCACTTGTGCTGAAAAGAATAAATTTAGTATTTCTACCTCAGACTGCTGCCGTCTGTGAGGATAACAGCTGTTGCTCTGCACACAAGATAAAAACTGTGTGCTCCATTCCTGTCAGTGACTATAACGATAGTAACCATTGCCACATTAATAAAACAGGAGCCATAAGCTTTCTGCTCTGCACAACCTTCCCTCTGTACCTCTCTCCCTTCCCTAACGTCCACCAAAACTATAGGACTGCATGGGGAAAAAAAGAGAGCGCAGAAACAATGGTGGAGTTTGGACTCCAGGTCTCCAAAGAATTCCTTTCAAGTAGGCCATAGCAGAGGTGCCTTCAAGTCGCACATGAATTGCTCTGCTTCTCATGTTAGCTGTTTCAAACACCTTTGCTGAGATATAAGAATGTAGGTGATGCAGCCTCTGAATTTCAAACAAACTCATAGATCTCATTTAGTGGAGCCCATATTTTACCAGGTTCCTCCCACTGAAGTCTGTGGAAGCCCCATGATCAAGATTCAACACAACCAAGTTTTTACACTAGCTGAGACACACAACCCCTTAGTAGAATTTTATGCAAAACCCAATGCTGATGATGGAAGTAAAATATCTAACAGCTCAAAGGTTTTAGTGTTTGTGACAACATGTCAGTTTGTCTTCTAGAGATTCTGTCAAATTTAAATTGCTCCTGCCCTGTAGGTGGGTGAAAATTTAGCCTCATGCCACCATGAAATCACCAAAAATGAGCACTTGTAAAGGAAACAAAGAACTCTTAGACTTCCCAGGTACATTCAAGGTCAATAAAATACTTCAAAATGTGCTGTAAATTCACATTCCAAAAACTCTGTGTGCATTCATATGAGAAATCTAGATCTAGCCTTTGGTAGCTAGTTGCATCCCACAACAGATCCTGGAGCAAACAAACATATGCTCCATCTAACCAGCAAAGACAGTACAGTGAGGACTGTCCTGAAAATATTCTGATGCTTGGTAAGCTGTCAAATCCAGTTCCAACCAGTAAAATGCATCTTGCATGACTTCTGCTTTGCAAAAGTACTTCTGTGCATGGTGGGAGATAATCTTTAAAGATTGTCTGGTTCTGAACTGTGCAACAAAAAACATATTGGTGCTAATTCAAGAAATGGAGCAATCAACATTTCATACTAAATGTTTCATATCTGCAAAAGAAACAGATACTTTAGTATTTGTGTCTATGGTGGTTCTCCCAACTGTTCCCTAATGACATGTAGCCAAGTGCTATATTTTCATTTGCATGTTTCACATGAATCATTAATGCAACAATACAGTACATAATGTTGTTCCCACCAAAGCTGCATTATGTTTCTGGAGATGGAGTGTGCCCACATAATGCTTTTACAAGTAAAATCACACAACAAAAGAATAGTCATGTGCATGCACTTGGATTTCACAAGCTGCTGTGGGAAAAGGCTCCTCTTTCTTGTTTGCCTTAACCTATTTTCTTTTGGGACTTATTTTTATTTGGTTGGTTTGTTTTTTTCTTTTGATTTTTTTTTTTTTTGTTTTAACAGCTTGTCCACAGCTACACTTGTTTCAATTTTTTTTTTTTTTTTTTTGTAAGAGTTGGGGGACGCTAAATGGACTGGCTTAAAGTAAGCAGAGCTGGTAAGTGTTAGGTGATCTCTACAAGATCATTGCCATGTGGATCGCAGACTGGAGGATTTTGTCTCAAAAGACATTGATAAATGCTGGCACAACTGAGCTCACACTTCAAAACATAACCCCTAGAACCAGCTGGTCCTAGCTTTTAAGACAGACCTGAACATATTTCCTATGTATCTCATTTCCCAAACTCAGTGTTAAGGCTACAAATAAGACAACTCCACAAGCAAAGAAGGCCAACCAACTGGTCAAAAAGATAATTTACAGTTAATGTAAACCTACTCAGCAGGATTATCATCACATTTATACACTTACAAGCGTTCAAGAGTGGCATATGATGCTAATGGACATTAAAAGGAAGGCTGTGTGATGAATGATGGTAAGTAATGATCAAAGCATTACACAATATGTTTCTCTGGGAGTGCCATGTTAGTGTCACTAAGTTAAGATCCATCAATCTGCAGCTTAAGAGGTCTCAGGGTTGCAAATCAGTATTAGAAAAATAAAGGTAATTTTACCCTTGCACTTTTACTCTCGTAACCACATGCAGGAATATAAATATAAGAACCAGGACATCTCCAGTTTGATAAACCTGTATTAAGTACATACATGCAAGGCACATATACACCCCTTTTCTAAAGCTTCAGCATTTCGTATCTGCCTACAAATAATGTCTTCCTTTCCATCTGAAAGGCTCCACTACGAGGTACCTTATATTAAGGCATTGTTTGCATTAGTAATTTTTCTTAATAACCAAACAAGCTAACTTACCAGGACAAACAGTGATGCCGCTTGCTCTACTCCTCCTCATAAGATAAAACAAAGTAAAACAAATAAATCCCTGACTATAACTTTCTGACAAGAAAAGGAACAACGTTCATGTTCTTTAAGCACACACAATCTTTCCCTGGAAGGAAGGCAGTGACAGCGCACACTGTAGTCTGACCATTGTGAAGCCAGTGAAAGGTGTTTGTTAGGAATACATCAGAGCACCAGTATTTATAAGGGCAACACTAATGCCTGGACATTGAAGCAGCTGAGGATGGCTCAGTTTATGCTCTGAACAGGTCTAGGGGACTGGACACAGCACCAAGGAGGTGGCTGCTAGCACCCAATGCTCAGGACAAGCTGTGGTCCTGCACAGCTCCAGCTGTCACTCAGCCAGACACTGGTTGCTCCCAGCTAATACATTGCTGCTCACTCACTTTGTTACTGGCCTTGGAGAAAAGTCAGTAGAGGGGAGCACATGCTCATGTCTCAGCCAACCCCCTTCAGCATCCACTCAGCCCAAAAACATGGTGATGAGTGCTAGAGTTCAGTGGTGTCTACTACCAAATGGAACAGGTATATAACTGGTATATATAAGAGTCTGCCAAAACCACAGTGGGGGAAAGAATTACTGAGCAGGTTAATGCAGTGAACAGATGGACATGGTAACACCTTACAAAGAAACAAAAAGATGAGGTAGAAAGTACTCTGTCAGACTTACTGTGTCACAAAAGATCTCTGAGTGGTCACAAATAGCCAACTTAACAGAACTGAGGTGTGGAGGAGGATTTATTATGTGATTTTTTTTTTTTTTTTTTTTTTTTTTTGGCTGGCAGAGTCAGGGGTAGTTAGTTTGGGGGGTTGTGAGTTTGTTTTTCTCACACATGTTCAGTCTTGTCACAGCTGCAAGCCTTAGTAGACCTATGACCTGTGAGTTTTAGACTGCGTCTATGCCTGTTTGTAGGAGGATTAGATAGTACAGTGACTGAAGAGGCAAGAACATGCAAGATGAAGGTCATCACTAGAGCTTCCTAATGCAGTAAAGATGTGAGTCAGTCTAAAAGTAATCAGTTCTCAGACCAAGAAATCAATTTTCCCTAACTCCTGCACTAACCAGTCAGACTCGCTACTTCAAACTGGTATATGCTGGAAAGGTACTGATTTTGCTAATCTGAGTAAAGCTATTTATCTGTTAAAGCAAGAGTTGTGGGCACTGGAAAAATTACCTGGGCTCTGCAATCAAAGTTATTCCCAATATTAAATTTTCTTTTAAAAAATAATAGAAGTCAGTTTAAAGCTGATACATATTCAAAGAACACCACTGTATGTGGCTGGAAAGGATAAAATATGCATATATATTTCTCCAACTACTCAGTCAGACAGGCTCATTTCATCAACATCTACAGCCCAAATATATTTTCACACTCTTGCTATGTACTCACAGCATCTGAAGCAGCCAGCTAGAAAAGAATGAGAAACCCAAAGTAATCACTTGATCCTCATAAATGCTGCTAAAGCTGATTTTAGAAGTGGGCCTTTGTCTTCTTAATCCCAGTAATTCCTTTAATTGAAACTGCAGAAGTTGTCCCTTTTTCAGCTGGAAATGATAGTTCTTCATTATTAAAGTGACTGATTTTTTTTTTTTTTTTTTTAA
>VWZI01006047.1:21638-48730 GCA_013396835.1 Psilopogon haemacephalus
GGGGGAATGGGTTCAAACTGGCAGCGGAGAGATTTAAATGGGATGTTAGGAGGAAGTTCTTTCCAGTGAGGGTGGCGAGGCACTGGAACAGGTTGCTCAGGGAGGTTGTGGCTGCACCCTCCCTGGATGTGTTCAAGGCCAGGCTGGATGAGGTCTTGAGCATCCTGATCTAGTGGGAGGTGTCCCTGCCTATGGCGGGGGGTTGGAACTGGATGATCTTTGAGGTCTCTTCCAACCTGAACCATTCTATGGTTCTATATAGAGTTTGCAAAGAGCACAGTAGCTGAAGGACCAAAAAAGAACAATGACCAAACAAAAAAATTGCATAAAATTGTCAGATGCTTCATTGTCAAATGTTGAAAAGTTGATAAAATACTGTGAAGTTGATGGGGGGAGGGGGCAGAAGTAATGAAAATTTCTCTTTCTGCATTATTTTCCCAGGAGTTAAAGTGAAAAATTAGAGGTGTTAAGTTGCTATGAAGTGGAATTATGCCTAACAGTTAAATTCTGGAAAAAGAACACAATGTTCTTTTAAGAATGCTGAACATTATGAAAAAGCAGAGGACAATGAAGAGTCGTGGGTTCTGGGTTCTGGTTTATGCTCAGCTAGTGACTTTGAGTAATACACTTGGGGTTTGCACCAAGAGAATAAACCCATATGGGGCCACTGAAGGACACACTTTATGTCAGCAGGACTTTTGCATAGGATATTTAATCATTCTAGAGTCAGAGTCTGAACCCAAGAAGCTGTCATAAATCTGTTTTGCAAACACTACATGGAGGTTAATATATATATATATAACAGTAGAAATCCTTATTTCTGATTTAGAAAAGAAATCTAGCAATTGGTGCTATCCACTTACCCAGAAAACATCACTACTTTTTCCTGGAGCAGAACAGCAACATAGGAAGCCCTGTCTGTCTGTGTGCCAGGACACCAGACAAAGGGCAACTGTAGGACAGATATTTTTTTAAATATATTTGTAGTGGTATCTTTATGATATGGTCCTACAAGAAGGAAAGGATTCTCTAAAGAGTCTTTTCAATTATTCCTGCATCCCAAAAATAGCCAGAAAGAGATCTGAAGGGTGAAATCTAACAGGCTTTTAATAATCCAGGCCACAATCCATGTGCTTTAGGATATTTGATCATTATCTAATTGCGGCCTTTGCAGGGCTTAGCTGGTGATTGTATTTGCTTTACATTCAAAAAATGAATCAAGCCTTCAGAGACCAAGAAGTCAACTAATACCATGGTAATGAGCATATCAATGCCACTTTTCAAAAGACTTCAGAAAGAGAAGTCAGAAAAAGAATAAACTAGTTTAAAATTAAAATAGAGTTGCTTCCATCTACAAGCAGGGGAGACAAACTGCAGATGCTTAAGAAAATACAATATATTACCTTAAAAGCACCCAGATATCAGCTGTACAACTGAAGATGAAGCTCAGCTTTCAGTAACCCTACTCTAGATTTTAGCTGGTGTAACTGAGACTGGCATTCAACCTGCTGTCATTACAGTGCATGAAGTAGAACTTGATGAATGGTTTGCAAGCAGAAATAGGGAGCCAATAGAATGTTTTTGATGGACATTGCTGTAAAAACTATTTTTCATCAAGAAAACTTTACAAAGTTTAGTAAGTATAGTACAAGCCCAGCTTGTCCAGGCATCAAAGTGAGTATGAGAAAAAGGAAAGAGGTAATCACCACTCACCTACAAAAGTAACATATATCACAGGACTTTAACTTGTAACATCCTGAGGAAGAGATCTTCCACTATTTAGTGGTCAGTCTTCACTTCTTGCTCAGTTTTCTATCAGCGAGACATAGTTGGCCTCGTTAATTGACCAACTTGAGTACAAGCCATAACACCTTCCAGCCATCAAGGCACTAAACCACAAAGTAAACAGTGCCATTCAAATGACAAACACTACTTTCCCATTCCTATGCAATGTGATAAGCATTTAAGCATGCAGCAAAACTGTTACTAAAAGCAAAGACTATTTCAGTTGGTAACACAGAAAGTAAACTAAGACTGTCCTCACCTCAGAGGTACCATATGAGACACAAACTCTGGCAGGTGTGACACGTCAAACACAATTAGGTCACCCACTGGGTTTTCCTTACAATGTAAGTTTTAAAAACAAATACAAACAAGTAGACAAAACCCCAAAACACCCAAGAGCCATGACATCATGCTCAGTAAATTAATAACCTAGACTGTCTTATAAGTTATTTTTAAAGCTTCACACACACACAGAGCCCCTTCCACCCTCCCCCCAAAAGGTCTTTGTCTTATTTCATGAGTTCTGAAAGCATCCCATTTCTTTTAGATTTTAATTGCGTAATCTCTGTGTTCAGTATCTAAACAGAAACCTACTCACTTGCACTTCAGCACAACCTCTTCTTGTATGAAGGTAAAAAAACACCTCTTAGAGCATTTCCTTACTAAACTCTCACCTAAAGAAGAAAGAGTCCATTCTCCCACCATTATTGCACAAGCCACTCAGAACTGGAATCAAAAAATAATTCCCAATGGACATAACACAAACTAGTTGACAACAAGCTTATAGAAATTGTATGAATTTATATGTTTCTACAGTCCTTATTTTTCCCCCTTCTATCAAAGTTTAAGTGCATCACCTGTTCAGTAGCGTTTCCAATCCTAATGATACTAGAAGAACAGTGAAGAAGCCATGACAAAATACTTTCTTCTGGTTTATTTTTGACCCAGAATACACTCATAACTTTGTGCTTTTGGCTGACAAGATATTTAGCTTTGTGATTCAGACTGGAAAATAATTTGGTGATATCCTTTCAAGAAGTCAGGAACAAAGCTGTGCTACCCAGTGAGTTCTACTAGTAATACACCTTTAACATGATTCTTTTCTGTAGAGGAACATAGTTTTAACCTACCAGTAAATAAAGTGAAAAAATAGCTTAGGTTTTGTTTTGTTGTTTTTGTTTTTTTTTTTAAAGAAAAAGTAGAACAATAATTATACATTGTAGGGCACTTCAATTCCTCCTCCCCCACTCCTCCATCCAGAGGTTTGAATGGGGAGGAGAACAAGGCACAAAAAAACCTGCTTTCCCCACCCCTCACAGGCTTGAATGGGGGACAGCAAAAGGCACCTTTTCCACATGTGTACTGACATGTAGAAGCCCATGCTGGGAATCGGCTGGTGGTTGGCTGGATTCTTTACACCCAGTTGTGCTGGCTTGAACTAATTGGAGGATTTGAATGAGAAATTAGATTATAGGCTGAGAAAGGAAAACACTGATGATGCTACTTTACTCAGGTTTACTGAGAAAGAAAAATAATTGTTTAAGAGTTGTAACCCAAACATAGGTAAGTCAGACTGCTTTGGGCCATGGCTGCTGCTGTTGTGTGTCTCTTTCGCCCTCCCTAGCTGGATCTGAATAATTTCACTAACTTCTTTTCTGCTGCTAATCCATCTGGCCGATCTACCTTCGCCTATCTGCTGCATAAGACAGATGGTGACATAAGACTGGGGAGGGGGGAAAGCAGTAGGGGTGGTTAAAACCCCCTCCTGGGGACTTTGATCTCTGGGAGGGGTATGGTGTTTCTCTATTACCTTTTTTATTGTATATATCTGTAAATATCTCCTATAAATTGTAAATATCTGCTTGTATATTGTGCAAAGCTGTAAATATAAAGCTACATTTATTAACTTCCAGCTGACTGAGTCCTAGCCTGCGTTATTTCAAAGTTGGAGGGGGGGGGGGGGGCAGGAAACTGCCAAACCACCATACCAGTATAAATGGCAAGTGGACACTTTGTTTAGAAAAAGCATAAATAGAGTGAGGTGAAAAGTGTGGAGTTCTCACCTTTATGGAGTTTCAGATTGACAGTGTTCCCATCTTTGGACTGTCCCCACTTTGGCGGGCTCCTGCTTTTGCATGGATCCCATTTTTGCACCACCCTCGCTTTTGGACAGTCCCACCCTTCTGCACCATTCTGTGCAAACCTGCAAGCTCGGCAAGTCTTTAGATCCATTTGATAGAACTGCAGATGGCACCCAGACCTGACTTCTCTCGAACCACACTGTGCAGCCCAACTTCCTGCTTACTACTCGGGCTGGGGAAGTAGCCAGCAGTTTGGCTTTCCCCCTGTGCTGCCAAAGCAGTGCTGTTGTCTCATGGAGGCTGATTGGACTTTTGCCACATGGATGGACACAATTGGATATAACTTGCAGGATGCTGCTTTCTGAGAGAAATCCAGCAAGGGATCATCAACAATTTCCTATCTCACTTCCATCAGTAAAGTCTGCTGTTCCCTTGATTCTCTGCTCAGCCTGATTTATAGTGGGGTGAAGTTGCGTTTATTGCTTAGCCTTTTCCATTTTCTGACTTTCCTACATCTCTAAATTTGCTCATAAACATGTTTTGAAGATTTTCCTAACTGAAATAGAGCCTGTAAATAAACCTTGACTAGTTCTGTATATGCTTTGGGGGTGGTTTTTTTTAGGAAAATAAAAATAATTCTATTTTTATAATTCCTGCTTCGGCCAATTAATACAAAACCTCTACATTTTACACATTTCAACAAACATTATGTTAATATCTACCTCATTAGCTACATCTGATTTTGTTTGTTTGATGGATTTTAGATACATTACTATAATTCCTTTCCTACCAAACAGGGAGGACTGTGAAGTGACAAGACCGGTTTGAACATCTTGAATGAGTCAACTTGTACTGCATCAATAAGGTCATGGTATAGGTCACTAGCAACATCATTTTCACTAGGCTGCCAATAAGATCTCAGATTTGACATATGACTTCACTGTCACAAGATGTTAATTATCCCCACTGAGGTAATATGCAGGCAAGCACACAGAAGTGCACATTCTCTTTTGATTTATGAGAAACTGTATTAATTTACAAGAATAAACAGATAATTCATTAATTTCAAATAATACAATTTAGCTACGCTGAATTACACCTGTACCTTAGCTCCACCACAGAGCAGAAATGCATTAGGTATAATAAAAACCTGTAAAGGAGTCAGGCCAGGGACTATTGCCTTTTTTATTTAACGCAAGCATTGTCTATTACAAGCAATTTTCTGAAGGCTATTGCTCTTGCATAATATGCTGTATGAACATGCAGAGGGTGGGGTCCCAACAGCCCAATTCTTTTAATTCACTGAAGTGGAAACAGTCAAGAACAAATGGAAAGCAAAGATCAATTGCTCCCACTGGCAATGTCACCAATTACGAATTTTGTGGAATTAAAATGAATTTACCATCTTGGCTGGGTTATTATGGTTACATTGTGTAACATTATGAAAAGCACATTCATCTCATATATAAGATTAGCTGAAATAAAAGTATGATTTTTTTTTCCTTTTGAAATACTATACATGATAATGATACTTGATCTGTTCTAGCAAGATGTCTCAGGCTCACTTTTTAACTAGTCACAGCTGGCAGCAGTATCTGGAAGTAAATGCAGCAAGAAAGGTAAAATTAATTTAGCCACACATCAGCAACATCTGGTACAACCTCTAATCGTCACTGAGGAATCTGGCAACCTCATTGTCCCATAGGAGTCTACCTCCAAAGGGGCAATAGTTTTGTCTTGAGAGGGGTTGCTCCCAATACATAGTGACAAAAGAAAGAACATAAACTGGTTTTCAGCTTCAACAGCTACATAAATCAGTGATCTAAGAATCAAGTAAGCAGTACCACACTACAGAGAGCAAGTACTCAAATGGGAAAAGCAAATATTTTGTTTTCCTTTATCCAAGTTCATAGCTGAATGCTGTATAGTAACCACCAGATCATGAGTGACTGAAGCTAAGGATTAGACACATGGCAATCTCCATTGTATAACAAGGGTTGAGAGACTAGTGGGGAAAAGCAACATTTTCAAACATTCCAAAGAAATTAAAAAATGCTTGTTCACCACAGCTTCTAGATAGCTAAAAAAAATGTTGTCTTTTGGGTTTGTGAATGTTTGGTTTTTTTCTTATAAACAAATTACACTCCAAATTTCCAAGATCGTGTTTGGAAATGAAAGTAAACATCTAATTACATCTAACACAATTTGAGAATGAGAGTCAGAAAACATGTATGGCTATTTTTGCAAGCTAACAGGGAAAAGAAGCTTACCTGTATCATTAGCTCCTAACAAGGAAACAATTGCTATGGCACACTGCAGGCAGTTTAAGTCACAAGGGTCTCTCTAATATTGTGTTGATGCCAGGCACACAACAGACTTATTAAGGAACAGCATTACAAAGGTGATAAGAATTCAGAGAGACAAAAGGAGGAAAGAAAACTCTACAAACCTTTAGATTCAAACAGAAACTAGAATTCCTAATAGCCTGGGGAAAGAAATTTCAATAAATCACAGAATCATCAAACCATTTTTGTTGGAAAGACCCTTAAGATCATTGAGACCAACCATTACCCATCTCTACCAAGGCTGGTGATAAACCATGTCCCTTAGCACCACATCTCTGCATACTGTAAACATCTTCAGGGACAGTGAATTCAACCACGTCTCTGTGGTTTGAGAACCCTTTCAGTGAAAAAGTTTCTTTTAATATCCAATCTAAACCTCCACCAGTGCAACTTGAGGCCATTTCCTCTTCCAATCACTCATTTACTAGACAGAAGACACCAATACCCACCTTTCTACAGCCTCCTTTCAGGTGGATACAGAGAGTGAGAAAGTATCCCTCTCAACTTCCTTTTCTCTAAACAACCCCAGTTCCTTCATTCACACCTCAAGTTCTCTCTATGGCCTCACAGTGGACAAGGGCCCCAAAACCGAACGCTACACAAGATATGGCCTAAGCAGTGCTGAACACAGGGGAACAACCACCTCCCTGCTCCTAGTGGGTACAGTATTCTGAACACAGGTCAGGATGCCACATCAGAAGGAAGAAGCTTTTACAGGGTGGAAAGAGGTTGCAGGAAACAAAACACTGAAGAAGAAACATACATAACCAGGTCAACACTTCAAGGTAACACTTTGTGCAGCCCAGACTGCAAAGAAGAAAAAACATAGCTTTGACTAGAAAAATTAATTTTGTCCAGTCTGCTAAAGCAGCACCGATCCACAGCACTTAAATGGAAGTGACTGTACTATCTGCTGAAGTACCAGAGTTCAGTTAGCTATTTGAAATACACTGAATTAATTGAAGGGCATCTAGTAGCACTGAAAGTAGTATTTTAGCACAAATGACAGGTCAAACATGAAAAGGAATGTTTCAGGCTTCCATCACATCTGCCTCACAATGCATGTGTTTGGTTGTACTCTTTTGCTCTACAGTTTATGGACAGAAGTCTCCTGTGAACGGGCTTTTTAGCAAAACTGAGGTTTTCTTGTCAGCTTACATTCTTATTTATATTGCCATAAGAAATGAGAATCAAACTCTATCAGACTAAACACATGCTGGGACAGCATTCTGGCCAAGAGACTAAAACATTCATACAGCAATTGCACAAGAAGTGAAAAGAAAAATATGATGAAATATATACTAAGAGACAGAACAACTTCTTCAGGGTTTTGATCAAAGAACAACTAGGGAAACAATTGACATGTCTGTGCTACCTTCTACTCCTAAATGAAAGAATATCTCTAAAGAAATATAGAACGGTGCTAACAAATTACGTGAGCCTTACCTATTATGGATAAAACAACAGCAGTAATAATAACAATAACAATAATCATCTTCGAGGAGTGAGGACAATTATGTGTTGAGTATAAATATGAACTGCCCTCTCCTGGACAGAACTGGAACTTTCAGCTATCTCATTAAGCCAATTTCACACCTACACACTCCAGAAAACATTAACACTATTTTAAGCATCTGCAAGCTCTTTGGGGGTAGACGCTGAGTGCTCTGACTATCATCCAGAATTAAAGGTGTCTTTGTGTGAAACATGTTCTCAATTATCTGATCCAAGACTTTGTCAGGCAACAGATGTCAATTCATGGTAATGCAGAATAATGCCTTCAGGGCTACAAACTCAGGTGATGGACTATCATAAATCCAAGACACTGAACCCTGAAACAGCAACAACACTACAACCCCTCAACATGCAAGCCTCAACCAAACACACCCACTGCTGGCACTTCTAGCAAAATGAGGGAATTAAATGTTTGGGGAAACCCTATTGCAGAATACCAAGCTTCCCTTTGTACTCCCAATAGCAAGTATGGGACAAAATAGATACAGGGGCTACACAAAGGTTATTCAGAAACATTCTGCAACAAGGCCAAATCCAGCAAGCTGCTGACTAAGTACCTCCCACAAGGTGTCGAGTGCCCCTGACTCCTTCTTGAAGTTATATTGCAGAAGCCTTGACACATTCGGACGTGTGGAGGACGCCCATTATTTTAGCCATTTGAAAGGAAGTCTGATTGATATAAGGCACCCACAGGGGCAGTAGAAGATGGCTGCAGTCTGCACAGTGACATAGGAAGGTCAGAGGGAGGTAAAAGGACTACCGTATGCCAGGTTTCAAAAATAAATACCCCTTCCTAGAGCTCTGGACATGACCTACATATTTTATCAAATAATTTCTCTGGTGATATGGGCCAACACAATAGTTGTGACAGCAGCTTAGAGTAGGACATCGCAGTGTGTAGATACAAATGCACAACAGAAATAGTTTACTTCTCCTGATATATCGTTCCTGAGCTCAAAGCACCTGAACGATGTACTTGGGACCACGGCTTTGTTTTTGCCACATTTTTAAAATATTAAGCAGCTTTTACCAATTAAGAAAGTTTTTAACACACAACTATCCTATTAGGTCCTGTTAGTACCATATAGTTCACTAGATGTACGGAGTGAAAGAAGCATTGCATTCCACTAGTTAGTAAGCACATATAAAGAAATATTTTTCACTGTGGTTTAAGAGGGTGAGGACAGGTAAATTACAGAAACAATCCTATAATATGCATTTTCTGCCTAGAAAACCTAGTTTCAGAGTCAGTATTTCTAGAAATGTAACTACTGAAACTGCACTTTAGTTGTCAGTAAATTCATTATCACATTAACTAGGTCTAAATTATTAAACCTTAATGATGTAGGTTCTCAAAATGTGTTGGGCTTTATTTTCCCACACAGAATCAATGTTAAACATTAGCAGTATAAATTAAGTAATACTTTACCGTGGCATGCTGCTGCTTTGAATTGAGTTACCCCAGGAAGATGTATATTCATGGCTACAGGCTCTCTTTGGCCTCCTAGCAAGGATGATATAGTTTACTGTAACAAATGAGGAGTCGACCTGTAATGACTTAAATGATGTATACATTTTTGCCAGTGAAAATGTACCAGTGAGGACCTTTCTGCTTAAGGGAATGAGAAGAAAACAGGGGCATGTACTATAAACATAATTTCCATGAAAGCCTAGGGGAGCATCTCCGTTTACAGTTTAGAAGTATGGTGCATATCACAAAACATTTTAGGACAGTTAAATTAATAGAGTATAGACTCAGGCAAAATTGAGAAAGATAATTTTTTAGAAAACAGTATATTGACTTTAATCCTGTGCTGCTTTTTTGTGGCTTTAAATCTGAAATGTGCAAAAGACAAGTTAGAAGACTGCACAGCCATTATCCTGATGCAATTTATAGGTCCTTAAAAAAGGAAAGTATTTGTATTACTAAGTCGTCATATCTATTGTCACATATTAACACCAGGCTTCAATTTCCTCTGTTGCTATTTCTTTTACTCTCCCAGAGGGCTTTAAAATGGCAATAAGTAGTTTATCTGATAGTCTAAAGGTTACAGCAGTCCAGTTCTCACAGTGATATTTGAATTGGAGAAAGCAAGGTAAGATATACACTTATAATGTTCTTTTGGGATGCCTAAAATCAGCCTGGATAGGAATGGATGCCAGCTTGTCAAAGTCACCAGTAACTGTCACGAACACAAACTAAGAAATTGAGAACAAATTGAAGACTGAAATAACCCAGGCCGTTTGCTACAGATCCCTTGACTGAACTGCCATGCCTAAAGATTAACTCACCTCATTCAGAAGTGCAAAACAAATGCTGATTCTGCCCAAATACAGAATCAGAGACTGCTGAACTGAAAGAAAAGGTATGTGATAAACACAGAGGTGAGAGACTGCACAGTCAGTATCATAAAGAGGTAATTTCTCCTCCACTATTTGAAATGCTAGGAGGTGAAAGAAACATTTCCTCTAACTATCATGAAGTATAAGACCCAAGTTACCAGACAGATGGCAAAAACTTAGGCCTTACCCAGTAAGCAAGGAGACTAGAAAGGAAAAAGACAAACTTACTAACGGTAGTAACATGGTACAGTCCCATGAATGGCACATGGAGATACAGATGTCTCCAGCCTCTGACAATACTCAAGTAGACCAACTTTGTCTCATATTTGTAGTAATTATTACACAATGGCTTTTAAGACAAAATCATGCTAAGCAACATCTTTCAATACTGAAAAGGCAGCTTCTCTCTGATGTCCCTGTAAGGATAAAGAATAAATAGGTACGCAGGACAAGTCCCATCCCATTCAAGGACAAGACTGCCAATGCCACTTGGACCACTCAGAGCATAAAGAGGATCACACCACTACTTTACTCAGTAGTAGATGGTACCCTTCTGCCAGGACTGCACACGTGACAGACCTTTGTATGCAAGACTATTCCTAACTGCACTGAAGTGGGTCAATGCAAAAGAGGCACCTCAGCCTTTCTGGGAGATCAACACATTGTCAGCATAATGCAGAAGGTTAGGTACTTACATAGTGGTTTAAGTCAACATAACCAAAGAATTACAGAATAACTATGTAGTGGGTTAAGCAGTTACCTGCGCCCCCCCCCCCTTCTATAAACCCTGGCTAAAACTCAGAAAAAAACACTGGAAGTTAATAAATGAAGCTTTATATTTATAGCAATGCAAATATACAAGCAAATATTTACAAGATATAACAGATATTTACAGAAATATATACAGTAAAAAGGTAATACACACACCACACCCCTCCCGGAGACCAAAATCCCCAAGAGAAGGTAACCAAATTCCCACCACCACCTTTCCCCAGCCTTATCTCACCACCTGATGATGCTGCAGACAAGCTGAAGATCAGAGAGATTAGTGGTAGGAGAAAAAGTTAGTAGGTTTAGTGATTTTACTCTGAATTTAGCCACCAAGACCGAGAGACGAAAGAAGAGAATGACCGGAGCCAGCACAGACAGAAGCAGACTGGCTAATCTGATTGTTTTGGGAACAGTTTTTAAAACAACTTTTTTTCCTTTTCTCAGTGAAACTCGGTGAAGTGACACAAGGTTTTTAACTCTCAGCCAATAGTCTAATTTCTTACTCAAATTCTCCAATTAGCTCAAACCAACACAAACTGGAAAAGACTTTTTAAATCATTGAGTCCAAGCACTGTCCAACTTTACCAAGTCTGATGATAAACCATGCCACTTAGCACCACATCTCTGCATCTTTTAAACACCTCCAGGGATGGGGATTTCCTGGGGAGCCTATTTCAGTGTTTGAGAACCCTTTCAGTGAATAAATTTATTTTAATACCAGATCTAAACCCCCCCTGTTGCAACTTGAGGCCATTTTTTCTTATCCTATCACTTGTCATCAGGAGGAAGAGACCAACACCCACCTTGCTACAGCCACAGATACAACAGAACAGAAAAAAAACCAAAAACCCAAAACCAACCAACCAAACAAAAAAAACCAAAACAACACACCACACAAAAGCCAGGAAGACCTGGGAATGCAAGAGAAAGATAAAATTGTATTTTCAGCTACTACTTAAAACATCTTTTCTTCCTCTGCAAAAACTTGTATTTGCATTCACAAATCTGAAATTCCTTAGAAATTACTGTTTGGGCTGTTGGGTTTTTTCCCCTATCCATTGTCACACCTACTAATGCATATAACACTTAGAAATATGGATAAAATACTAGACCTTAGCTATCATCTACATTAGCTTGTTGATATCACATTTAAAAATAAAAAATTCAAGCACTCAAAAATGTTACTGTGCCACTGGTGAGTTTTGCTCTCTCATACTTTGGTTTTTCCAACATGCAAAATTTCAAATTCACCTTCTGATTTGTAACAGGTTCATTTTGATTAGAGACTCATTATTAAACATTTTGTTGGTCTGAAGGTAAGCAGTTTGTAGAAAGCCAACAGTGAAACATAGACTAGTTTCAACAGCATTTTACTGTCTGTAAAGAAAAATTGCAACGTATGGCATTCCCAGCTGGCTTCTAAGGACTTAGATTTATGAGCCTCTTTTCAAAAGTTTGATTAGGTAGGGATGCTGGCTTATGAGGACAGGGACATTAACTCAAAACCAAGGTATCCATGAACATTCAGGCACGGTATCACACCAAACACTTCTGGTATACATCAAGTACATCCAGAAACACTTCCACCATATTGTCTGTTTATGTCTGCACCTCTGTTATGGTATGTCTTGAAAATTATCATGTAAATAGTTTCACCTTGAGCTGAGTGCTTTTTACTCACATGTCATTAGAAACAGTTTGAGTCAAAGGCAGCTTTCAGTAACACTTGCCTTAAAGAAACTAGCATAACAGAATTATGAATCAATCTACTTCTACAATAAAATACTTACTCAAAAATAAAGGGGAATTACAGCGGGCTTTAAAAGCCTTCTACTAAAAACTAATGTATGCTTCACTAAAAACATACTGTTTCAGCTGTAGAAACTACCATAGAAGTAACTGTGGTCAGTAAGACATAAAACTAAACTTGGATTTCCATTTAAATAGTATGCTTACAGCTGGAATTATTTGTATTTATGCATTTCCTCTTGGGTTTCATTCCTGACACAGGGGATCTTTAGCTCCTGTAACCCTATTGCAGCATTTTTATACAACAGCAATTCAGGTACATACTATGGTTTAGAGCACATTTCTTCCCCATGGGAATGAGCTTTCCACTCACATAACTTTAAGTACATAGAGTGCTATTGCCAGCAAAGTAGTAATAAAGCCTTTCCTTGACTCATTTGGTTCAACTTCTCATTGGTTAAACCACAGTTCTCAAGTCTATCTGTTCTGCTTGTTTAGTAAACCCAGAAAATGCAGCAAATTGCTTCCGTGCTCCTTCTATCTGAATACCATTCAGAGGACCTCAGAAAGGGTCTGTTTCTAGTTTTAGAACTACTTCATCACTGCCAGTACTATGACCAGTAACAGCAGAATCAGGCTGTGCATCTCTTGAGTTTTTTTGGGTATTATGGCTATCACAATGGCAACATAACAAAGTTATAGCACCATAACAAAGTGACTGGATTTGAAGGTGTAACATATATTTATACAACCTCTAATAAACAACAGCTTTGTGTTTCCCATCAAAAAGGAAATACACCTGAAGAAAAACAAAAAAAGAGGTTTAATCTATCTGTAAAGAACACAAAAGGCTCCAAAACGTCATCTTGGTGAGGCCACAACTGGAGAGACAATGCACAGATTGGCCACTAAGAGGGATAAAGGGTAAACAAAAGCTAGATGCTCCAAATGTTAGATCAACAATCTCTAAGACAACCATCCTCCCCATGCTACCTGTTCCAGAGGAAGTAAAGAAGTCTAAATTTAAAATATTTACACACAACAATATTCTTTACTTCTGTAACAGCCATTCCTCGGGGTCTCCAGAGTAAATCCCGGATCCTTTTACACACAAATAAAACCAGAAAGCACACACTGATATCAAGACATTGGTCATTTTTCACACACCTCCAGAAACTGGCTTCAGGAGAGGTACTCCAGAAACATCAGGACAACTACAGTAAGCGGCTGCACTCACTACACCCTGACCACTTCACCAGAAGGCATCCCAGGGAATGATATATTAACATAAGCAATGTGCCCTTGGGGCAAGAAGGCCAATGGGATCCTGGGGTGTATTAGGAAGAGTGTGTCCAGGAGAACAAGGGAGGTTCTCTTCCCTCTCTACTCTGCCCTGCTGAGACTCTACCTTGAATGCTGCGTTCAGTTTTGGGCTCCCCAGTTTAAGAGCAACAGGGATCTGCCAGAAGGAGTCTAGCAGAAGGCTAAGAGGATGATTAGGGGACTGGAGCACTGCCTTATGAGGAGAGGCTGAGAGACCTGGGGCTGCTTAGTCTGGATAAGAGAAGACTGAGAGGGGATTTAATAAATATTTATAAATATCTGAGGGATGGGTGTCAAGAGGGAAAGGACAGGCTCTTCTCACTTACTCCCTGTGATGGGACAAGGAGAAATGGATTTAAGATGCTGCACAGAGTTTCCACCTCAACACAAGGGGGAACTTCTTTACTGTAAGGGCCACAGAACACGAGAACAGGCTCTCCAGACAGGCTGTGGTCTCCTTCTCTGGAGACTTTCAAGGCCTGTCTAGATGTGTTTCTCTGTGATCTGAGCTAGGTTATGGTCCTGCCTTGGCAGGGGGTTTGGACTCGATGATCTCTTTGGGTCCCTTCCAACCCTTGACATCCTGTGATCCTGTGATAAGGATAGTGAAATGTCTGGGACACTGAAAAATACAGAAGTTGTGTTTGGTTGGCTCAGCTCTTTCACTGCTCTCAGTCTGGATGAATTCATTGTACACACAGAAGCCAAACTGCTCTGGTGCAGACGTAAGTGAGAACAATGTAATGCCCAAGCATGTGAAAAGGTTTCAGAGCTAAACATGAGGGCGGGCAGGTGGATAGCTGAACATGAATGGGTCAAATAAACAGATACACAAATGCAAAACCTCCAAATTCATTTCTTATATTACATCATTACATTACAGTGTATTTCAGTGTTCCCACTTTCACCTGCCCAAAACCAGACACTTAGAGAAATGACAGTGCTAAATGAATCCTTACTTAAGAAAGTTTAATGTTTGGTGCAACTCTGTCTGCTTTTTTTTTAAACACACATTGTAGCTATAGGGTAATTTTCAGATCCTAACATAAAATGGAAAAAAAGTATAAACTTATTAACACAGTCCTAACTGCTGGCTCTAACCCTAAACCCCACCATTACATGCAAGGTGCAGCGTTAAACTGTAGCAGTTTTTTTCAGGTTACTCTGAGCCAAACAGATTGTCATCAGGGACCTCTTCAAAGATTAGCTCCACTGAAAGCAAAATGGAATTATCCTGTATGTTTTGGATACTTGCAACAGCACCTTTACATTATGTATGGTTCTTGATTGCTTTTAGTGTGGGAAAATTGCAGAGCACACTATTAGGGATTTTTACTTTTATGCGAAGGATGGGAATTTATTGCTGGTTTTACGCTAACACATTGGTGTTCTGAGCATTTATAACATATTGTTGCATTTGTTATTAATAGAGCAGTGTACCAGGGAGAGAGTGAGAATCAATAAAACCCTCTCACATCTGCATTCATAATATTTAAAAACAAGATAGAGCATAGATAATCCACAGGGTTTATTTGAGGAGATGTGTTTCCTGAGCAATTTCACTGTTTTACATTGGGTAGGGGGCTGTTGGACGGCCGGTTTTGTTGGAATGTGACGGCAAACATTAAAAAAAAAACAATATATTGAGTATATTAAGTAGTTGGCAAAGGCTAAGGCTGGAAGAAAGAATTGAAGTTTTGTCCCACATAATTTATATTTTATGAGATATGCTATGGGCCAATTTTTAAGCTTTTAGGTGCCTAAATTTTTAAGCTTTTGGCTGCCTAAAACCAGTACCTGATGGAATTCCCAAAGAAAGCCTCACCCTAAACAACAGAGTGATGCCACAAGCAGTTTGAGGAGCTCTGAGAGGCAAGATGTTTAAAGCAGATCTAATATAAAGCCACAGTGGGTGCAGAACATGATGCCTAGGTAGTCTATGCATGGTACAGAGCTGCACAAATATGTATGTGGAGGGAAGGGTGTTTGAACCCACTGCTCTGACTAGCTCTCAATTTTCCCAATTTCCACACCAAAGTTCCCTTTTGTTACCTGCAAGGATCAGCCAGTATCTGTCCTCCATTTATTCTCATACAGCCAGAACTGGTCTCTCTTGGACCTTTTTGTGTACTAGGAACTCCACACCATCAACAGGACAAAGAACATTGTCCATGCTTTCTGCTGGGCTGCCCATCCTGACATTTCCTACTAAGCTGTCATATATCCTCTCCTGCACAGAGCATTCATGTCCTTTCTTTCTACATCCTGGCAAAGCCAAGCAGCCACAAGACAGCATCATTTACTCCATGCTTTTTTTTCCCAAGTTTCCAGCTGCTATTGAAAGAGGGGCTGAGCAACACACGTCATGGAATCTCCCAACAGATTGTTCACAAATTCACACACCATCAGCCTCCGGGCAGTTGTTATGATTTTTGCATATTGTGTCTAAAGGCATTTTGATGGATAAAAGGTGTTAATATTCCAATTAGCCTCAAACAAGAACAGGTAGGTAGTAGGGTAGAAATCTAAGGTGGGGGGGGGGGAATTTTTTTTTTAAAAAGGGAAAGAATAGGCATATCATAGTCTGCCTTCAGCCAAGTAATAAAGTAGATTGTAGTTGTGTCTGCTTCCTCTCTCAACTTCTCAGTCTGCATAAAAGGTCCAGATTCTGTTCTCCCATTTCTCTAATCCCTTGCAAAAGAAACTTTTCAAAATCCCCCAGCTCTGCTCACTCTCTCCACTTATCCTGCCTTGCTCCCATCTAGGCTCTTGTTCTATACTACATATATTAACATGTTTTACTTTTTATGCCTAGGCAATGTTTCAACCTTAGGCACTTGCTGAAGTGAATCTGACCTAAAAACTTCAGTTAGTCTGAAGAAACTAGTGATGCAAATAATAAAATTGTTTACTGATCGTTTGCAGACTGAGAAGAATACAATACCAAGAAAGCACACTTGTGCCTAACTGGCTGTACAGCCTAATTTATGTGGCTTTAGCTGCTCACATGGTGATAGAAGTCAGTAGGTCTGGAGCTTAATTAAAATCTGGGAAGAGGGGTGCCTCACAATAACCAGAATACCAACAATTCAATCTCTTTGATTAGACAAATTATTATTTGTGGGTGTGCTGTCAGAATATACGTTACTGTTGATTCCTTGAGAGACATTTCTCTTACTGCCTTTTTTTTTTTTTTTTTGGCCTGGAGACATGCCATTTCCTCTGGGTGCTAGATTGGTTTCAAGCATTTTGTTGATGGAAACACTAAACTATGCAGATAAATTTCAAAAGATGAATGAGCATCTGCACTCCAATATAATTTATATGCAATAATACATGTTATTTATACACTCCGAATGCTCTCAGAGCCAAAACATCACCATTTTGTCTATTTTCTGGATGTATAAATAAGACATAGGAATGTGGAGAAATTATATTGGAGTGCGAAGGCTCATTTATCTTTTGAAATTTACTTGCATACACTTTAGACTAGGAAAAATAACACCATCCAGAATTTACACAGAAATAAAATCACTCAGATGAAAGGCTCTGTACAAAGTGTTACGTTAACACACTTAAATTAACTAAATTCAGCCCTTTTCAAATCCATTAATACCCAACATAAACTAAAACCAGTTTAAACTGTCCACATATAGAAAATTATGCCAAGGCAGGTCAAGTTACAGGAAAGCTAGGAAGTGTTCTTGTAAGGAGGGCCAAATTTTGCTTTTGCTTACTTCAAGGTAAGAACCATGAGTTGAAAGTTATTATTCTAGCTTTGCCATTTCAAATGACAGCATAATTTAATCTAAGGAAAGAAACACTTGCTCAAGCTTTAAGAATCCCTGAAAATTCCAACATATGTAAATTGAAATGCCAATCCTAACTCCGTAGCTCATCTCCATTACACAACACCTGCTCAGAAACAACCTACATGATATGCTTTTTTATTACCAATAATTACAAATTCACTTTTCTTAACATTCTTAAGTTGCAGCATTTGGAAGAAAATATTTCAAAAACTTTCCCAGTCTTCTTTTTATATCAACTTCAATTTTTCTTTCAAATAATAAATCCAGTGGTGGAAGATTTGATTTCTCTGTCCTCTTCATAAGTACTGCCCCGGCTCACTTTTTCACAGCCTAGTCTTTTAATGCTTCAGCTGCTATGGTTTCTGTTTCATATCCAGAGCAGACACACAGTTTTAGTGACTCAGATAGCTTTCATGCCACCTAATGTACATCAAAACCTGTCCTACAGCTACTCTTGTTTCTCCTTTCTGGTTGCCTGTTGTGGATGAAACACACACTACACTCAATTTCATACTGAAATATCACCTACAGGCTTCCACATCTCTCAGCTGTTCCATGTAAAAATAAGCCTTTTGGACACCCTGCATGAGAGTTTGGACCCTGTGACAAAACCATGGATACGCACAGAGCTTCGGAAAACCCAATACAGAGCTGATGAGGTTAAAGGAGACATTTTGGTCCTGATATTAACTAAGCAAATAGTTATGCTTGAATCTCCCTGAACTGCTTGCTTTCCTAACACAGTTTAGCCTTTGATTTGTCACACCTGAACTTAATAGCACCATTACCTTTAATGCAGAAACAGCACTGGGATTTCTTACTTTTGTAATCAAAGACTTGCTAAGCTCTTGAAACTGAAAAAAAATACACCGAATTCCACATGAAAATGAAAATTGTATGTTTTAAATTGCTTTTCTCATTAAAAGGTTGTTTGTTTGTTGGGGTGTTTTTTAAGAGGAATAAAAAAGAAAAGGAGAAACCACTTTGGCTGAAAAATAACCACATCAAATAACACCAAAGTACTTCCTAAGCAGGACTCTCAGTATTTCCACTATACAGACATATTAAACCTCTGCATAATGCAAAGAATCAGAGATAGATAAGTAAAAAGAACTCAAATTTCCCTTAGATTACCTGGAAAATCCCTTTTTCTACAGAGCAAATTTTGAGGAAATCAGAACTAAAAACCAAGTTTGCCATTCCTCCAGTCACAAAAATAATTGTTGGTTATGTTTTCTTCCACATGATGTAATCCTTTAAATATCAGTTCTGGTCTGGTTAAACACATTACAGTAGGCTAAAACTTCTGCTGCAAACTGCATGAATAAATAACTGGTGTTTAAGTGCACTGTCGGGTGAAAGCTTTATAGATCCAGAAACATTCTTCATCTGCTCAGTTTTGCAGCACATACGCACTTAAGGCCTTCTGGCAACATCACATGCAGCAGCAGTTAGGGGGTTCCCAATCCACCAGCCTACTCCAGCATCTTTCTTTTTCTGCAGATACTGTAATTTTTTTTACCATATGCACATTCCTACTACCAAATGGCAGAACCGGAGCTTGATCAGGTGACAACACAGCAGATAAAGCATATCTTAAAATCTAAACAGCCAGAAGCAAATGTAATCACAATATTTGTATGCCTCTGGTTGAAAGACAGTACATAAACACAGGAGTATGTCATTTAAACTACCAAACTGAGCTTGTTATCCGGATCTGAGCAAGCTGTCTTCTGAAGGCAATTATTTTTCAACATGGGAAAAGAGCACCTACAAGTTAAAAACTGATATTTTAGAGGTTTCTTTTGCTAAAAGAAATTAGCAAAAGTAACACAGTTGACGCAGCTTAAAAAGCGATGGCCTGTGGCACAGTTTCTTCTCTTTGGCTAGGTGATTTCTAAATCACCTAAAAAAGGTGATTCTGGCTCTGCCAGAACCACCTTTGTAATCAAGTTTAGAAGGCAAATGCATACAGTCCCACACATGCACAACCACTAGCAATGTCATATTTCAGCTGACTGACCATAGGAAACCACACAAGAAGTTTTGACTCTCAGAAAAAAAATGTGAAGATAGAAAGATGTATAGGACCGATGGTACCATGTTTTTAAGAGATTAATGAAATGAGACAAGAAGACAGAGTTACACAGAGTGTCAATAAGAGCAAAATTGGCTTAGTCTCCTGGAAAACATCTCAGTGCCATGTGGAAATGAGCTGTTGTCTCCTATAGGCTACTGAGAAGCCATTGCACACTATCAAGCTCTTCTAGGAATATTCAAGTATTAAAATCTCCTTTAACAAATCAGTCATAAGGAGATAAAGACACAATAGGTCACACAAGAAAACCATCTTCATAGATATCACCAAAGCAGATTTAACTGTTAAGCATGTGAGCATGGAAAAAGCCTGCCCAACTTCCATCTATGACTACTGTCCTCCTGAGCTGAAAGAGGCCAAGTAATTGTCAGAAGACAGTAAGGAGATTCCAGGTGGTACAAACGCATTATCTAAGGTTTTCTAGAATGAGTCCACTCAAGCATACCATGGAAACAGCTTCTGTCTGTCTCCCCTGCTCAAGCAATCAAGTCTTTTTAGCAAAGTCCTTTTTAGCAAGATGAGCACACAAGATAGCTTTTGCACAAGTATTTTCATGAAAAGTGAGCACAGCAGAAGTGCAAAGACCATTTTAAATTATGTCTTAATTATTCAATTTTTAATTAGGGTAGAGAGTGTTTGTGGGGGGGATTTATTTATTTTCTCTGCTTGGTCTTATACACACTCATGAGAGAGAAGATATGATGAAAAATATATATAGCTCTTTTTAGAAATGCACACAATTTCCAGCCCTGTCAGAAGGTCTCAATAGTTTTTCAATCTTCCTGCATTTTGGTTAGGAAACTGAAAGCAGCAGCAAGCAAGACTCCAGTCCAGAAAAATCATCACTTCTATCATTGTATCTTCTAGGGACTTCTAGTGTGGGAACACTAGGAGCATACAGACATTATTGACATCCCTCTAAGCACTGCCATTTAGACAAGCATGTACTTCAAAGGTAATGAACGCTGAATTGGATCAGTGGCTTTATCACTCTACTTCAGTCACCCACACATGCCTTTGCCTGTAGTTTCCAGTCCTGGGAAGGAGGCTAGATGCTTAGCATGAAGACACAAGTCCTTCTCTGGAACAGAGCATGCATAGCTGAGCATCCACTGAGGTCACTGCACTGTCTTAACCTTCAGGATTGGTTAGAAGACAGGTATGTCTGTGGAAACCCAGACAAACTAATCCAAGAGCAGACTTGTTTCAACAGTGCAGGAGGTTTGCAAGGAGGTTTCACATCCAATGCCAAGCTTAGTGCTGTGATTAGATTAGAAATGCTTTGTCAACAACTCTCAGACAGCCCTCCTACTCCAGCAGCCACCTTACACACCCTGCTTTAAAAAGCACTTCACCACAGAGAGGGGACATTGCCCAGGACCTCCTGGGAGCACACTGAAGGAATGCACTAATGAAAGAACAGCTCAGATAGCCCAGTGAGAGGAAGATGAAGATTCACTGACCCAGCTTCACTCATGGAAAGTACAGACAGAACAGACAGATGATGCTTCCAGCAGGCTTTGACTCCAATGTAGGCTGCACCTGGGCAATCACAGAATCACACAGAAACATGTCTAGTTGGACATGTCTAGTCTCTGGAGAGGGAGACTCCACAACCCCCTCTTGGGCAGCCTGTTCCAGTGTTCTGTCATCCTCACAGTGAAAAAAATCCTATGCCTCAACTTCCACCCATTGCCCCTTGCCCTGTCATTGGGCATCACTGACAAGAGCCTGGCTCCATCCTCTGGGCACTCACCCTTTACATATTTATAAAAATTGATGAAGTCACCTCTCAATCTCCTTTTTTTCTAAGCTAAAGAGCTTCAGCTCCCTCAGTCTCTCCTCATAAGAGAGATGTCCCATTCCCTTAAGCATCTTTGTGGCAATACCAGGTTCTTGCTATGCCTGCTTCCCCCCTTGCCATTTGCCCTTTCCCAGACCAGAGCATCCCCAGCACAGTATCAGCCTTTCCTACTGTCTTGTGATGCACTGCCAGTCCCTACTATCCTTTCCTGCCTTCCTAGACATAGCCCATATTCTAGCACTGTCTGTGCAGATGCTTTCAATTGATTATAAACTCTTTCAGGCAAAGATGATCTTTTATTATGTGTTGGTACACTGCCCAGAAAAATGGGGTTCTCATCTCATGGCACTACCATAATATAAATAACAATAATTCACTGTTACTTGCCTTCAGTAACTCCAGGAGTTTCACTGGGAAATGGTGAGTCATGCTAACATGCCTTTCTACTGCACAGAAATAAATCACTTTTGCACATTGCAGTACTTTGGGGCAACAGAAGAGAGAAAAAAAAATGCAAAATTAATCTAAAAGACATTTGATTCTTTAAATTTACAATAAATCCAAATGATTTACCAGAACATAAAATTCTCACATGCATAGTCAAGGACAATATTCTATTCATGTGCAAGAGTCATTTATTCATTTATAATTAGATAAAATGAACAGCAATTTTTTAAGAAAAAAATTTGCATGTAGCAACAGTAATGTATTACAGAAGGGTGGCACTTTGTTACATCCATTTGTTAGTCAGGACACTGGAGCTGCAATTTAATAGACAAGAAATAAGTACAGTAGAGGAAGGGAAAAAATTAAATTCCGCGTGATCAGCAAGGTTTCGAACAATCGCCAGCCAACTGAAGTGGGTGCCATATCTATAAGTCATTTTGTTTTATAGGCCATTAGGATCTCCTGAGAGAGGCTGCATGGAGACCGCTGCTTTTTGTTGAAATTAAAATGTCAGAGAAAAAGAAATAGAACAAAACAGGGAATCTGCAATTAATTACAAGGCCATAAAAATTCAATAATCAGGAGGCAGTGCTGCTGTAGGCACAGCAGTATCTGATTCAGGCTAACAGGAATGGAATACATTAATCTTTTCAAATTAGTTTTTTAATCTGACGGGGATATATAGTGACGTGTTCTTTTACTGTTTGAGCAGAGCTGCTGTCTAATATATAATGCTGAGCGTCTGGAATTAGGACACCTATAGCCATTTGGTGACTACAACATTTTCATGGCATTTATTCACCCCTATCTGTACACCTGTCCTACAGTAATCAGGCAAAACATGTTGAAGTTCACCTCCTAGATACTGCTTATGGAAAAGAATTTAAATGCTGGGAGTGAGACAAAATAGCAGGTCTGAAAACAAGCCTGGCACAAGGCCTCTTAAAAATATCAGTCTGCTCTTCAGGATATATCAGTAGTTTCAACACAAATACATTCCCTCATCATAGTCTTCCACATGAAATTCCTCTCATTAGAAGGAGTCCCAGGATATAGTTTTAAGACTATGAAAGCCACATGTAGTGAAAAACATACACCTGACAATGTTTGAACACAGCATCCATACCATGTATTCTATTAGCACACAGCAACTTGGACAGGGAGGAGAAGAGCACTGCATACAGCAAAAATGTCGTGGGGGGATTCAGGCAAATGTAATTTCCCAAGTTACATTACAGCTACCTCACTGTGGTTGTCACCTTTACTATATTTGTGTTCTTTCATGGAAGGCATCAGTACTGACAGGTCAGCGAGGATCAGCTCTCATGCTCATCAGGTTAGAGGTGAAGACAGAACTGGAAAAACTGGCTTAAAATGAATAAATTAAAACATTTCCCTGTTCATCAAGTGTTGTGGGAGTATTGGAGAGAACACTATTTTCATAAGCCATGAGGCTCAAAATTGTTTGTAGTATCATCATCGCAAGTTGGTCACCGGAAGTGTTGAATACTTAGAGCAAGCTGAATCTCCCCATTCCTTCAGCTTACTTTTCAATCATAAGCAACTGCAGTGATATAAAAAAAAGTAATTTTTGCAAAACGTAAAGTTCTTTCAAATATACCACCACTGTTGTTCCAATAAAGACAAAGCATGCAAAATTTTATGACAGAAGGGGCCTGAACACAATAGTAATGGATTTGTTTAATTTTTTTTTTTTTAAAAAAAGCTTAGAAAATCCCAAATGGTTTGCAGAATTGTTCAGCTCTGTCCAAGACAGACTCTGACAGTTTTGAACACTTTCACATGTGTGCAACTCTAAAATGAGCAAAGCTTGAGAGACAGTTGCTGTAAGCTGTGCCAATAGCCTTATACCTCTGCTACTACTGAAGCTACACTACTGATAGCAACTGCAAGAATGTTCTTAATTGTGTCTATCTTACATGCAGATCTTACATTGACTCCTTTTTCCTACTGTCCAGACTCTGAGGACAACACATATCCCTTGAAAACATGTCCTGTTGGCAGGAGAGAAAAGCCTTCAATTCATTTAGGACAATGACACATTCCAGGGTAAATATTCATGGTGACTTGTGGGGAAACTAACCATGCAGCTCTAATTAGCAATAATAAAGACGTAGACAGCCAACGTGTACAACTCACAATGAATATTAAACATACATAATCCTTTCTTGCAGTTCCTATATTTTAACAGGAAAAAACACACCCCAGAAACTGCCCAAGAGGGAGAAAAGAATACTTTGCTGTTATCTTGCATTTTGTTCAACTGAGAATGAAAACACTAAGTGCTTAAACTTTGCTATATCCATAAGACTTACTAGGTTTATATACAGATTGTAACCTAGGTCATCTATTACATCAAAAGAAAAGCCTGTGATTTGGGTTTTAGACAGCTAATCTTCCAGTTAGTCTTCCTGGTATTATTTTCAAGACATATGTATAAAAATAATGCTTACCAAAATAAAATACTAAACCCCAGAATATTCTTAGAAAGTACTGAAATTATTCTTAACCAACCTGGAATCCTCCTACAATAAAATTACTAGCTCAGTGAATGCAGAAAGAAAATTGGCTTTTGATTTTTTACTTTTGCAATGTTTCTGACACCATGAGCTCTAATATTGTCACAGGCAAGCTGCAGAGAAGCTAGAGAAACCTGGCTGAATTTCCAGGCTCAAGTGGTGGTGATCAGTGCATGAAGTCCAGCTAGAGTGCAGTCACTGATGGCATAATCCAAGAGGTGGATACTGCACCAGTAGTGTCTAATGTTCATTAATGACCTAGATGACAGGACAGAATGCATCCTCAGCAGATTTGCAGGTTGTAGTGGGTTTGCAGTAACCTGCCCCCCCACCTTTTAGAACCCCGGCTAAAACTCAGAAAAACACACTGGAAGTTAATAAATGAAGCTTTATATTTACAGCAATGCAAATATACAAGCAAATATTTACAAGATATAACAGATATTTACAGAAATATACAGTAAAATAGAAATACAGACACCACACCCCTCCTGGAGACCAAAATCCCCAGGAGAGGGAAACCAAAGCCCCCTGTACCACCTCTCCCTCCTCCCCCCAGCTTTATCTCACCACTTGATGATGTTGCAGATAAGCTGAAGATCGGTCAGAAAGATTAGTGGCAGGAAGGAATGAATGGTTTTAGTAATTTTACTCTGAATTAGTTCAAAGGCAGAGAGACAAAGGAAAGAAGCTGGTGAAGCCTGCCCGGGACCCAGAGCCGACTGAACTGCACAAGCACACTGGCTTATCTGGATGTTTTGGGAACATTCTAAAACAACCTTCTTTCTTCTCTCTCATTCAAAACTGGGTGAAGGGACATAGTGTTTAATTTCTCACTCTCAGGCAGCAGTCTAATTTCTCACACAAATTCTCCAATTAGCTCAAACCAACACACAGGTGATAAACTGGGAGAAGTTGTTGACATGTAAGATCATCATGCTGTCATTCAGAGGGACCTCAAAAGGCTGAAGCTGGTCACTGAGAACAACCTCAAGTTTACAAGAGAGAAGGAGCAAGAGAGAGATATGGAAAATCCTGCATGTGGAGAGGAATAATTTATGCACCATGATGATCTGTAGGTCAGTTCTCTGGAAAGTAGCTTTACAGAAATAGACACCTAGGTTTTCCAGTTGGCAGATGACGAACTGACTATAGGCCAGCAATATACCCTTGCATCAAAGAAGGCCAGCAGCACCTTGGGCTGCATTAGGAAGACAATCTCCAGCAGGTCAACAGAGATTATTATTCCCTTATGCTCACCACAGATGAGATGCATTTTCAGTTCTGTGCTCAGTGTTAAGCTCATCAGGAAGGAAAAAACCCTAAAACAACAAAATAAAAACAAATCCAAACTTGAAGAACCAACAAAACATACACAAACAAAAAAAAAGCCCCAAACCCACAAAGATTATTAAGAAACTGGAACACCTACCACACAAGGAAAAGCTGAGAGCTAGAATTGCCCAAAGAGAAGGAGGCTCAAGAGGATCTTACGCATGTGTAGAGTACATGACAGAAGTGAGTAAAAATGACAGAGCCATATTCTGCAGTACTCAACACAAAGTGAAATACAGTTGTGATGGTTCAGGAGTTATCCACCCCCAACACACTTTTTAATTCACCCAGACTAGACTCAGCCAGCTGGAACTTAAGGAATGAAGCTTTATATTCACAGCTTAGTACAACATACAAGCAGATATTTACAATATATTACAAATATTTACAACTATCTACCAAAATATACAAGTTTAAAGTAATACAGAAACACAATTCCCCTCCAAGAAATCAGAGTCCCTAAGGGGGGTTTTGCCCTGGTAGGGTATAAATCCTGCCAAAATTGGTTCAAACTCCTGGCTCTCCTCCTCCTATAGCAAGGTCTGGGAGTGGCAGGATTGAGCAGACAATGAGGGTTTGAACAAAGAAAGCCCCACGGCACATGACCAAGTCAGGTGTCTTGTGCTGTCCCTCAAAGCGTTAGGGTGGACCCCTAGGCGCAGGACTTTGAATTCATTGGCCAAAACAATGGATGCTACTGCCTATTGGCCAGTTTCACCCTTCAAAATAGTGTGTTTAAGGAAGGGTGATTAAGACTGTTTTCTCTCTTTTCTTGCTGCTCCCACCAGGACAGGATGTCTATTTGCACCTCTTTCACAGCAAACACATGTTTGCAGCATGCATTGCAGCCTACAGCACAGCAGCAAGGCAAACTTTTCCTCCTCCTCTCCTCAGGACTCTGTACCTATTGTGTCTGTGAGTAGAGGCGAGGTTAGGATTTCCCCCTGTTATCAGGTTCCCTGTTTTCCAAGTTCTGACTGTTTAAACTGTTTAAGCTTTTGATTCGGTGTTTATAAATAACCTTTGTGTAACAACCTCTTATCAACCGAACATCTAAAGAATCTCAGGGAATTTTCCCTGGAATTTCAATTATTAATAATAATGTAGTGGGTTTGCAGTGACCTGCCCCCCCACCTTTTAGAAC
>VWZI01006048.1:2695-14306 GCA_013396835.1 Psilopogon haemacephalus
ATGGCAGACTGGTGAAGTTCCTGCTGACTGGAAAAGGGCAAATATAATACCTATCTTCAAGAAGGGAAAAAAGGATGACCCTGGGAACTACAGACCACTCAAGTCTCACCTCTGTGTGTGGCAAGATCATGGAGCGGATCCTCCTCAAGGCTCTGCTAAGGCAGATGGAAAACAAAGCAGAGGTGTCTCACGGCAACCAGCATGGCTTCACCAAGGGCAAATCATGCCTAACAAATTTGGTGGCTTTCTATGATGAAGTCACAGCAGCGGTGGACAAGGGAAGGGCAACTGATGTCATCTACCTGGACCTGAGTAAGGCCTTTGACTCTGTCCCACATGACACCCTGGTCACCAAGCTGAAAAAACATGGACTTGATGGGTGGACAACTCGCTGGAAAAGGAATAGGAAGTGTGCACATGTGGCCCAGACAGCCAACCATGTCCTGGGCTGCATTAAGAGAAGCATTACCAGCAGGGCAAGGGAGGTGATTCTCCCCCTTTACTCTGCTCTCATCAGACCCCACCTGGAGTACTGTGTGCAGTTCTGGAGCCCCCAGCACAGGAAGGACACGGAACTGTTGGAGAGAGTCCAGAGGAGGGCCACAAAGATGATCAGAGGGCTGGAGCACCTCTGCTATGAGGACAGGCTGAGAGAGTTGGGGCTTTTGAGCCTGAAGAAGAGAATGCTTTGAGACCTTATAGCAGCCTTCAAGTATCTGAAGGGGGCCTACAGGAGGGCTGGGTAGGGACTATTCACAAGGTCTTGTAATGACAGGACGAGGGGTAATGGGCTTAAACTGGCAGAGGAGAGATTTAAACAGGATATTAGGAGGAAGTTCTTCACAGTGAGGGTGGTGAGACACTGGAATGGGTTGCCCAGGGAGGTTGTGGCTGCCCCCTACCTGGAGGCATTCAAGGCCAGGCCTTGAGCGACCTGGTCTAGTGGGAGGAGTCCCTGCCTATGTCAGGGGGGTTGGAACTGGATGATATTTGAGGTCTCTTCCAACCTAAACTATTCTATGATTTTTGCTCATAAAGAAAAAGAGGAATTTTGGAGGAATTTCTAATTGATAGTGATGAGCAACCCCCTCTATGAGGAATGCCTTTGAGGAGAAGCACAGCAGAATGCCTTTGAGGAGAAATTGGAGCCAGAACAGAGGGAAAGAAAACCGCGGTACAGACTGAGACAGTTCCTGCTTCTGGAAAACATAGCCAGAAGCTTCTAACTGTAAAGAGCCGTTAATGTTATTGTTCATACTCAGAGTATAACCAATTGTCTGCTGCATACAATCCCCTTTACCAATGAGCTTGCAGTATTAGAGAACACCCCTCGCACGCTGGCAATAAAAGGAGCTGTAAAAGCACAATAAAACAGAGAATGACCTAATCACATTGATGCTTGTCTTTACACTGGAATGTGTCTCCGCTGACACTGCACTGCTGTGTTTTCGCACAGGAGCTCGTCCGAGTTGCCACATTCCTGCTGCCAGTGGCTTTTAGCTGTGTTATAACCATGTCGGGCTGTCTTCTGTGAGTTCTTTCCTCAGGCTTCACTGGTTCCAGACAACCCACAAGCCGCAGACAGCTGCGGCACCACATGGGCACATGCGAGCCCTGTTGCTCACTCTGTGCTCTGCGGACAGCAACTAATCACTGCCCTCCCTGAAGCTTCTTATAGTCTGAAGTTATGATCAATGGTGGGTAGTGCTGGTTCCACTGCTATCTCAGCAGCCCCACCCACAAGCTCAAAGGATCAACACAGGGTTAGTGCTTTTCCTGTCTTCAAAAGAGCTTTGCCTTGGCTATTTTTGCTTTGGATCCCTTCCCCAGTGCGGTCTTACCTGCCCTGAAGCTGGTCTCCACAGCGATGACACAATGAATGAAGACCACATTTGTACCTGGAGAATACCCCATATAGGCAGGTCATCTCCATTACTGCTCATCTTTCATATAAGATCAAGCTTTAATACAGTTGTCACATTACTGATATGTTGGCATAGAATCAGAATTCATCACGTGCTACAGATGTACCCAATTACAGATCAGCAAGGATACAGTCAGTTCTGCATTAGTTTTCAGGTATGTATGCTCTAGAGGAGCATAAAATATCACAATGGAGTCTAAGCTCAATGCTTCCCTTGCCCTATCTTTTAATTTTAAAAACATAGGAGCTACTACAGTACTCCATACCTGCCCCTACTGAAGTTGTACATTATCAATAATTTAACAACAGCAACTGCTTTTTGGTAGGTCTTATTTAAAAGAAGAAAGCAAAAAGCATACCTATAAGACAGAAAAACCACACAGCTGATCACATCAAAATACTGGGACACTAACTAGCAATTTGTGTTTCCCTACTTTGAATTCCAATACCCTGTGTTGTCACCACTGAAACAGCTTCTTAAATAATGAAGATAAACTATGAACGTGCCAGTTGATTATTCACTACATGGCATGGTGTGTTGGTTTGAGCTAATTGGAGAATTTGAGTGAGAAATTAAACATACTGTGTCACTTCACCCAGTTTCACTGAGAGAGAAGAAAGAAGATTGTTTTGAGAATGTTCCCAAAACATCCAGATAAGCCAGTGTGCTTGCGCAGTCAGTCGGCTCTGGGTCCGCGCTGGCTTCGACAACTTCTTTCCTTTGTCTCTCTGCCTTTGAACTAATTCAGAGTAAAATCACTAAAACCATTCATTCCTTCCTGCCACTAATCTTTCTGACCGATCTTCAGCTTATCTGCAGCATCATCAAGTGGTGAGATAAAGCTGGGGGAAAGGGGGAAGGTGGTAGGGGGGTTTGGTTTCCCTCTCTTGGGGATTTTGGTCTCCAGGAGGAGTGTGGTGTCTGTATTTCTTTTTTTTTACTGTATATTTCTGTAAATATCTGTTATATCTTGTAAATATTTGCTTGTATATTTGCATTGCTGTAAATATAAAGCTTCATTTATTAACTTCCAGTGTGTTTTTCTGAGTTTTAGTTGGGGTTTTAAAAGGTGGGGGGGCAGGTCACTGCAAACCCACTACACATGGTTAAAGGCTTGAATTTTAGCTATCACTAGTTACAGTGCATACATTTCAACAGAACAATCTATGCTAATAAGAAAGAAACTACTCCATTTGAAGACATATGCTTATGCTCCATTTCTTCACTGACTGCTGCTTGTGCCCCATTTGTGTCAAAACCACAAGGGAGAACATAAAGACAGGATCTTAAGCTCTACTGAATTCATTACATATTTTTTAAAAGTGAATTCCCATGCCAACATTTAGTTTCAAGATACATAGGGATTATGTGATTAGAATCCCACTAGCTTGCTGGGAGATTTCAGGAAGATAACTACAAATTAGAGAGCTAGTATCAAAAAGGCCTCTGTACTTATTTAGCTTCTGCTCCAGATTACTGACCCACTTCTAGAGAGATAAGCACTCCTGCTGTGCAACACCAGCACCCACTCCATCTGTTTGCTTCTGCTTTAAAGGAAACAGTTTAAGAAGTTGTGTTAACACATGAGCAGCCTTTGCATAGCACACATCATATCAGTCTCCTTTAGTATGCAGTCACTTTGACAGAACAATCCTATTCACAGCAGGATTATCAATGACTACAGTAAGTATATGCAGATTTTTGAAGAGGCAATTTAAATTCAACTTCTGTTTAAACTGTTCTGTTTTGAGGACAGCTTGTAAGCATTTAGTCACTTTAGGTTTCCATGATGAAAATGTATACTAAAGTTAAGTACTGCCTCAAGCTCTCTGCAAATCTCCAAGGGGACCAGAAACTTAGGAAACCACAACTTCTGTTGAGGGAACAACATGAAAGGCACAAACAAAAGCATCCTCCTACCCCAGTCAATATCTGCATTGAGTTAAACAATATAAGTAAGTAAACCTCAGGCTAGTTTTAGAACTAATGAACAACAACAAAAGAAAAACAAACAAGCAAAAATGAAAGAGAACCACACACACAAAATCAACTCTCTGCCACATTGTAACTGCATCTCAGCAGCTTAACACCTTAAAATTCCTGCTAAGAATTTGTTTAAACAGTTTCAAACTCGGTATTTTATTATTTATTCCTGCTGATCTGTAGATCTTTAAGGCATTCATTAAAGTGGGCCACAAGCAGCAGTTTCATTAACTTACTAAATCCAAGAACAAGAACTGCCAGAAGCCATTACAGTACTGAATTCACATTTGTTCTTTCTTGGGAACCCAGACTGTTGCTATCAAAGTAAAATAATATCAATAGTCCAAAAGCGAATGTTACAGGTTAAGCCCTCCTGGGGGGAATGGTCTGAAACCCTGACCCCAGGTCCCCCTGGCAGGCATGGTCTGGAACCTGACCTCAGGTGCTCCTAGCCCCTCCTGGTGGGAAGTCCCTCCAGGTGCAAAGGTTAGCTCACTCCCACTTCCTGTCTGTAACCCTATAAGATGCAAACAAATATCCTGATCTCTCTCTGCCTCCTGCCTTGCCTGAGGAGCAGCACCCTTGCTGTTAAAGCTGCTCCAGCTTAGCCACATGGCCAGCTACCTCCTGCCATCCACTTCCATCCAGGCAATCCATTGTCATCAATCTGGTTATGTATGTATTTTTAAATCTGTTTTCCTTCCCTTATACCTCTATAAACTCCCTTACCTTAAATACCCTTTATTTATCATTGAAGTTTTTTTAACTTCCAAAAATCAGTGCTTGACTTTTTTTCTTTGGGTATTTTACCCCTTTTCACTCTTTCTACCTAATTTCTTTTCAAAGGAGGGAGACAAAAGGCATCCTATATTTAATTTTGTTCTGTGGGCTTTGGGTCTTTGGAAAGTTCTAAACCAGAACAGTCAACTATGAAACTCAAGAATTCTGTTGGCAACCCAGATGTTATCTTGCCCCCTTAATACCAAAGTAATTTCTTAGTTTAAACCTTGTGTAATAGTCAATATCACCTGGGGTTGGACCTGAAGGTCTCTGAAGGTCTCTTCCAACCCTTAGCATTCTATGATGTCCTGGTTTAGAGCCATGAGCCACCCAAGACCAGAGGACAGAAACTGAAGAACTCTCTAGCTACCAACTTACTCCTAAAGCAGTCAAAAAAAAAGCAAAACTTAGGCCCAGTCCTTTTTACAGCTGACTGAAGGATTGATGAAAACAGTACATTACAGCCCAGCAATAGCTGCCAGTCACAACATGGTGGCTAAAACAGAATATGAAGTTTTGAAGTTTTGTTATAATCTGTATAAAGAATTATTTACTTATATCTACTCTAACACAAAAAGCAATGCAAGCAGGGCATACTCAAAGTAGACTAGGAAAACAATGATATATTAAACATACTGTTTCTATCTTCAAAATTAAATTTAGACAACTATTCTTTTGAAGTAGTATTTACTGTCCTGATACCCCTGCAGTAGAGCTCTAAAAGTTAGATACAGAGATTATACTTGATGTAAGATCTGTATGGCATATTTCATTTCTGCCATACAAAGCTTCTTCCAATTACGCATTTCATCTTTTTCACAGTAAAGACTTGCTAAATGCAGAGCAATCTTATGTCAAGAAATTATATGTCCCTACAGGTTCTGATTTTGGTCTATTGATATACACATACAAGAAAGCTCTAATTTTATTTCTGATTGTTTTAGAGCTGGCAAAAAGGAAGAAAGCAGAAGGGAAACTGAGAATTTTAAGACTGCTTTAGGGAAAAAAAATACAAGATGAGGGCAGCATTAGAAACAAAGTGAATTTATGTAGTAATTCATTCCTAACATACTCATGATTTTCCCATAAAGTTGTGTCCAATCTAGAAGACAATGCTAAAACCATTACCAGGTAACAGCTGTAACACATTTGATATATGTAAATCATTACTGACACCAGTCAAATCTAGTTTGTGCTATGATTAATAAAAGTTTAAAAGCAGCTGGAATGAATGTGTTAATATAGAAATTGTCATAAACCAGATGCAGTTTCTCTCCTGTAGAAATTATTTTAAGCATCAAGGGGCTAAGTGCCTAGAATATTCCTGTGCCACCAAATCATCTTTTTCATAGAAAAACATGTCTGTGAAGTTATTTGATACTTATGTCACACATGCACCTTAGTGAGATTTCTATACATGAATTGAGAGCAGACTGCATTATACTTAATACATAACCCTCGCCTCACACAGCAATTGCTATGAATTAAGTTGACAAAATCAATGGTATAGAAGACAAGCTGTTCACCTGAATGTATATACATATAAAAGGCAGGAGAGCAATTCTAGAAATATTCAAAGTTATTAAATGTAAAGTACTTTCATTAAGCATTAACAAATAATAATTACAATAAACTAGTCTCTGGTTAATTTGCCTCCAAAAATAAAATTTCCCTTCAAAAGCAAGAATGGATGAAGGTTGTACAGTGTAAATGAAACTGCCAAGTACAATTGAAAACTGTTAGATGACTGAAGTGTTGACCAAGGAAATTTTAATTTAGTCTTTTTTTTTGTTTTTAAAGTAGAAGTACAGGTTCAAGTATGCCACTCCAAATAAAGATAGGGTTATTAATAAAAGCATACAGCAACGCTACAAAGAGTTGTGCCACTAGAATATGTAAATTAAAAATATATGTAGCAGTAAAAACTGAAATGTAAAGATATTAGTAGAAATTGTGATTTTACAAAGTACACGATTCAGTTGTAAGCAAGCACTATATAAAGCCAGAACATAATATTTAAATAATTAAAAACATGCAACTGATTATTTTAGTAATTTGTCCACAGGATAGCCTAAACACCCATGTAATAATTTATTAAGTGGTTGCAACAATTTCAAACAACAGCACTTACCTTGGTATTGTCACACATTTTGTATTGCAATTCTGAGTGGTAATTGCTTTCTCAAGCTCGTCCAGCTGTCCTGTTTTCTTCAGCTTCTTGACTAAGCTTTTCACTGCTTTTTCACACCACTTTTCCTCTTGAACATTCTGCTCACCACCACCAGCCCCTCCAGAGCCACCAGCAGATTTTTTCCACCCTAGAAGTCTCTTCACAACCGGTGGAGTGAATGGCAATATGGATGACATGACTTTCACCAGACAGAACAGTCAGCAAGCAATAAATTAGAGATTCCCGTCTGATCCCTAAAACCAAACCAAAACAGATATATTGGCACCGAGGTTTTACATGAAACAAGTATCTTGCTTAGGACCCTTCATTACCAAAAGCATACCAAAGCAAGTCAGATAATAGTTCAGAAGTAGTCTGCATCATGCTTAGGTACATCACCAATAAGGTTAAACCACAAGTTTGCTGCAGACTCTTCTACTTTTGGATTAGACACTTAATTTCCCCTTAAGTCTTTCTTGGTTAAAACCAACTCCAAAAAATACAGAAGTTAATTTGAGTCTAGCTTTGCACCTAAGCTGTCTGGTTTTAGTAATTTATTAAAGTTTTCTACAAGTGATAAACAAATTGCACACACATATGCAAGTTCTGCCAGTCTCCAAATTAACTTAGCAATCAAAGTTGTGTTTGGAATATCACTTAATCATTACAGCTTGACAGAAGTCTTCCTAGTATCAGTCATTTCACAAGCCTTTTCTCATTTTTTTTGTCATGTTTTAAATAGCTACCATTTTTTGTTCCATTTGGGACATGGATTTGAAATTCACTCATATTGCATCTTTCAATCTAGAGTTCAAAGGCCTACAGATCACACACAACGTTAGGGGCTGGAAGGGACCTCAGAAGATCATCTAGTCCTACCCTCCCGACAGAGTAGGATCACCTACACCAGATCACACAGAAACACATCTCCAGAGGAGACTCTACAACCCCCCTGGACAGCCTGTTCCAGTCTTGTCACCCTCAAAGTGAAAAAAAAAAATATATATATATATCTTTCTCCTGTTTACATGGAACTTCCTGTGACTCAGCTTCCACCCATTTGCCCCTTGTCCCATCATTAGGCCTCACCAAGAGCAGCTTGACTCCGTCCTCCTGGCACTCAACCTTTACATATTTATGAACGTCTCCTCTTGTCCAAACTAGAGACACAGCTCCCTCAGTCTCTCCTTGTAAGGAAGATGTTCCACTCCCTTAATTTTCATGGCTCTGTGCTGGACTCTTTCAAGCAGTTCCTTGTCCTTGAACTGAGAAATAAGTATCTCCCCTCCTAGATTGAGACAGCCACCAGAGCACATAGCTGGCTCATGGTCAACCTTCCATCCACTAGGACCCCCAGGTACTTTTCCCATCACTGCTCTCCAACAACTCAGTCCCCTACCTATACTGATCCATGAGGTTATTCTTTCCCAGATGCAAGACTCTACACTTGTCCTTGTTGAACTTCATTAAATTTCTCCCTGCCCAACTCTCCAGCCTAATTCTTGCTCAATGGCAGTACAACCCTCTGGTGTGTCAGCCACTCCAGCCACTTTGGTGTCATCAGCAAACTTGCGACAGCGCTCTCTGTTCCCTCATCCAGGTCACTGATGAATATATTGAATAGTACTGGTCCCCATACTGACTCCTGAGGGACTCCACTAGACACAGGCTTCCAACTAGACTCTGCCCCATTGACTACAACTCTCTGACAGTACTTAAAATCATTGAGTCTTTCAGAATTTATTAAAGGATATTTTTAAATAATCCTAATTTACAGGTACCTTAGTAGAACTGTTTTCAATTTTGATAGCCTGACAATGATGACTATATAAAATGAAAGATTAGAAGGGATGCTGAAACTAGAGCTATGTTTAGCATTTAAATTATTTGAAATGCAAATTGAAGTCAAAGATAAATGACAGCCATTTAGAAAAAAAACCAGACTGGCTTTGCAGCTTTCGCTAAGTTAGTTTTAGGTATTAAAAGCCCCAAAGCAACTGTATTATTTCAGGTAGTTATTAGAAATCGCTTGAGTCCTATGGCATTGAAGTAAAAAACCACCTTACTTCCAGGCAGCAAATAGGTATTTGAACTCCAGAAAATTATCTTACTTCCAAGCTGTGTAAATTCAGTCAGCTGAAAATACCTTGTTTTTAACTAAAAGCAAACACTATCTTCAGGCAACTTGATTTGAGCTTTCAAGGCAGCTTACACATCTCTCCATCCCATACAGGCATGTTCCTCACTTCTATCCAAAATAGACCAACTTCATCTTCCTGAAATTTCCCATCTTCAAAACAGCATTACTGATTTGGGACTCTACAAGCTACAGTATTCATTCAATTTATGCCTTGTCATATTTTTGTGATTTTGGTGAGATCCATCAAGTCAACAATCACTAAATTATATTCTACAGGTAACTTTAAATCATAAATGTTAAATTTCCATAAACCAGAATATTCAGTAGGAATGACACTTCAGTTTCAACTAAATTTTAGCCCCATAAACCTGCTTGTTAGAGCACCTAAAAATATGACCAAAACAAGAACTGTGGCTCTCTGGGACCAAGGTTTAAGTTGACAGGCATTAAAGATTAACACTGGTAACTTTACACAAGTGATTCAAAATAATCTATCCTAAATTACAGAATCATAAAATGTCTTGGGTTGGAGAGGACCTTCAAAAATCATCTAGTCCAGTCCTCTTGCCATGGCCAGGTTCATCTTTCACTAGATTGGTTTGCTCAAAGCCCTGTCAAACCTGACTTTTAACACTTCCAATGATGGAATAGCCACAACTTCTCTGAGCAACCTGTTCCAGCATCTTCCTTGTATCCAATCCAAATCTACTCTCTTTCAGTCAAAAAACAGTGTTCCTTGTTCTGTCAGTAGAGGCCTCAGTAAAAGGTCAAAGCATTAATTTGCACACAACACTACAATATGAAATTTTATTCTTTCCAATAATGTGAAATTATTACAAAATTGCCTACAGTATTTCAGACTGCTGGTTTTACGGACTGCAAAAAGCATTGAGCTAGAAAAAAAAAACAAAAACAGAAGAAAAACAAACTCAACATCCAACATTTTAAAATTAAACACTGACTAGGACACTTGGGGTACAGTTTCATAGGGAGTCAAGTCAATGCAACATCTTCCTGCCACAGGAAGCCCAGGTACCCATCCTTTCTTTCCTGTGGCTTCACTACATGTCATGGAAGGCCAAAATTGGCCTAAACATGTCCTGGCTTCTTCAGACATGTTCCCTTGTACCCCCTCTCTCCTACTGATGGGGGAAGCAACCACAGGAAAGGAAAACAAAGGTTTGGTGCCATCATGTCTTCTCTCTTGTAAACAGGGCACCCACACATGTTTATACACTTGTTTGTGTTCTGCCCTAAAAGGGTAAAAGCAAGCCCTAACTCACCTAATATGGTCAAGTTTGGCAAACTGCCATTCTGATTGGGTAAGCACTGTGGACAAAGAGCCATTAGTCTCAGGCTAAATTGATAAAAGGAGATGAGCGAGCAAACACAATGTACTTCTGCCTCATTGCTCTCTGCTGTTGTATCCTGCCACGCTTTCGCCTTATTTGCTTTGCAGCCTTATGTCTGCTAAGTTCCAAGCCAGCTTTGCTGCATTATAACAAGCCCCAATGCTTTGGGCTTGTATACATGGAATTACTTCAGTTTACCAGGAATAAGCATTAAGTGATTTCAAAGGATAGGCTCACTTAGCCGGCATGACATTGGGCCCATCTGCAAGGCATCATACCAAGTCTGCACATCTGCAAGTCTTCTGCTGAGACCAGGAGCCCTGGAAAGGACACAGAGTTACCCAAGAGGAACCAGGATCATGTCAGAGATAATCTGCCTCTCTCCCAGCACCCTGTTAGAGGCTGTGAAGATCCAGAAGCATCAACAACTACCAAGACACCAACAGAACTCTCTTCAAGTGGGTACTGTCGAACATATAATTTAAGCCCCAGGAATCCAGAGATAATATTTTGTGAGTAAATACTTAAAGCCTCTCTGTAACTAAATTTAAGTCCTTTCTACCTTAAGCAGAAAGGAGCCTCTCAAGCTCCTCTAGTGAGCAAGTGGTATAATTGATAGCTTAATGTTTGTTGTACTATTGCTAGTTATTTCTTAAGTGTTCCAAATTCCCTGTTTTTCCCTCTGTGTAATGTTTTTCATGACCGTGCAAAGAACCTGATTAAAAATAAGTAGCAAGGTTAAATATATTCATAACAAAAATAATAAACTATATTAATTTTGAAAATAATAAAACCCACCCATACCATTACGCTACCACCTTGGCACCAGTGTTAATACCTTTTCATAAAGACTCAGCTAGATAAAGTAAAAACTGATCAAGTTAGAGTTTTTTCTGAGATCTTTCAGGTTAACAAGTTGCACCAACACAGTACTGTAAGTACTCAGTGTGACATCAGGCTAGTTACAGGAGTGTGGATGGACAACTTCAGCAACAATCTTCAACAGTACTGTTAGAGTTGACTGCATCACTGAAAATGTAACCCAGGCATGTACTTTAATTTAGATAATTTATTTTGGTAGCAAAATCAAATTAAGAAGCCTTACTCCATTTCTACACGTTTGGAACTGTTCATGGACCTTGATGTGAAATACATTAGATCCCTAATCCAGTACACTGAGTAGCTCCAGAGGTGGAAGAAGAGGCTTTCATGGCCTCTGCTGTTCTAAGGTTTCTGAAACAGAGAACAGCAGTTGCTTGGA
>VWZI01006049.1:6138-18690 GCA_013396835.1 Psilopogon haemacephalus
ATACGGGGGAAGGGTTGGTGGAGGGGACTCTTTTTACTTTCGTAGGGTTTCGTCTTTCTCTTCAAAGAAGCCTACAACCCTTTCTAACAGAAAGGTCTCACAGGCCACGAGCTAACCCTTGACGGCCTCCTGCACAGCTCAAGGCCCAGCTGCGCTAGGCGCAGATGAACTATCGATACAGAGGCCACCACCTAGCGCCTCCCCTTCCTCAAGACGCTTCCCCCTCAGACCTAAAGGTTCCCATCGCTCTCCATGGGCGCACAGGCAGCTACCCCAGCTGCCCGGGCTAAGCTCCTGACAGCGGAACGCTGCCGCCCCCACCACCCGGCAGGGGCCCGCACGCTCCCCCTGGCCCCGCCTCCCGCCGTGAGCTGCTCGGCCCCCTTCCGCCATGCCCGGCCCATCACCTCCGCCAGGCCCTGCGGCTCCCGGCCGCCGCCAATCAGCCACCGCAGCATCGGGAGAGGCACCTGCGTCCTGCCACGGGCAGCTAGCTGAGGCAGCGGGACCTTCCCTTGCTGCCCCTACACCAGCGGGGTGGCCGTAGGCAAGGACTCTTCCGGAGAAAGAGGCCTTCCTAATCGAGCTCAGAGAGGGACCCAGCCCAGCGGTGGGCGGGGCCGAGAGGGTATGAACAATCGATCGCCGAGTGAGTACTGCGCCGCCGCCGAGGGGCGCTGTAAAGGGGAGGCGGCGTGGCGGGAGCTGTGAGCCGTGGGCTGGCGGTCAGGCAGGGTTTGGGCAGCCGGTGGAACAGTGCTGCGATTTGACTGGCGGTTTGGCTGTTAATTCCGCATAGTGGACAAATGAAATATTTAGCAGCTTCTTGCTTGTCGTCGTCCGATTTCGAAGGAAATTGATGCTATGACAGAAGAAGAATCCTTGCCATTTTATTGCAACCATCTTATTTGTTTCCTTAAGTAAACGACTACCTAAGTTTTGTGAATACGATAACTTTTCTGTGGCTGCAGCTGTTTTCATTCTCCTTCACTGAATCCGCTTTAGGTTTGCAATGTTCTTGTCAGGATGGAGTAATAAATCCTTAACGGATACACCACTTCGAAATGTGGATGCACCATGGGGCTAAACAGTGGTCTCATGCAACTCACTGACTTGCACCTCCCGTGTACTTACACAATGATCTTTGAAACCCTTTTGAATTTGAGGTGCAGATGGAGCAAGACCTCAAAACCCCGTGCAAAAGGCCACAAACTGTTCTTGTGCAGACACAAGTAACAAAGAAACCCTCAAAATGTGTAAACATGTCCAGTAGTCACTGCTTGTAAATGTGTCCAGAGCCACTGCTCTGAAAGTATGAATCTACATTTTTCTACTGTCCTGATGCCTTTTCAGTCACCTTGTTTCAGGTAATCGACACCACATGGTTACATGAGGCATACCTGAGATTTCTCAAATACCTAAGGCAGAAGATAACAGTTGTTTGATAAAACCTGAACTTCTTGTAATGAGCAACCTATGCCTGAAAGGTGCAGGATACATCCCAAGCCTAGGATGAAAAGCTGTTGCCTCAACCTAAGCTTGACAGGTATTGGCATGCAGCCTGCCTATTGCCATTTGTTAACTACTGTCAGTTATTTGCAGCTTCCCAGCAAACTAAAGCTGATGACAAGCGTAAACTAGGTTTGAAGCAGGAGATAACTCTACTACTTCAGTATGCGCCTGCTTCTTCATTTCAGCTCAGTCATGCTAGATTCCCAGCTCAGAGGTACTGTTCCTGCAGACTAAGGGCACAGCCAGTGGGATTACTTTGTGTGTATGCAGATACATCTGCCAGTGTTTCCATGGTAATATTTTGTCATTAACAATCTGCTCTTCGGCAGTATTCCTAAATAATTCGACATCTTCTCCAAACTGGCAGGTGTTGGCCGATTTCATTGCATTCATTTGTTGATAGGACTAAACAGTGTAACACCACTTACGAGTGTGTGACCCATAATCCTCAAATATGGTATCTATGAACAAAAACAAAAAGGAAAGAGAAGAGCATTTAGTAAACCAGACATGAGGACAGAGAATGCTGCTTGTGCAGCTTAGCGACATGAGTAAGGATTTTATTTCTTCTTCAATAAAGGGAGGAAAATACACTGCTTAACTGTATGTCTTCTTTCCTGCCATACCTCCGTATTACAACCTATTCTGCTGTACTGTAATTCTCACATCTGGATGAGATGAGACAAAAAAATTGCAGCTTGGTACTCTGTAAAACAGAATCTTTATAGATAGATTAATATCTTTGGCCTTCGTGGCAGCATCTGGAGGCTGTAGGTGTTGTGCCATCTTTGTAAAGACCATGTTGGAATGTCTTCTTCAAAACAGGAGCTGGAAATGCATAACATTCCTCCTGCACGGTTAACACAGAACCTTGCATGAATTTGATGGTCTATTTGGTTCGAATGGCAAGGTCTTGCTAGTGGAAGGGGCGACAGAGGTGGCTTCTGTGAGAGGCTACCAGAAGGTTACTCTGTATCCAAGAGGCAATGCCAAATTACTCCAGGATGGACCTCTTGGACCTCTTGGTCAAGGCCAAGCCCATCAGTGATAGTAATAATGCCTCCGTGATAACATATTTAAGAATAGGTAAAATAAACTATGCAACAGCTTCCAAAAACAAGGAATAAGACTATGTGAGGGAAACAGCTTCAAGAGAAACACCAAGGTCAGTGAACGAGGATGTGCTCCAGGGGCAGGAGCAGAGATCCATCTGCAGCCTGTGGTGAAGGCCACAGTGAGACAGGCCTTCCCCAGCAGCCCATGGAAGAACAGATATCCACCTGTAGCACATAGAGAACCCCAGAAAGGAGCAGAGAGATGCTGAAAAGAAGCTGTGTTGATTGGACTCAATGATATGACCCTGTTGGAAACCTATGCTGGAGCAGGCTTCTGGCACAAACTGTGCACCTGGTAAGAGAGAGGACCACATGATGGATCAGGCATGTTCGCAAGACACAGATCCCACTCTGGAACAGTCTGTTCCTGCAAGACTGAACTCCAAGGAAGTGACCCATGCTGGAAGTTTGTGAAAAACTCTGCCCATGGGAAGGACTTACACTGCGTAAGTTCATGAAGGGCTATTTGCTGTGGGAACATCCCCACTCTCGAGCAAGGCAAGAGTGTAAGAAGGAAAGAGCAGTAGAGACAGTGCTTTAGATGCACGGACCAGAGTCCCCATTTCCCATCCTTCTGCACCATTCAGAGGGAGGAGGTAATCAGGAGTGAAGTTAAGAGTGGGAAAAGGCGAAGAGTGCAACCTGATCTAGGCAAAAGTGTTTTAGCAGGGGGAAGGAGTAGACGATCTCCAGAGTTTCCTTCCAATCCCTACATCATTGATCTCTACAACTACCTAAAATGAGATTGCGGTGAGGTGGGAGCCAGCCTCTTCCCCTTAGTATCAAGCAACAGAATGACAGGTTGTACCAGGTGAGTTTTAGAATGGATTTAGGAAAAACTTATTTACTGGAAAAGTGGTGAGGTATTGGAACAGGGTGTCCTGGGGGGCTGGTGGAGCCACTGTCTTTGGAGGTGTTCAAGAAACCCTTAGACATGCCACTTTGGGACATGGATTAATGGTCATGGTGGTGTTCAAGTAAATAGTTGTGCCCAATGATCTTAAAGGTCTTTTCCAACAATAACAATTCTATGATTCTATGACTCTACCATTCTGTGATTCTGTGTATTGTACACTTACTGGAAGCAGAAACCAATTCTTTATTTCCCTGTGCAGTTTGTACATGTGCTATGTCTTTAGTGATGTCTAGGCGAAGAGTGTAATCCACAACATTGTTCTAGTTGTCAGGCCAAGTCTTCTGCAGTCTAGTGACTTGTTGCTGTCAGCCATTGGCAAAGGGTTTCATTAAGGCTCAAACAATATAGAAATGAGGGGTCAATTTGAGGATAACTGTCACTACAGGAAATTTGCAGTGTATATGATGATTGTGTTTGCAAAAGAAGACTCTCCTCAACAAATGTGTCTTTTCTTGTTTCCCAGGCCTTTGTATCTGTAGAAGGAAGACATCTTCTTTCTAGCATCTATCCCAACAACTTCCTTCTTAACTCACCTCAGTGGGACCCTGGCTTCTACTGTCATGATTCAGTACAGAAGCTGTCACGGAGTTGTCTCTGTCTCTCTTCACTAACACTCCTGATATGTCATGTTAATTGCATACCTCTTACCCCTGGCTTCTCTTGTTACATCAACCATATACACTGACCTAAAACTATAAAACTCCAGAGTCTTCAGAAACAATAATTTTACAGCTAACTCAATTAAGAGGTAGCACTAATGTTCCTGTGAACTTTGCACAGTTGAAGTACTGCCCAGCAGTACCACAGGCTTTTGATGCTTAGCACTTCTCTCTTGTGTCACAGTCATATATGGCGTTTTCCACTTTCCATCATGTTAACCCTAAAATAATCATTAATAATAAGGGTTTTGCACAGTCATCTAAACTACTGAACTGCCTAATGCTTTATTTTACTGTATGATTCAAGACACTTAAACAGACCAATCATTTTGCTGCATGAACTTGCATATGTATATGCATAGGTATCTGTATGTATAAACACACATACCAAACACACAAGTGCAGATCTGTGTAGCTAATATTTGTAGACCAGAATTAAATCTTATATAGGAGGAAAACATAAGGAAACACTTATTTACTTTGAGGGTGATGAAGTACTGGAACAGGCTGCCCATAGAGATCATGGAGTCTCCTTCTCTGAAGACTTTCGAAACCCATCTGGATGCAGTCCTATACAATCTGATCTAGGTGAGCCTTCTTTAGCAGGTGAGTTGGACTAGATTATCTCTGGAGGTCCCTTCTGACTTCTACCATTCTGTGATTCCGTGAGAGAAAAGATCTGATTAATGCACTGACATTGCTTCTCTGTTTATAAATTGCTGAAGCTTAATACAGTTTCCTCAAATGACACATTAAAATTTTTCTGTATTTGTTGAATAGAGTAGCTGAAATTTTTACAAGAAAGTTACTAGAAAATGTTATTTTAAAGGTGACTTCTGCCAATAAGGCTATATACTTTTGAGATACAGTTAGTTGTGATTTAGTTTCAAAATCTACACCTAATCCAGAGAGTGTTTTCCCTTATATCTGACATATATGTTAGCTGAAAAGCACCTACAACAATTTCACATTCTCCCAGGTTCAAATACAGTCCAAAACATTTTACACATTGAAGAAACAGAGTTAGAAGGAGAGTAGTCCAGCCAATAGTTGATATTTCAATGGACATCATGTGTTACATTCCACCATGGTGAGTATATGTGCCATAAAAATACATTCTGCTGTTCCTTATTTTCACTGTTGGTAAATCCATCCTCTTGAGATTTGGCTGACTCTGTTTTCCCCAAGTCAGGCAAGTGACACACATGCTCAGACTGTAGGCCCTCTTAGAGGTATGATGTGTGCCTAGGTGATGGTGGTAACACAGCTAGGTGTTATTTGCATCACAGTGCTTGAGGCCACACTGTCTAAGAATTTTATTCAGTGGCTGAAGGTCATAGAATCGTGGAGTCAAAGCAACCTTGGATATTAGCTTTACGTAGCTGATCCTGGATGTAAACTCTAGGAACTTGCAAGGGAATTGAAGTTCTGCTTGGCTTTCTGTATCCTGAGAGTGTCTTTGCAGCACATGTCACAGTTGTCTGTCAAAGCAAAACTGTTTCCCCTTTGAAGAAGAGATCAGCTGCTTCCATCAAGAGTTGCTGGAGTTGCCCATGGGCCAAGGAAGTGCATGAATACAGACATAAATGCAAATAAATAATTTTGCATTTTAGCAGAAAAGGTTCTGTCACCCCTACCAGTCAACAACTTCAGTTACACTGGAAGCCTCTTTAGACATTCATATATTGGCCAATTGTATGGGATGACCTTTGCATTCCATTTCTCTGTTTATCAGGTGATCCATGATGTGGGCAAAGGCACAGTAATTCCACTCCTACATGTAGACATTCTTCATGGCCCCCCTTGCCACAAGGACAGTCGAATTCCCAGGCCTTTGACCCTGGAACAGCTGAATTGGTGAAAGTCAAGGTGGAGTTCAATAGCACAGTGCTCCAATCCACTCCTTCATGGAAAATTTTAAGAGACTGGAGAGAAGTGGAGAAGGGTATTGCATTGCTTCTGACTGAAGGAAACGTAAATGGTGACTCGGTAAAATTCTCAAGGAAATAGTATCACTTCACTCTCCTTGGCTTTAGATTTAATGTCTACGTGTACAAAATATATATTTAGTTCTCCTGTCTAGTCAGAATCATTGAAGTTCACCAAAAGTGCAGATGAATACTAATAGAGGGAGAGAGGCTACCTACGTGTTTCTGAAAAAAAAGAATTTGTATTTAGTTGTAATTTCTGGCAAAACTTTGGACCTATTCTCACTTACACCACACTAGGTTCACAATTCCCTAAATTAAAGCCAAGGGAAGACTTACTTTTAATAGTAATTTAATAGATTATAAACATGGTCTTTATATTTCTATTTTTAATGCTTAGATTGGATACATTACACAGTTTATTTATGCTGGAATTATCACTTTTCTGCTTCCATGAATTCTGTTGCCTTTTCTGTCATTTGGATAAAGTAATCTAGTGTTTTCTACTGTACGTTGTGAATAAATGTGCTTATTCTAGTGTATCTCTTGTTTAGTGTACATTTATTTGTGAAAAAAACAGAGTATCCTACATAGAGCATAGTGCTGTGTTTCTCTTTACAAAGTAAATTGGTTTGCTTCTTCAGTGTTCATTTCTTGTATTGTATTTGTGCTGAAGGACTAAGGAAGCAGATGTCATAAAATGGAATAACACCTTTTTTGAGTTTCTAAATGTCTGACTGTACTTTGTGAAGAAAACGGAGCAAACTATTTTTTTTTTTTAACCTAACAGTACAAAGTGCAAATGGCTCTGATCTTCAGTGAAGTGTGATGGCAAGATAAGCCCCCCAGGTGGCATTCTAACCTTGTTTTTCTAAATAATTTGTTTTCATAAGGAATGGCTCTGATTATTTGTTTTAAAATAAATTTCTTAACCCTCGTGGTAGCTTTGAACAAAGAAATTTAAGCAGTACTCTAATGCTTTTTTTTTTTTTCTTCCTCATTTCCAATTTTTATAGATTTTGGTAATTCAAATGTGGTAGCCTCAAATGCTACTTGAAATCTGGTACAGGTTTAATGACCACCATGTAAATTATATTTTATTCCACATATAAAAGTCCATAGTATGATGATGTCCTGCAACAGTTATTCAATAAAAGATGCCAATCAAATTTTATAGATCATAATGCCAGTAAAATCAGTTAGATTTCAACAGGTTTATGAGAAAAGTGAAAATCCAGTTAAGACTAATAATTTACTTGTGGGTGTTAACTTGACTGATGATGGTTCACAGTGAAGACAGAATTTTATGTTAGGGCTACTTTAAACTAGAATTATTCTACTGATGTTTTTATTTCCTTCCAAGTGTAACAGGTAGGTGTTTGTACCTCCTAACTCAGGCATCCAATTTAGGTGCTGAGAGTACAGGCATTTCCTACTCAGGTCCTTCATTCACTAGAACAGGGATAGCTTCTGCAGAGATTGACTCAGACTACTTCAGGCAGGTTCTTATCTGAACTGCTTAAGCATTCTTTCTCCATCAGCTTGAGAGTTAAAAGGCTGGGGTCTAATGCTGTTCAACCAAAGCTTTTTTCCCTTTCAGCCGTCTCATGCCCAGTTGTTACTTTGCTGGTGAACACATACCTGCATGTTTCCTCCCACGCTGTCTTGAATACGTAGGTGGAGCGCCTAAAATAAAGCTCACTCTCCATTCCCTTCTTCCAACTCTCATTCACAACAAGACTCACAAATTCCTTATAAGCCACTGGACTGGTTGCTCCAGGTTGTCTTTACAATGCTGACCAAAACTATCAGTTAATTGCATGCACCATGGGCTGCCCCATCACTGTCTCCTTTCAATCTCTTCACTTGTATATGGATTATAATGTCTTTGAAAAGTGGACCATTTTATTTTTATTTGTGCAGCACTCAGACAAATGGGATCTTTGTTCTTCATTAGGATTCCAGTGGGATAAAGCAGCAGAAATACACAGTAATCATATTTAATAAAGCACATGGATCTAATTTAAATGACTGCTTAAAATACATTGGTAAGTAATAGGTCACAAATAAGAGCTGACCTACAAACTGACCTGCATATCTTTCATAATGTACTTTAGGAGGAGTAACTAAGTCAGAATATCATCAACTACACTTCCTAAAGCAACAAAACAAACTGCTGCAGAAGTGTCAGACTGTGGGTGAATAGGAGACATAGAAAGAAAGTTGAAAGTTAAAACTTTCTTCTGTCTTGGTTTTTAGCCTGAAAACTCTCAACGGAACATCTGAAAAGTCATTTCACTATATGTGTGGAGATTAAGCTGTAGTTCATCCTATTCACTTGAGGTGGTATCACTTGGCTTTGAACTGGAGAAAGGAAAGACACTTTTTTAATTTAAATGGATTCTGAAGCAAATCCATGAGTGTTTGTGCACGAAGACTTATGAATAGCCCTTTTTGGAGTGTCTTCTACAGTGCACGTGACATACTTCTGTTTACTTACCTTCCTATTTGTTGAGCATATTTTTTTCGTCCTGTATTTTCTAGAGGCATTTAGATACAGTTATAGTTAAGTGTCAAGCATAGACTCATAATTTTAAAAGCCTGCTCCCTTCACAGTAAAAGCAGAAATGTACACAGAGCATTCTCTTCTTCCCTAATTCAGAAATGGTTAAGAGTTTCCATTACCCTTATAAAGCATTCTTCTTGAGAGACCCTGGTAGCTGTTATAGCAAAGTTTTCTGCATATAACAAAGAGATCCAAAACTGAAAGAGCCTTAGCTGTAGTGAATACTCTGTTGGCTACAGCAGAAGTCTTCAATATCTGCAACACAATGAGAGGAGGGGTCACTTCCTGGTGTCCTCTGGGGCCATGCCAAAGATGTTGTTGAATGTCCTCTACTGTTAATTTTTTTAATTCTCTTGTGGTGATGCTCACTTCCTGACAGCATGAATACCCTGGCAATCTGATGTGGCTGTGAAGCTAATCTGTGCAACTGGAATGGTAAGATACTTCTAGCACAGATATGGGTTTATAAAGGCTGACATATAGGGTGCTAGCAAGATTTGACCCACCATGTTATGTACAAGGCTTATCCTCCAGTCAGAAGACATTAATTCACAAATATATATGTGAGCAGAGAGCAATCACTATAACAACATTGCCGATCACGTCGGATGACACCAAGAATCATAGAATCATAGAATGGTTTGGGCCAGAAAGGACCTCCAAAGGTCAGCTAGTCCAACCCTGCTGCAGTGAGCAAGGACATCCTCTACATATTAGGTTGCTCAGAGTCCTGACAAGCCTCAAGTTGAAATATCTCCAAGAATGAGGCCTCAATTACCTCCCTGGGCAACTTGTTCCAGTGTTGTACTGCCTTCATGGAAAAGAACTTACTCATAAAGTCCAACTTAAATCTACTCTAATTTCAAACCATTGACCCTCATCCTGTCACTATAAGCCTTTGTAAACAGTCCCTTTCCAGTCTTTTTGTAGATCCCCTTCAGGTACTGGAAGGCTGCTATTAGGGGTCCCTGGAGTCTTCTCTTTCCCAGGCTGAACACCAACAGCTCCCTCAGCCTGTCCTTGTAGCAGAGGTGTTCCAGCCCCTTGACCATTTTTATGGCACTCTTCTAGACCTGCTCCATAAGCTCCATGTCCTTTGATATTGAGGGCTCCAGAGCTGGACACAGTGCTCCAGGTAAGGTCTCACCAGAGCAGAGCAAAGGTGGCAGAATCACCTCACTTGATCTGCTGGCCATGCATCTTTTGATGCAGCTCAGGATGTGATTGGCCTTCTGGGCTGAAAACACACACGGTCTGCTCATGTCCAGCTCCTTATCCACCAGAACTCTCAAGTCCTTTTCCTCAGGGCTGCTTTCTATCACCTCATCTCCCAGTCTGTACTGATAATGAGGCTTATTCCAGCCCAGATGGAGGACCCTGCACTTGCTGACCCTGCACTTGCTCTTGTTGAACCTCATGAGGTTCACTTGTTCCCACCTCTCCAGCTTGTCCAGGTACCTCTGAATGACATCCCGTCCCTCTAACATACTAACAGCACCACTCAGCTTGGTGTCATCTGTAAATCTGCTTATGGTGCACTCAACCTCACTGACTATATAACTGATAGCAATATTAAACACTGCAGGTCCCAGTGCAGACCCCTGATCTCCATCTGGACTTTGAGCAATTGAGCACTACCCTCTGGATGTGACCATCCAGCCAATTCCTTATCCACTGAGCAGTCCACCCATCAGATCTGTGAAACAAATGGAAAGGGAAGAATGCTCTGAATACTTTATCATGGGACGCTGGAAGAAGGCTGGGACTTTGCAATAGTTTTTAACCAAAAGCAAAGTTGTGGTGGTTTGGGAGTTCCGCCTACCCCCCACACTGTGAAATTATCAAGGCTAGACTCAGACAGCTGGAAGTTAAGGAAATGAAGCTTTATATTTACAGCTTTGCACAATATACAAGCAGATATTTACAACATATTGCAGATATTTACAGATATATACAGTGAAAAGGTAATACAGAAACACCACACTCCTCCCAGAGATAAGAGTCCCTGAGAGGGGTTTCTAACCACCCTACCACCTCCCCCCGCTTCCCAATCTTATCTCACTATCTGTCTTACATGCCAGATAAGCAAAGGTAGATCAGCCAGGGGGGTTAGCAGCAGGAAAGTAGTTAGTGAAGTTACTCAGATGCAGCTAAGAAGGCAGGGAGAGAGAGACATGCATCAGCCAGCATGGCTCAAAGGGGTCTGTCTTATCTTTGTTTGGATTCTAACTTTTATACATTTTTCAGTAACCTACGAGTGAAGTAGAATCAAATTTTGTTTTCCTTTCTCAGCCTATAATCTAATTTCTTCTTAAAATCCTCCAGGTGGTTCAAACCAGCACAAAATTTTTGTGGGAAAACCCCTGAGAAATTGTGCAATGAGCAGATGTGCTCAAACAGCCTTGGAAAGGGCCTGCAGGGACAGAAGTGATGATTGCCATCACAAGTCCTGTGTTCCTGTGCTGGTGCTCTGGGCAGGCACAAGGCCACTAAGTACCCACTGCAGCCATACAATTAGCTGGGAAAAGGAGACGAGTATAACTTGTTCTGATCCTAAACCTGAGGGTGGGGGTGATTGGGAAATTCCACTCTTTAGTTGCCCCAGACCAATCTAGCAAAGTCCATTTTCAGTGTGCACCATCTGAATTGGGTCACCAAAATATTAAAAGGCAAGTCTGTAATTAAGTATGTTGCCTGAGCACTATGTGGGCCACATGCAGGTAAATGCAGGTCACGTCCATTCCATTATTCAAGTCTTCACTCTCAGAACAACAGAATAAAGCCAATTCCTTGAAAACATTTCATTATTTCATTCATTCATTCCAATCAAGTTATTGAGAAGCAGGCAACTAAATATCTGAAGGAGACTGATTTCAGTCATTTAAAAAATGACTGTAAAGTCCAGAATTTCAATTAAGAAATATGCTGGGGTGTAGATTACATGAGCGCCACGTACTGAGGATTTTTCTTTCACATTTCAATCTGCACAGTTTGAAATAGAATGTCACTCAACTTCACATAGTAAGTTCAAACAAAAATCATAATTGATGAGCCATAATGATTTAGAAGATTAACTAGGGAACAGTTGTTTTCTACATGTATCACAGTTAAAAATATTACTATGTTAGTTCATACTATGTTATTAAATAAACTGATTTTCAAATTCCTGCTCCCTTCTCCTCATGAAACTACTGAAATGCCACCAGAAGACAGTGGCATTAGGCCATATCCTTTGCTCCCTTTTCATACAAATTCCCTCTTGAAGTAATGAATAAGGTTAAGTCAGGAGAGGGCCCTATTTTCTCTGGCTTTGATCTCATAATCCTTGCATGATCTACTGCTGGAAACTTTAAAGTGTTGCTCTTAAGGCTAATTTTGTGGCAGAAGAGTCTGAACAGTATAGCATAGGGTGTTTGAGTGCCAGTTAACCAGCTTTGTCATTTGTTCTGTTGCTGTGCTGGCTTTCCTTGCCTCCTCACAAATTAAACTTGCATGGTCGTTTTCCAGAGAAAGTGCAGGCAGAAGCCAGCTCCGGGCTGCAGGGAAAGTTAGGTAAGAACAATCTTTCATATAGTGCACAAAAGATTCCCAAGAGCCTGTTCTCTAACACTGTTCTCTTAATGAAGAGAAGGGTGGGGAAATGGGCACAAAACCAGTTAAGATGGTTGACCTCAGAATCATACTCATCCTCCTCTCACATTTTCTTCTTAAGATAGGTCCTGCAGCCCTAGTCTCTGCTGCAGGTGGCATGACTGGGGATGTTGACAACCCTAGGGAAGGACTTTTGTTAATCAGGGCACACTGGGGTGACTGTGTGCAGTTCTGGAGCCCCCAGCACAAGAATGATGTGGAACTG
>VWZI01006049.1:18781-29025 GCA_013396835.1 Psilopogon haemacephalus
GAGGGGAGATTTGAACGGGATGTTAGGAGGAAGCTCTTCACACTGAGGGTGGTGAGGCACTGGAACAGGTTGCCCAGGGAGGTTGTGGCTGCTCTGTCCCTGGAGATGTTCAAGGCCAGGCTGGATGAGGTCTTGGGCATCCTGATCTAGTGGGAGGTGTCCCTGCCTATGGCAGAGGGTTGGAACTGGATGATCTTTAGCTCTTCCAACCTAAACCATTCTATGATTCTATGACAGTGTGTTTTGAAACCAGCACCAGATCTGGTTATCTTTCAATACTGTTTTCTTGAGTCTCCATGGTGTCCTGGCTTGAAGGTCATTTTAACAAGCTTTCAGTTGTTTCTAAATAGTTCCTCTGCTTTTCTCCCATGCATTCTTCCTACAAGTCTTTCTCTTCAGAAATAGATTTCAAGACAGAAAACAGTGCCAAATAATTTCTAGAGCAAGCTTTCACCCAGGGTACTGCAAGTCCTCATAAAGGTAGATGCTCTCTGTGTAGCCACCTCATGTGACAAAACCTGGCATGTATATGGTCAAACTGCTCTAGGGATCAATTCACCTCACTGTTTAAATTTTTTTAAACCATCTTGAAATTTGTCTGGCTATAACATCTAACCACAGAGCTCATGATGTGTCATATGCCAGATTTCAATAGGTAATCCATTCATTCCCAGTTGAGTCAGCAAAGTGAGCAACTAAGTTGCTGTGCTTCTATCTACTTTTCTGTACTTTCAGGGTGTTTTCCGTTCTTTCCCAGATATAGTCTCGCTCTCCACCTTAGCAACTGAGCTCTCTCCTTGCTTACCTCTTTGCCATGAACTCATGCATCTGTTTATACCTCCTTTTTTGTTCACAGACTTGTGAGAACACAAGCCCTGTGTAGTCCCACTTCATCTGACTACCCATCTACAATTAAACAAGGAATCAGAGGATGGTGTCCGCCAGATAACATGTGAAATTTTCTGAGAGGATTTTGCTTAAGGGAGTCCACATAAATAAAAGCTGAACTTCTAAGGTGATGAAAATGTAGGCTCTGAGGATTGCTGACCCAAGATGATAAAGGTTAAAGCTCATATCTCAATGAACACAGGTTTCTAAAAAACATTGATCAGATGCTTTAGTAGAGTCTTCCATATCCTGAATTTACTAGAAGATAATATGATTCCTGTTTCAGCTATGGGAACTCAGCCATAGTGAAGTGCAATCAAGTTCAGATTGTGTTGCTTACATTAAAACCATCAACATTTGTGGATGCTTCTGTTCTGAGTCAGATGATTTTCACATTTTATTGTGCAGCATAGAGCCCCAGGGACAAAAAGCTCAGTTACTCCTCTTCACAGATGTGTGCTGCTTCTTTACAAAAAGTCATCAGATAGGCAGCCTTAGCCTGACTGAAAGAATTAGGGGACAAAAGAGACATGCTCCTGTCCTGGGGTTAGTCACAACTGGGGAAATATTGGGCCCATAGCTCCTCTCCTGCCTCCTAAGTTCTTCGAAATGGGTAGAGGAGTGGTGATCTTGGGCAGATGCAAGTGAGGTGGTGCTCTGCAGCAACTTTGGCCACATTCAGCACTCTGGCAGTCTGAAGGGGAAACCTCCTGGGTATAAGCTAGGGAAAGGGTGGAGGTGAGAGGGAATTGGAGAGGACTTATTCAGTTAAGTGCATAAAAAAGGAAATCTTTGGTCAATCTCTTGCTCTTCTCTGCTAGAGATATATTTAGCAGTTAGAACTATTTCCTGTCAAGAGACTACCAAGCCTATAAATATTAGTGAACCTTTCCAGAATAAAGGTTAGTAGCTGCTGTCTTAAATTAGCACATTTTGGGGTAGTCTGGCATGCTACATTTTAGGTCTGCTTTCAGATGTGCTGGGCACTACTCACCAAAGGCAGGCTGCCCACAGCTATTGGTACTCAGAGCCTCTAGAAAACATCTCAAGGGAATTCTAAGCAACCAAAAATCAGGAACAGTTTTTAAAGTGTTCAGGCTTCCAAAGCAGCTGAAGCAACTCTTCCACTAAAGTGCCAACTTGAAATACTGCCAGTCAAGCTTTCTCCAGAAACAGATTTTTAAATCAGAGTTTATTGCCAAACAATGTTATTCACTGCCATTCCTATAACTGCTGCTTTGTGAATATGTCTTGGGACAAGCATCTCCGTTTTTTGTTGTAGTAGGTACAGTAGTTACGCTCACTTGGTACCTTAGCTGGATCAGTTCTGAATCCAAGTGAGAATTCAAAAGAAGCACAGAAAAAATGTGAGGGAAATTCTTCCTTTTCTTTCATATACTAGTCAAAGAATTATCAAACTCCCCCACCTGTGCTTCCTGGATATCCATTTTGATTTCCATGAATATACACCTGAATATGCATCTAGATGTCTGACATCTGACCATTATCTGCAGTGGATGGCAGAGGTTTTTTTTTCTTTTTAAAAAAAAAAAAAAAGTTTTAAAATATTTTATTTTGTTTCAATGGGGATAGAACTTCCTTCAGATTCTTTATTGAGTCATGGAAAATTTTGCTTTTATCCTTGTGGAAAAAGATTCACCACCTTGTGCGAGATGTAAGAATACCCAAACCAGCCTAGCTGCCCAAAAAATGGACAGGAGAACCTTTCCAGCACCAAGCATCAGTGTGCATTGGCACCTGGCTCAGCCTTCACACTGTACCAATATGTTGCCACAGTTGACAACAACGCTTCCATCACTTTCAGTCAGTGTTCCATGGCAGCCTTTGCGTGAGATATGAACATACCATTAAATGGATGGCTCTTTTACATCCTCAGCTCTGATTTAGAGATTTAGCAATTTCTGTGATTAAAACAGCCATGAAGCAAAATAGAGCTACTGGATTTGTTATTTAAGCCCTCTTGATACTGTCTCAGGCTGCTGCTTCTCTTTCCCTGTATCTGCAAGCACTGGGGAGTTTTTTTTCTGGTGTCAGGCAGCCAAGAGGTACCAGCAACTAAGCATATACAAAATGACGAATACATAAAGCTTGTGGCTCCACGTAGACAGACATCTCCACCTTTGCCAGACGGCTCAGCTCCTCTTGTCATCTCCCAAGTTAGACAAAGAGCCTGTCAAAGCCAAACAGATTGGTACATTCAACAGAAGCCCCTCTGACCCACTCTCTTCTCCGGAGAGGCTTCAGCTCCTTTCAGCTTTTACATCATTAACACTCTCAGGACATGCAGGGGGTCATTTCTAATTTGTGAATGCCCTTGGACCAGAAGCTGGGATTTTTAATTTGTTTACCTTGCATATTAAACAGTACTTTGAAAGGTATTGTCAATAAATCCTCTATGAATAGGGATCTTTATTCAAGACCTACCTGTAACTTTTTTTATTTGATTAGATGAGATTAAAAAAAATTCCTTGAGGGCAATCTCAGTCACCAAACATAGTGTCATCACTGAAATCTCTGGAGGGCTGATGATAAACCTCTGGCTTCATAACGTGAGGCAAGAGCACTGCTTTATGAAGGAGAAGTCAAACTAAGCTGCTACGTCAGACCCAGAAGCAGGCATTCAACTTACCGGGTTGCGGCAGTGAGAAGTACCTCCTGGGAGAAGCTCATGCATAACTTCTGCCCATCGAGAGGAAGACCAAGTGTCAGCCTATCCAGGGTACCCTTGGAAGTTCCCAGACCTATGCTATTTATCTCCTAAGTGCCACACACAAGGAACCAACAAGGAAATCACAACTAGTTCATCAGTTTAACCTCATCTCAGAGTTCCATGTTATATAGGCAAGTATAGCCCTCAACCCATCTGCTTCTCCAGTAAGTTTGCATTCTTATTAAATCTTGTTTGCACATTTGCCTCACTTGTTTTTCTTCAGGAAGAAGTAGGAGGTTCTACCTACTTCTCAGCTTTTCATTTTCCAAATGAGGTTCCAATTAAGGTACTTTTTTCTAAATGTTTGAATGAAAATGCATGGCGGCAGCATATCAGCAGTGCCTGTACTGTCTTCTCCTGTCTGCCTTTGATAACAGGGTGTTGCAGGACTTTTAAGCTTGCAGCACTAGTGTTCTGTGTGGAACTCAGCACTTTGGGTCCATAGGTTTTGCTCCCACTTCCAGCTCCTGAGAGGTTTGCTCACACACATAGACAAGCCCAGATTTGAGTTGCAGGACGTTTTACCTACTAAGTAAACTGTGATTGATTTCTTGTGGAACCTGTGGCAAAGCTATCATACACATAGTATTAAGTCATCAAACGGTCATTTGAATGAGGGCCAGTTTCAAATTCATGCAAAATGTGTCTCATTTTTTAAGCATGTGGAAATTAAAGCAACTATGTAAGGACCCAAGAGATCCCTATTGAAGACAGATGAGTTTATAATAAATCAGTCTTGTGGTCATTCTAGTCTATTAATTCTACTCTGTTACATCTCAGTAAACTTCAGTGGATGCTTCACAGGAAGCTGACAGAAGAGTTTAAAAAAAATTAAACCACACAACCAGAGACTACCTCGCATCCAGTTAAGACTTGACCTTCTGCAGGGTAAGGGGTAAGCTGCCTTCCAAATAATTTCAAATATTTAGAAATTATCTTACACCCTGAAACAGCAAAGATTTTCTATATCATAGCACAGGCAAGGAAAACTGTCTTGTCAAACTGAGGAGGAACTCAGCAAATGATGTATCTGAGAGACTACCAGCTGAAAAGACAGCTTCCATTTTCAAGGAGTGGCCACTCACACAGGCAGCTCTAGGCATGGAGGTGATCACTGCCCTGGAGGTAACCCCCCCTCTTCCTTATCATGAGCGACTACTACAGTGCTCACAGATCTCTCTCCTACCTGCTCCCTTCTGCAGTACCGATGTTTTCCAGGTAGGGCTCCTCCACCGTGAGGAAGAGGCAATTTCATCAAGCTGTCTGTCCACTGAGGATAGCAGGGGCGTGGACAGAAAAACAAAGCAAAAAGGAACCAGTAGAAGCTAACTTTATCCTGAGACCACAAAGCACAGCCTCTGTTTGCAGAATGTCTTAGCATTTATCTTCTGAGAGGGATCATTTAATTCGCTTCACCAGTATTTCCTTTCCTGTGTTCAGGGCCATGAGGCTGGGGGCAAGGTTCATGTCCTGCCTGTAGACCTTCTGCACATGCATTTCAATGACGTGCAACAAGTCAACAAGTGCAACCAATCCTCTACTATATGGGAGAGGAAGTTTAGACTGAAAGTCAAAAAGAGTTTACTGAAAGGGCTATCAGGCATTGGAATGGCTTGCCCAGGGCAATGGTGTAGTCCTCATCCCTGGAGGTATTTAAGAGTCTTGTAGGCATAGGGCTTAGGGATATGGTTTAGCCAAGGACTTGTTAGTGTTCAGTTAATGATTGGACTTGATGATCTCGAAGGTCTTTCCCAGTCTAGGCAATTCTGTGATTCTGTAATTTCTGTGTATATCTAATGCAGCAGCACAAGCAATGCCACAGGGCTTCTGTCAGCCAGGATGTAACGGGAGCAGCATGGCAAGGGCCCCACATAGGACCCTCCTGCAAAGCGATGTCTCAGTGTAGCCACAGCATCAGGGACAGCCAGCTTGANCCCCTTAGACAATGAATTCTCTGCATCCGGCTCTAAGATGTAGCACTGATTGGAAAGCTTGTTCAAATTGCTTTCACTGCAATTCATAAACTCTTCATGCAAATTCATGTTAGGATGAGCACAAAAATTAGAAAGCAGGAATAAGACTGCTTTAATTTAAGTAAGAGACATGGTTGTGAATATTAGGCTTTCACACTGTTAGCAGTAACCCATCCGATGTTAACAAAATCTGATATGCAACAGTTTTACATATCCCCTTGTGGGAAAAAGATCAACTTGCAAACCGCTTTATAAATCAGCCACACTGTTAGAGTTAGGCTACTGTATCTAAATGGCTTTTAGATATGCTTCCTGTTTTAAGCTACCATATTTACAAACGAAAGCTTTTTCAAACCACGTCTTTTAATATAATTTGCATATTTAGTAATACATTGATTAACATTAAACACGGATTATTGCAATTTATTTCAGAAACAGATGGGATGCATTAAGTGAAAAGCCAGAGCGTTTAAACAGAGCACACTCCCAGGTTGACTCCTGATGAATGATGAATACAAAAACTTTATTAACTAACATGAAAAAGGAAGGAGGAAAGAACAGTTCCTGCTGGCCCCTTTTCAAGCACCTCCCTCGCTCGAGAGTCTACGCAACTGTCATGGAGGAGAGCTTAAATGAAATAATGCCATTCAGAAATTCCATGGCTTTACCGAAAGCTCTGGCACAGCGAAAACGAAAACCCTGAAGCTGAGTCTGAGCCGAATGGAGCTAAAACATGCCCCAGGAACGCGAATCTCGCCGCCGGTGTCGGGATCCTCTCCCGGTGCCACCAGGTGGCAGCCGCTCACAGCGCACATTTTCCGGGAGTGTTTTTGGGGTTTGCAGCTGTCCCGCGAATCCTTCCTCGGCTCGCCGAAAGCTCCGCGGGGTTTCCCTCGATTCGCAATGGCCTCGCAGCGCCTGGTTTTCAAATACACTACCATTAATTGGCAACTGGTAGTACCATAGGTTGCGGGGCTCCTCTGTGGACAAGTATATGGATGATAGATATTTACATGTATATTATGTGCACACGTATGCGTGATATATACACATACACATGTATTTTAGATTACAGATATAGATACGGACGTGAATATATATATGTAATTTTCACACAAAAATGAGACGTTCATAACCTGTACAAAACAATCTATGAATCAGCCACACGCATGGTTTTTTTCCAAAGCAAAATAAGCATTTACAGCAGGAGTGTAATGTAAACATGTCGTTCATGTTTACAAATATTCTCCACCAAGGCAAATCTTTGTTTCCTGAAAACACATTGGCAAGTCTTTCATCTTTATTTAGGAAAGTGCATTGAAATAGTTTCAAGGAAGGAACAGGCAATCTTGTGGAAGGTAGGTCAACTGATGATTTTTTAATGTTAAGAGTTCATTATCTGGCTGAGCCATGGAAGTAAGGGTTACTGCTGTATGCACCCTGCTTCTTACACTCTTTTGTTAAGAAACTGCTGGGCACTGACTAACCTGTTGTCTGAACAAGTGCATTGGTTTGTATCTTATTTAAATTAACTTTCTGTATAATTAAGGATGCAGACAATTAGTCTGACAAAGGCTGAAATACTATAGCTAAAATAAGCTTTGACAATTCAGTAGACCTCTTTAAGCAGATTACATAAATATTATTTCTATAATACCCATTCAGATCCCTTCCCTTTGTTTTACACATTTTACATTTCTAACAGGAATGGTCCTTCCCAAAGCAGGAGGCGAAGCTCTCAAAGGGGAAGCAGTTCTACCTTCCCTCTTGTGGTCATTTAATTTCCAGGGGGGCTTCATTATCCTCTCTTGAAGTTGCACATGAGCTTTATGGTTCAGGATAGTGAAGGAAAGAGAACTATCCTGCTCTTGCACACATCCTGTATGCCATGCACAGAGATACACAGGATGCATATTTGTATTTTTTTAATTTTTACCTGCACAGCAGAAGTTACTGTAAAACTGTGCAGATAAAGATTCTGCTCATTAGAGCATATAGCTCGTTCTGAGTGAAAAGGAAGAACTCATCTTGAACAAACCTGGTAGATGAGACCTGGGAAAGGGAAGGCTTTTTTCTTCCGGAATTCACATAAGGAATCTGCTCCAAAAATTCTCAAAAGAGAAGGAGCAAAGTCTGTAATGACACCGAGGTTTAGCTCCCAAATCCCTGCGTTTTCCCACAAGCTCACTGTGAACCCCAAAGGAACTTGTGGAAAGCCAGAGCGTTCCAAAAAAGAAACCAGTGTGTTCAGGTCCATCGTGTGTACACCCACCATCCCTGCAGTAAGGCACCCATCGGAGAACACCTCAAGCTGCAGCCCCTACTGCTGGAATCAGCCAATGGTGGCCACGGGGGAGCTCTTATTTCCCCTCCATCTCTGTTCTTCCTTCCCTGTTTTCTTGACCCTGAGAACTCCTGTAAAAATAAGTGGTTTGCAATACTGCCTTCTGTGGAGGAAACAGAGAGGGCTGTGTATAACACAGACATCTCCTGGACAGCCTCAGTGAGATCAACCCACGCACGTCAGAAACAGTGTTATATGCAGTCATACGCAGTTATATGCAGTACAGGGGTTATGTGCAGTACTGCCAGGCACCCAATTCCCCTCCTGCAGCCTGGCTGAGAGAAGGCACACGACTTGGTTGTTTCAGATCCTGCAGTTCAATTTCCCTTCCAGCTCAGGCAGTAGACTACCTTGACTGTCTTACTTGAAGCTCTTCATCTCCTAACCCCTGTTTCCCCTTCATTTACCTTTGCACTGCTATTAGAGTATGTGACTCTGGACATCACTTTGGGTTACAATCTTAGGAAAAATGTTGTCCACAATTGTGTCTTCACTGGAATCTGTTTCAGATTAATCAGCCACTTAAGTATACTTGGATAAGTTTCTTAGCATTCAATAGATAATTTTTTTCTAAATAGGGAGCATTTATTTGGGGTGGAGGAGCGGAAATGTGAACACTACAATTTAATTCATGAGCTTTTTAAAACACACAAGTTCTCCCAACACTGAGAAAATTTGGGTAGCTGCGGCATGAAGCCAACATTTCAGTTACACTATAAAAAACAACCAAAATTTATCAACACCTTCTTTTCCCATCTTCAAAGTTTTATTAAATACTTGAAACTATTTAAAAGGTCAGTTACCCATTTCACTTCTATCAGGGGATTACTCTAACATGATGTGTTTGTCTCCTATTGTGAGTAGTGAAAATCCCCCTGTATCCAGCGTGTTTTGTTTGGATTGAGATGGCATGCAGCTGATGGCTGTGACCTTCATGGTGGCTTAGATCCCTGGCTGGCACTGATTTTTGATTTAGTGCCGATCTGCTGCGCTTGTCACAGGCTGCAAGGTGCTTTCCATGCACTAATGGAACAGCTCAAGGGCAGAGGGGCCCTGTAAATGTCTATCTTTCACCAACACTGTGCTAAATAGAGAGCTGAGTTTTCTACATGTGAATGACAGACCCTGAGATTACATACAGAAGTGAACTGCGAGTTCTTTCACCTGTGCTGATGCTCAGCTGTAAATAAGTGTCACTGCAAAACAGGAAGTTTTTGTTACTCTGAGTGGTAATGAATATAAGTTTTAAAATGTATGCTTCATAATTGCTAGTATAACAACATCTGATGGCAGGAACTAGCCATATAGAGACTGCATGCCCTGTAAGCAGTTACATATTTCCTCTGAATCCTAAAGCATTTCCATGAGACTTCAGTTTAACTCTGACTGCATTTAAAAATCCTGTTCCTTAATCATATATTCAGCTGAATATTAATTCACCCTAAGCTTTTACTAGCAGGAAATCAGCACACCAAACTTCAAAAGGCAAAGGCTCCCAGGTTAACTCTTTGCTTATTCACCAATGTTAAGAATGGATGAAGGGCCAAACCAATGGTGTCTGTGCAGGGAAAAATCTCCTGCTAGGCTTGATGAACACTTCTTCCATCTATAAGTGAAGGGAGAGGCCATTAGGTTTGCCTTAACAGTATAGAGAGCAACACAGTACAGTTTAGTGCCATCTTAATCTTATCACTGATTTTTAATAAAACAGGTCTTCATGGAACAAACATATTCCCTTGCACTCAGAATATCATATTGAGCTGATCTGAAATTTCCATGTACTAGATGCAAGATGGAATATTCAGACAGCACAAACAAATGGGATAATAAATATATGCTCTCGTAGTATAATGAATCAGATCATACTATTAGATTCTACATAGAACTCCTGAATGAAATTGAAACAAAAAAGAGCTCTGCATGGTCTTGGAGAGGAATGAGGAATTATACTTACAAGCCCAAACTGGGACTATCTTTATTAGCTAATTTTCTCTGTCTTTATTGTTAGAAAATAGTCTGTTTATTAACCACTTAACTGCTTTATTAAGTTTCTGGTTTAATGATTAAGGTTGCCATCACTAATTTCTAAGGTGAGACAGGAAAGGAAAGAGACTGCTGCTTCCTCATTTTGCCTCTTAACTACCAAGTGTTTTCTCAAGACTACTCAAAACTGTGTTTTTATGTGTCCACTGCCCCTTAGAAAAGTAGTGGGTATTGAAACCTGGAACCACTCTGGCCTTGGAGCCATGCTTAGTACCAGCTTTGCTGACTTCAGTCCAGGTAATGAGTGGAGATATAGCAAGCCTTT
>VWZI01006049.1:34680-47143 GCA_013396835.1 Psilopogon haemacephalus
TCAGAAAAGTTCTGGAGGACAGTTTTATCTGAAATACATGAGTTATGCATAAGCGCTTTCCTGGGTAGAGATCGTGGGTTAGTGACCGTTTTTGTGACAAATGCCTCTGAGATATTCACATTCAAGATGCAGTTGTTCTTTTGTGTGAGGGAAACCATAATCTTCAAGACACTATGTCTTCCAAAATGTATGCAAAGGCAATTAATGAGGCTAGTATGACTAAAACTTCCAATAGTATTTTGCAGTTAGAAGCTTTTCTTTTCACAGGGTGATTTTAGAACAGGTGATAACAGCCCAAGTTTAAACTGGCATTTAAAGGCACATGGCGTTTATTTTGCCTGGGCAGAAAATTATTCTTTACCTCTTTGGGGATATGCCTAAACCCTCTGTTATGTCTGTTCTGCGATATTGGATTAATCAGGATGCCTTAATTGTGTATTCTCTTTGGGTGCGGGTACTCATTGTCTGTATGTTAAAGAGTTGAGCGTCCTACCTGTCCTTATACAATATGGCCACTGGTCCAATCTGTGGCCTAGATAGGTCAATTGAAAAACATATCATCCCAGGGGAGCTGAAATGATTTATGCGTCCCCCTTCTGGTGCCCAAAAGCAAAAGGAAATAAGTTTAGGCCACCACAGTATCATGCAGACCTGTTCACTCTTTCTATCCCTGCGAAATATTTTGCCTGCCATGCCAAACTCAGATCGCTGGGCTTGCATTTCCATAGCCCTGTGCCAAACAAGCTGCCGAGCTGAGAGCTGTGGGAAGGATCTGCCACCAACAGATGCTGAGCACTGCCACTGCCACTCCCACTTCAAGCCAGCGGGAGCTGAGTGCTCCACACCCGGTTTTAGCAGTGTGTCTCACTCTCTGTGTGGTGTCAAACGCAATTCATTTAATTCTCACCAGAGACTGGAAAGATACCAGACTAAGCACTTACCTAGGGCCAAATTTTCAAAATGGAGATGCCCACGACTGCAAATCAAACAATGAGGTATGTTCAAAAGTGCTCTCAGAATTGCATGCAGTATTAGTACAACGTGTCTTTGCTATGCCCTTATTATCTTGTAGATATATAGTGTAATTTATGCTAATAGACTGACTCCCAAATTTACCCTTGCTGTGCTAGTTACTTTTCTAGAAAGTACAAATGGCACATTGTTAACAAAGAACCAGAAAAAAAATGGAAATAGAGAGTAAGGGGAGTAGCCCCCAGTTATCCAGTCTAGCCTTCACTGCACAGAAAAGTGCCTTATATTTTATTCTTCTTATATTTTCTAATGCTTTTCCAATTTACTTTTAAATGCATAGGGCTCCATGTGATGGGGCTTCTCTGCTTCCCATGAGAAATTGCTCCAGAGCTGTATTATATATTTTGCTGTCAGGAAGCTTTTTCCTGATTCTTAACCTAAATTTTTCGTTTGTTAACTTCATCCTATTACTCCTACTTATATCTCCTTTGTCAGCCTAAATAACTTTCCCACCCTCATTTGATAGCTGTACCCTTCAAGCATTTGTAGCATGCCATTCTGTCCTCCCCACTTAGTCAAGCTACACATATTTTGGGTTTTTAACCCTTTTTTATTAGTTGTTCCTTCCATTCCCTTACTCATATTTGTTGCTGTTCTCCACATAGTTTTTTATTTTGTTCAGACAATAAAAGGAAAAGCAAGAACAAGAAAGCTAATTATATTCCATGCGCGTGTTTCTCTCAAACCTAAATGTTATGCATTTGCCTGCTAGCCTCCCGTGTCCACAAATTTTCCCCTATGCAAGCTAAACATATAGAGGGAAGTCCAAATGAAGGAGGCAGGATTTGCATAGACATGGAGACTGCATTGGAGTGACACAGAATGCTAATAAAACTGCTTTAAGGGGGTTTTTATGTACATTTTTTTTTCCATTTGGCTTTAAGAGATCATCACTCAATGTTATTTCTTAAACTGAAGAATCTAAGGCGAATGCTTTGACTTGATTTTAAAGACATTGAATTTTTTCTGCTGGTATAAATAGTATGGACACAGTAAAAGTACTTGAGAGAGCCTAATGAACCATTTCTTACACCCCATTACCTTTAGTCTGATATGACTGAGAGTACGGGCACTAATTATCCTCTCTTTCACAGGCACCGACATAGATCTACAGTAGGTCTTAAAACACAATATTCCATACAACTCTTAGCAGTTCCTCATGTAATACATTTCTGTATTTTTTTCTAATCGAAATTTAAATTAGAGGCATGCCACTTCCCATCTACCTGCCACTTATATATATTTTATGAACAATTCTTTAAGATGATTTCCAACCAAAAATGTGCAGGTAGCACACGACTAGTCACAGGGCGAGTCCTAAAAATTAAAGGATTTTTTATTTAAAAGAGTGAGGCAACCATACTGCTACAGTGATGGAGCAGCTCTGCATAGCAGAGACTCACACAGGAAGGCTAGCAGTCCAGGGAATCAAGGGAGTTTGAAACAAACACAGTATCAGAGCTCATCTACCCTGGCTTTTACTAGTTTGCCTTTCCTGTTATGGACAAGAACAGAGCAAACAACAAGGCTGACCTAAGGAGAAAATAAACAACACATTGCTCCGCATTGCTTTGCATTTTGCAGGAAGCCTTGCTGAGGCGACGCAGATGCACCAGGAGATGGTCTGCCCGGTTGCTACTGGTGGCTATGCTTTCGCAAATCGTTCTCCTAATGGACTTCCCAAGCTCAGGTCTCAAGCACACTCCAAATCCTACCCTTGTCCATCCACGCAGAATGCAGGTTGTAAGGCACCAACACTTCACCATCCTGAGGTGAATGCTGCTCCCAACTGGAGAGCTGATTTGCAGGACTGTAACTGAGCTTGAACCTTTATCTCGTGTCAGATGGAAGATGAAGTTTTCTGCTTGTTAACGAGGAAACACTTGGAAACATATGAGCTGCATATTGGGATGCAGATGGTTCTATAAGACAGTACATACATTTATAAAGGAGACATGTAAGGTCATTGGGAACCATCTGCTTTAAATATTTAAATGTCCTTACACTAAACGTATGAGCAGTTTTGCCCTAGACTTGTAATGTTAGCCATCTACCAATTTTTTATAATAACGGCGAAACAAAAGAAAAATGGGAAGGTGGGAGACAAGGCATGGCAACCAATTTACAACATCTGGGCCCTACACAGCCAGCTCTGAAGCAACTCAGCCTGTCCAGGAGCTGTTTGCACTCTTTACAGTGGCTCGCTCCTATGCAGAACACATCTGCTGGGAGTGTCCTGCAGTCCAGTGCCCTAGACTCAACACTATTTTGACCCCGGCAGGATGGCAGACAGTAGGCATTTAAGTATCAGGAAATCTCAATGATCCTCCTTGTACAGAGCACTTCCACAGAGGGTAGTTTTGGCATGATTTGCCTCATCCAAACAGCAAGATTTCCAAAGCTCTTTTTCTTGCGCTAGCTGGTAGCCTAACATGAGTGAGCACTGGAAAGCTCTCAGCTGTTGATTCTGCACTGATTTCCTCAGATAGGCAAGTTTCCACCTTATTTCAATTACGTCCAGTAAAGAANTGTACACATAGTTTGAGAGCACTGTCCTTGCAGGTAGTTACATTAGCACTCAGAGAAAGTCACCACCTTTAGCCACCCTCAGGCCAATCTGTACAGACCCATACTATTTGTAAAGATAAATATAGTGTTAAATCACTTTGCTCCTCCTCTTCTTTTTGAAGTCTTTTCCACTAAGCAGAACCCCCAGCTGGAGAGAGAACAGCTGAAGGGCTCCCAAGAACACAGTGAAGCCCAAGCCCTAGCCCTCAGCTGAAGCTCAGGGTTCAGGGAGATGAATGTCTGCAGTCCCACAGTACTCTCAAGAAAGACCAGCCTGAAAGAGCCCATGTACATTGGATTTGGTTAATTCTTGGAGCTCCTGGAACCAGTATATGAAGCTAGAGACCCTTTCCATCTCTAGTCTATCAAATCCACATGCCTTGGGCTTCCTGGGCCAGTGCATCCTGTAGTGTTAGCTAACACCATTGAAAGGCCATGGTGGGACAGGCTGGATGTGCTACTCACAACAGACAAATCGCTGTTCACATCTGTGCCCTCAGCAGACTACTTTTTCCACATACTTCATGTTTCTCTAAGTCTCCTTCATATTCTGAGAAACATAGGTTGGCAAAGTACTCTTTTAAAATGTTAATCTGGATTCACTATCTTTGTTGGACATATGCATATACAGCATGCATTATACGTGCATGTATATACATATACATGCATACATATATTCTAGGGGGGTCACACTTTCCCTGGGGTCTCTGATTGCGCCATTGCACTGCAGTTCTTTCTTGCCAGAATCTGTAGCAAATGTGCAGATACAGGGATTAATGACTTCACCAGAACAGATGAATTACTTCTGATGGTTAAAACCTGTTACCAAAAGAGGGAAAGCTGTTCCATTGCTGTCCTCTAGAAAGGAGTGAGGAGTAAAACCACAAGCAAAACAGTTTGTTCCCCCTCCTCTTTTTTCCTCTGTCTCTGACTGCTCTAGTAACAATTCTGCCTACAATTATCAAAGCCTAGAAGCAAACCAGGACAACTGCCTTCCCCAACATGAAGTCTTGAGTCATGCTGTTGAATTTCACTGATGTTATAATTTAGAACCTTATCTTGAACCTATCAAAGAGAAAAGGCAAACTTCATTGCCTTCTGGGAGCACACACACTCTTACAAGTTCTCTTTGAGATTGTTGGTTTAGTTTTTTGGGTTTTTTTCCCATTTTCCCCGGAGATATTACTCTGTATTATTACAGATTCACTACATCTATCTTTTTTTTTTCATTTCAGTATATCTGTCCTTTTTAAAGATACCTTTACAAGCATTGTTCACATAATCTTGATAGGGGCTTTCAAATCAGAGCAACAATGTGACTTCTTAATGAAATTTGTGCATCTATGTATTCTTGATAATATTCATAATGAGCCCCAAGGAGCTACCAAGGGAAAGAGTGAAGAATCTAACGAGGACAGAAGCAGCAAAAATAAAAGATAAAAAGCAAAACGGTGAAAAATAATTGTGCCACTCTGTTCACACATTTTAAAAGCATGTGAGAGTAAAACAGTTAAATTAGCTTACTGAGTGCTTACAGGACTTTTAAAGCTCTACTGTCAGTTCAATTAAAAAAAAATACCCCAACAAGAGCACACTGATTTCTAAAGCAGATTACATTCTCCAGCAGCCTGAGATGGTCTCTGTGACACTGACAGCCTCCTCCTCTTCTTGTCCTTTGGAACATTAGAGCCTACCCAGGATGATTTCAGACTGTCAGGGCTCAAACACAGCTGTTTCTTGTCTGGAAACCAAACAGCCCAGCCTTCTGCTTTCTATGGCAACAACAGTGAGCCCTTTGCAATCTGACCTGCCGAGGAAAACCTGCTGTTAATTAAATGTTAATTGCCTTAATGCAGTCTGCATTATGCGGAAAAACGCACGTTATTTTAATCTGTATTTTAAAGAAAACATCTGAGGCTTAGAATGCTGGGCAGAACCAGCTTGTGAATTGACGGATACATATTACTCTTGCCTCTCTGGTATTAGAAGAGACTCTATGAGTTTAATAGGTCATTCTATTGTTTTACAGACTTTCAGGTGGCAACTGTTTGAGACAATTATGTTTTAGTTCTGTGAAAACCACAAACAGCATTAATAGCCATTGTAAAATTATATTAAGATGTTGGAGTTTTTTGTTACATCAATTATGTTCTTAAATTTTAAAATATATCGGAAGCCAGGCCCCTTCTAATTTCCTTTAGCAGAGTGTGGGATTTGATTGAAGGATTGATTGATTTTCAAAAGACATGAAAGCTTTTGTCATGTCCCCTATGCAGTAGGCAGATGCTTGCACAGCCATCCTCAGAGAGACCATGCCACATGTGAACTGCAGGACTGCCAAGAGAATAGGGTCACCTGCTTCCCCACTCTGAATGTTTCTCTGCAGAAATCTGCCTCCAAGCTGCAACCTACTCTTTAAACAACTCACCTTCTCTTAAACTACTTAGCACCTAGGAAAACAGAACTTCATTACTGCAGCAGTTTTCTGCCAGCTTGGCCCAGGCGCTGCAGAGATTTTCCATTACTTAAACTGAGGTGGTGAGGAAATAAAAGGCACAAAACCCTCTTTGAGGTGGCACAGCAACAATCTCTCCTTAGCTGCTTCCACTAGTCAAAATTCAGTTTAATGGCTGATAGAATTTCAGCTCTAGTAAAGAGCATTTAGGAATGGAAGATGGTTAACAGTTCACTCCAGACATTGCACTCTCCTGACTTGCAGGGCAGGTATGACTGCTTTCATGTTCAGAGGAGTCATGAAGAACAGTGGACACAGGTTCTTGTCTGCACCTGGTTAAGTTTGTAACACTGCTTTTCCTCCAGGTGCAGTTTATTACTGTATTTTGCCTACATGGACTGGTGCAAATGCTGTCTTGGTTTGTGCAGGGCATTGCAGTTGACATAACCTCAGAGTACGCTGGAGATTTTGAAATTTGCTATAGGAGCTGTTTTCCCTCTGTTTGTCATGTGATTCCTATTTTTGTCCTGACACCAGCTACAATGATATCTGAAACTAACTTCTGAGATTTTGCTAATGACTGGCTCAAAACTTTACTGTAACTTCTCCTACATTCTCTTTCTTACGGAGATGCCAACACACACACAGAAAATGAAGATTTAGTTTATTCAGCTGGACGAAACAAAGTACCTTACAATGGATGCATGCATAAAATCACTGCATCTATGTCATGTATCTATGTTGCCCAAACAGTCTTTTAGGATGAACAATCTGGGAAAGGTGCAAAAGACAGAGACCTAACAGTACCAACTAAAAGACAGAGACCTAACAGTACCAACTGTGAGTGTGTAATTCTCTCTCCTTTTTTAAACTTATCTGAAATTAATGAAGGCAAAATATCAATGTTCAATAATGAGAAACAGAGAATGATAACTATTGGAAAGAACATCTGGGAATCATCTAGTCCAACCACCCTGCCACAGCAGGTTCACCTACAGCAGCTTACACAGGACAACATCTAGGCACTTTTTGAATGACTCCAGAGATGGAAACTCCACCACCTTTCTGGGCAGGTGTTTCAGTGCTGTATCATCCTCAAAGTAAAGAAGTTCTTGCATTCAGGTTCATACACATTATCTCTTGTCCTGTCAGTGGGCATCATTGGAAAAAGACTGGCCCCGTCGTCCTGACGCCCATATTTCAAGTATCTATAAGCGTTGATAAGATTCCCCCTCAGTCTTCTCTTTACTAGTCTTTAAAAGCCCCAGGTCCATCAGTCTTTCTTCCTAAGAGAGATGCTCCAGTCATGAAGGGTTAGCTTCTTAAGTAGTGTAAATAGATGCAAAACAATGAAACTGATGAAGTTCCCCTGGTCTATACCATCAGCAAACATCACTTAAACTAAGCTGCACTGGTCTCAGGAGGATATGGGAATACTACTTCTATGATTCGATGCAAAACTATTTATAGCCTCAGAATTCAAGTCCCTAGAAAGGAAGCTACCAGAGAGAAATAGACAGACAAGGAAAGTGCTGTCGGAGCAGTGCTGGCATTGCCAATGCAGCACAGTCTTGCCTAAACACAGAGCTGGCATTTGTGGGCACATTGATTTCCTAGAGACCTGCCCCTCTCTTGATTATATCTGGGTTTGATCCTCAATGTTTACAAAGCTAGGGAGTGTCTTGGTGTTTTCAGCCTATGTGCATTATTTTTCTCATCTTAAAGTTCCCCATGTAGAGAAAAATACAGGACTTCAGTGACTGTTACCAGTATGATTTGCTTTTATTACCTTTCTGTTCAAGACCCTTGTTTCCCCTTGTAGCATGTCAAATTGCCCCCAAAACCATATTATACAGCAGAGAAATGTCGTTCACACTTCACTGGCTATTGATTTACTTTATTTATTGGCACAAAATCAGCCTGAGATAAACATTTTGTCCCCCATTTCCACTATTGTAAGCGATATAGTTCACTGCAAGATAGGCAAACCCCAATGTGCTGGGTCACAATTCGACATGGCTTTCTAATCAATGTGTGAAAAATTACCTAATGAATAATGGGTTGCACATTTCCACAAACAAATTAACCAGGGTGAGACTGAAACTAATGATTATATTTATCTAATGTAATTTCACATCTGTTACTAGAGCTAGTAGGCTTTTTTTTCCTCCTTCTTTCCATGGCGTCCATAGAATTAAAGCCCAGCTTTTGCGAGACAGACATTTTACATTCTTTTGAACAGATAATGTTCAGATTTATTAAATACATACTTTTAATACTACAAGATATTTGGGGAGCTTGTTATTATTTTACAGTATTTCATGAGAGTTGAACTGCCTTTTGAAACATGTTGTGGTTCTCACACCAGAGCCAGGGTTCTCAGACTCACAGCACCTCCAATACAAGGAATAAAAGCTATTTTTTCCCAACATACGACCAGATGAGATACACCCTGGCCAACATTATTCACAGATGAAAAAGAATGACAGTGAGGAGGAACCTCACAGGCTCATTCTTAGTCTCCTTGTTAAAGCAGGTTTGAATCTTCCTGGTGAATGATCAGCTTGGTAAAACAAGTGTTCCCAGAGTGTGACTGCTTAATTTGCTTGGGTTCAGCAAGAGCCTAGGGGCCTGGCTGTTGCTTCTCAGAATGTGAAAGCAATTGGTTCTGTGGGGTTTACTTTCCACTGGGTGTTTTTATTCTCCGGACGTGTTAAAATGTTTTGCTTGCCCTGTCAAGAATGACTTGGACATCTTCTGTGGCCTTCAAAATATGAGAGATTAACTCACTTGTCTCTGTCCCTCTCCTAAGAGGAGTTTTTCAAGGAAGGGCTTGTAAGATGGGCCAGCAGGGAAGGAGAAGGAGGACATACTGGGTTTTCCTCCCACTAAACTGGATGAACCTTGATCCCAGTGGAGGGGATATAGAACCCTCCTTGCCCAAATGCCTTGCTTCCTGCTGCTGGGGTCTGTATCTGCTGTCACATCTGGCAGCTTGTAGCTTTCTTCAAAGATGTTGCAAGGAAATCAAGTCTCCAAGTGATGTCACTACTTAAGTCAACATTATTAAACGATTTCACAATGTGTTTCAGTCGTGATGGCAGCTTTCATAAGGATTTATTATCCAGAGAGAGAGAGAGAGAGAAGGGAGGGGGCTGAGAGTGCACAGGGGTTTGAAAATCATTGTACTGAGAGTTTAATTATTGTATTTTTCACCCAAGTTGAAAGTACTAAGGAAAATCTACCCAATTTCTTATTACCTCATTTGATTAAAGAAGTTGTATAATTGTTCAGCATGTGTAATTGACATCCAGCACAACTGAGGTGAAAAAAAGCTTTCTGACTTCACATCCTTAATATGTGGTGATATTTAGTAGCCTTGTTGGATTAGCAAAGAAAAAAAAAAAAAAAGCCAAACAAACAAACAAACAATTTTTTTAAAATTACACCAGCTTTATTCTGAAGACATTCTAATAATTGATTTGGCTGAAATTCATGAGTAACTCAGTGTATATTTGTGTTTGGATTTGTTGAGGAGGAGTGTTCTATTTTAGTAGTATACATTTTTCTTAGCAATGTTAGGGAAAGTCCTTTATACAGCCATTTAAAATATGTGACAATATAGAACCTCAAAGGCAGATTTTCAAAACACAGGAAGTAAGGCCTTACATGATATGTGTCATAACATGAAGACATGGAGATATTCCACATTTCTGTGCCTTATGAGCCTACAATACAATTTGTATTTGACTTCTTTTTTTGAGAAGAGAGATTTTAAGTGTACCACTACATGTGTTTTTTTTTAAACTGCAGATAGCACTCATTCCCTTCAGTGCTGGTTCCAGAAATAAATGACCTTGTTCTACTCAGAAGCTCGTGGAACAGCTGAGGAACATTCTGTCTTGATCAGTCTTAAACTGATTACAAAGCAAAGCCCTGGATCTCTTGTTTTGGAGATTTCTTGTCACACAAATTGCAGAAGAGGTGGTCTATGTACTGCTATTACATTACAAGACGGATGAGGAACTGCAGATTTCCACAAAGAAATTGACCAGAGAAAGAGACACTAGCAAGTGTCAGCCAGTCTGGTAATCGCCGAGCTGCTGGATTCTGTGGTGGGATCTCCTGCAGTAGCTTGCTACCCCACATCTGTGCACTAAAAGGTCCTGGTGTAACACCTGAAAAGTAGTGTTTCTGACCTCTGGGATGTGAACAGACTGGGCTGATACCTGGTGCATCCATTTCAGCTGAAAACAGCTCACAGAGATTGAGGTACATGCTGCTCCTGGGACGGACAGGGAGCTGTTAGTGTCAGGTGCATGCCCCTCTAATAGGACAGCTGAGCATTTCAGCAGCCACCGCCTGGTTCAGGGATAACTGTGGTGGAGCTGTGGAGCATGTGGAATGTAAGCTGGGAAATTATATGAAAATACTGGGCAATATCCTAAAGGTGAGCTCTTGTGTAACCACTCTGCCTTGAGCACTTTATCGCATAAATATACAATTCTTCCTAAGACAACTTTTCTTGCCTGAGTGCTTTTCCCCTTGTACCCTTGGTGTGATGGTTCTAACATTTCCTGGACTGCCACCGCCTGCAGAAGCCATGCAGCAGGAGAGCTTTGACAAGGTACTGCAAACTCAGTCTATTTCTTTATTGATAAGGACCACCTTTACAAGGATAAAGCAACTGTGAGCAGCTATAGATAGAGTTGATTAGAAAATTAGCTCAAGGCAACATCTGATGCTTGCTAGTAACAAGAAATCATTCAGCACATTCACTAAGTTCTTTCTGGTTATTCTTTGCCTAGTGTGTTTGATTCAATTAAAGCTACTTAGCCTAAGTCTGTCTCGCCGAGTCCTAGATATATAGCTCAATAGAAGCAATCCTTTTAAAATAATACTTCCCTGATCAATGCACGAACATTTGTTGCTGGAGAAAGTAGTGAAATCTGTTGATCAGAAGACACAACAGGTGATGATGGAAACACAGTGCAGAGCTGTCCAGAGTGGCTCAGGACACTGTGGCAGGATAGTCCAAGCACCAGCTTTTCTAGCATACATGGTCTAAGTATCTCAGTCTGAGTCCAGAACAAAGTCACGTTGGAAAAGCACGGCATGACTTTAGTCTCTGCACCTTTTCATGGTAACCAGGCTGCACCGTTTGCATTTCTCATTTTCTCTCTGGTAGAAATTTCTCAGTGAGGGTTTTGACAATTTTCAAATAATGTCATGGAGAGTGTGACAACATGAAATGAGAGTAAAGCACAATGATGCAGTAAATAGTTACATTATTAGAAAGGCAGATGCTGGCACTGAAGCAGAGTTGTTGGCCTAAAAGAAATAGATTAGGAGGGAGAAAATAGAAAAGATTTTGTGAGGTATCAGAAGCAGTTGATAGCATAATAACATTCATATGCAAGAAAGGTTTTTTTCTGTGGCAATGTGAATCAGCTCACATGCTAACGTGACCAGTAAATAAACCATAATAAGATTCTGGAATTTGTGTTATTACTCACCAAATACAACTTCAGGCCAGTGAATCATGCCTGAAATTACAGTTTGGACTCCAAGACCTGGCACTGGATCTCTGTGTGCAAGACAAGTTCCTGTAGTGACACCCATGTCACACCCAGACAGGTATAGATGACCTAAACTCAGCATAAACAGGATGCTTTGTATTTCCTCTTGGCTTATTCTTGGCACTCTGAAGAGTCCTCAGAGACATGCCCTGCATGAGCACAGGCACACTGGTAACATTTGCTATGATATCTAAACTGAAGCCAGCAAGGACTGATTTGGAGTAAGGATACTGCAGACCAGTCCCCAAATTTAGTGAGAGGAACTCCTCACTTCGCTGTGAAAGCCTGCCACCTATCTCCTGTGCCTCTCCCCAAATGACTATAAACTGCAGTTTGAACTTAGCCCATAAGAATAAACTCTAAGAGTATTACTCTGTGTCTCCAGGCAATGGCCCATGCAACAACCTGAGAATCTGATATTCAAGAGAACCTGGACACCAACAACTCCAGTACAAAGCTTGAAAAGTTTCAGGCTTGAAAATCAGTCCCAACTGCATTGTTTCAGACACCTAAACCAGATGGAAATGCATGGAAATGCAAACCTACCTTTAGCAAATGAAGGACTGCTGCTATAATCCTTGTTAAACCCACAGAGAGAGACTTTTTTTTTTCTCCAGTATAATGCTGTAAAGCAGAACAAAGTGCTGTTCAACAACTGGGGAATGTTTTAGGGTCTGCCTTTAAATGCAGCCCATCATGGGTCTCTACAACATGTTGCATTGTGGGTATTTATAGAATAGAATAGAATAGAATAGAATAGAATAGAATAGAATAGAATAGAATAGAATAGAATAGAATAGAATAGAATAGAATAGAATAGAATAGAATA
>VWZI01006054.1:0-12069 GCA_013396835.1 Psilopogon haemacephalus
CTTCCAACCTAGACCATTCTATGATTCTATGATTCTATGTTCATAGAATTTCAATTGAAGGCAGAAGTAGGTGCTAATTTAATTTATAAATTAAAACGGGCAGAGGAAAAAAAGGAATTTCACATACTTCATATAAAGGCATCACGAGGCAGAAATTTGCTTGGGTGGCCAAGACCAGTAGCATCCTATCCCGTATCAGGAACAGTATGATCAGCAGGTGTAAGGAAACTATCATGCCCCTGTGCTCAGCACTGGTGACCTCTCACACCTCAAATATCATGTTCAGTTTTGGGCCCCTTACTACAAAAAGGACATTCAGTTGCTGGAGCATGTCCAGAAAAGGACAACAAAACTGATAAAGGGTCTGGAGAACAGACCCTCAGAACAGCTGAGATAATTTGAGTTATTTACTCTGGAAAAGAGAAGGCTGAGAGGAGACCTCATTGCCCTCTACAACTACCTGAAAGGAGGTTGTTGTGAGGTGGTGTTCAGTCTCTTCTCTATGGTATCAAGTGACAGGATGACAAAAGAAAATGTCATTAAAATGTGCCAGTGGAAGTATAAATTTGATACTAGGAAAAATTTCTTTACAGAAAGAGTGGTCAGACGTTGCAATAGGTTGCCCAAGGAGGTTAGTAGTCACCATCCCTGGAGGTGGTCAAGAAAAGTATCGACATAACACTCTTGAGATGTGGTTTAATGACAATGGTGATGTTAGGTCAGTGGTTGGATTCAATGATCATAGAGGTTTTCTCCAGCCAAAACAATTCTATGATTCTATAAAACAGTCTTCTTCAAACACTGTTGGTGGATATATGTCATGGAAGGCTAATAGGCCTAAAACATGTCCTGGCTTGCCCCACCCTTCTGCTGATGGGGGAAGCAAGGGCAAGGGGGAAGCAAGGGCAAGAGGAAAACAAAGGCTTGGGTCATTATGTCCCCTCCTAAAATGATAAAAAGGTACCCATAGGTGTTTAGGTACTTGTCAGTGTCTTGCTCAAGCAAGCCCTGGTCTCACCTAATATTGTCAGTTTTGCAAATGTCATTTTGATTGGTGAATCTCTGTGGCCAAAGGAGCCATTGCACTTGGGCAAATAATATAAATTGAGCTAAGTTGCAAGCAGCTGTGCTGCTTCTGCCTCACTGCTCTGCCTCAGTGTGTGCTGCTGTGCTCTGCCTTCTGTTCTGCTCAGACAACATGCTTCTGCCTCACTGCTCTTGGTTTGGACCATGTGTTCTGCTCTGTATTGTGCTTCAGACCATCTCAGTCCTGATGTTTTGGGCTTAAACTACCTGGAAACTTAAGTGCCTGAAGTTTACCAGGAGAAGGCATATTGCCTCATGATGTGATGAGAAGTGCCACTGACATTGTGCTCTCTGCACAACTGCAAGAGGTCCTCCTGTCTGCACCTCTGCAAACCTCCATGCCAAGAAGCAAGATGTGGTCAGAGATCATTTACCTCTTTCCCAGATAGAGCCTGGAAATATCTAGAAGCCTCTTAACAGCTATCAAGACACCAAGCAGTTCCAACACTGCCACAAAGAACACAGAGACTATCTCTAAACTTCTACTCCACCACCGTGAGTAGAACAGACTTTTCCTAGGTCTCCAGGCTGCCTATTTATAAGTGGGGCAAAGCCATTTTGTGGCTAAACTTTTCCAATTTTATCATTCTCNGTGTCAGTTAGAAAGACACAAAAAACAGACAATTATCTGGGAATCTTCTGTGGATACAGTCAGTGATATACTTACTGGGCTGGTTCACATCTCACAATATACATACTCTCANNTAGTTTGTGGGTGGGACTTCTTGGAAATAAAATAACTACATATTTTATAATTCCTGCATCATTAATTGCCCAACTAAATCAGTACATGCATACACATGTATATGTGCACAGTTACACTATCAGTGAAACCAAAACTAACAAATGGTAAGTTCACAGTGTATGATGTTTTACAAATTTGATGNGATCTAGGATTTGGAGACAGAAATGTTTGTAATTACTCTTTTATAGTTCTTTTTAAATGTCTGTCCAAAGGGATTCTATACATGGTTTATTTTCATACTTACAGAGAGGATTAGACAAAGGACATATTCTTTTAATTGGCAATAACTTCTGAAAAATTTTTAAAAGGGCTATTTAGTCAATAAATCAAGAAACAGAACTTCCTTCAGAATGTAATTGTTAGTCCAGTTAAGGACTTACTAGGTAGTACACTACTATCTAACTACGTTTTGGAATTTAAAAAATAGGTACCTTTGGATGACAATGGGAGTGCTTGTAGAATTACTAATACAAAATAGGGAATACATTTGAGTGTTGTGCTGCAGTAAGAACTCCAGAGGGCTCTATGTTAAGGACAAGAGGTTAAGAAAACATTTCAAGTTCTTAGACAGCAACTGATGTTTTAAATTACAATGTCTTGGGTATCTCCTTCTATGCTCATCATATTGCATCTTTGAATGGGGTACTTCTTTATTTCAACTTCATTCTATGTTTGTCAGTCTTCATAGATGTCCTTGCCTTCTTATATTTGCATCTGACTCTCATCACACAGAATGTAACTTCTCAAGGCAAACAGGCCAGAATCTGTGGTTTAATTTTATTTTTTTAACTGTGTGTACTCTCAGCTGTTGTATGTGTCATATTTTGTATGCAACTGAACAATGACTCATTATTCAAACTGGTCATCAAAAGTTTTGTGGGTGCAATAAATTCATATTTTTTTCCTTTATAATTCTAATGATGCACACGAGGTCAATGTAAATTAACAAAGTTTTATAGTTTAAATATTTGCTGGGTTTCTGCTTTAGAAGTTTGATAGGCATTGTAGTAGCATGACTAAGATTACTAAAGAACAAAAATATCACCATTTACACAGACCTCAGAGCTGCACTCTTAAAATAAGCTCCAAACTACATTTGTTATTTTCTATCAGATACACTTAATACCTACAGAATGCATCTGCCACATGTGCCATTAATGTTACATGAAACTTAATGATTGAAACCTTCAAAATTAAGTGGAATAAGCTAATACTTTTCTGATACAAACTCCTGATATTGCAATGTTTGTACCACAAAGAAGATTTTGTCCAGGATTTCAACAACAAAACCAGTAGAAACTGGTTTAGTATGAAATTAATTACACAAGCAACAACAAAATTTTGATTAAACAATCTGGAGACTGATTTTCATCAAATTGGAAGGCTATTAAATTATCTAGAATTACTTTGCTTTAGTGCTTAGACTGCAATCTACATTTAATAGCTGCTAAGCATTATTCTAATGTCTAAACAATTTCCAGACAGAAACAAAATGGATTTCATAATAAAAGCAGAATTAGAGAATATAAACTAATAAGAATCTATTAATTTTTATTCTTTTTATTTTGTACCATCTGTACACTACAGCATTTGCAAATGGCATAGTAACAAAGTACACATATGGACAGGAGTATGTGCCAAAAAATCTGCTACAAACTGAGAAGTTAAAGTGAAATGATAGGTAGATATCTTTATGCTGTTAACATGCATCAGGAATTCCATTACTGGTGTATTTACTACTTTTTTTTTAGGGTTTGAGAGAAGCTGCTTTTAAATTAATAACATCCTTTATTTTTTTCACTTAAGATTTGAATTCTGTCCCAAGATTGTAAAGGGAATAGAAACTGCACCAAAAATATTCCATGTCTGAAAAGAACTCTTCCCTTCACAATTGTTAGTTGAAGTAGTAATTCTATTTTAGAATGCTTGGCAAGTTGTAGATTTAAGTTTAACTCTAGTTAAACTCTGCTAACATTGCTTTTTGTGGTGTCTAAATGATATTAACATTATTTGTCACACATATGATTGAATGCTTTTCCCTAATCTTATTGCAATGCACAGTACAGCCAGGTTTACATAGCATAGCAGTTTTATTTTCCTTTCCTCAGATAAGAACTAGAGACATCAAGGCACTATCAATTTAAAGGAGCTATTAAAGGCACAATACACCATCCTTGAGGGAGGGGCAGCAGGTGAGGATTGCACAGGTAGCAGGAGATTCACTTTCCTCTCATTCTCCTGCTAAAATGGGTAAAGGATGAGACCCAGGAGATGAGGTGGAGTGGAGGCAGGTTGCCCTCCACAGGGGCAGGAGAACCTCTTCCCAATCTTCTTGGTCTTACCAGCTGCCCTTGCATAACAGATATGGGGCACTAGAAACTGAGGATCATGCAGAGCAGGATGGAGGGGGAAGTCCATCTGCTCAGTTGCCCAGGGTGTGTCAGCATCCCCCAAGAATTAAGACCAGTGAAACAAACAGGAGAGTGATAGTTGTAGCGGATTTACTTTTGAAAGAAACAGAGGGACTGATATGTCAGGCAGATCTCTCTCATAGGTAGGTGTGCTGCCTACTTGAAGCCCATGTTAGGGATGCTGGTAAAAAAATTCCTAACCTAGTCCACTCTATGGACTACTACCCATTATTGATGTTCTATGTAGGAGGAGAAGCAATAATGACTAGCAGTCCCAGAAAAAAAAAAAAACAAAACAAAAAAAAACAACAAAAAAGCTTCAGGGCCTTGAGACAAGTGATATGGGACACAGGGACACAAATCATCTTTTCATCTGTTATTCCAACCAATGGCAGACACTGGAATAAGCAGCCGAATGCAGTATTTTAATATGTGGCTCTGTGGATGGTGTTACCGCCATAAATTTGGGATTTTTTATAATGGTATGACCTATACAGCACCAGGATTGTTGACATCAAACAGGAGACACCTCTCTCAAAGGAGGAAGAGGGTCTTTGCAGACAGATAGCAGGGCTAGTTGACAGGGCTTTAAACGGGGTGTGAAGGGCAAGTGGGAAAAAGTAATCAGGGTTCAGTGTGGCAAGGTGTGGGACGACAGATAAGTGTGGGAGCAATGGGGGATTAGTAAGGGCTCTCAACCTGCCAACCTGCTGCCCAGAAGCAAACTGAGGACAGAATAATGGAGTCAAAGTTTTGCAAAGATGAGCCATATCCACTTCAGGTATTATCTGCCAACAAGGAATCATCAAGTGGTAATCCATGTGGTATTAATGACATGAGGGGTAGAGACAGGCTAGTAGTTCCAGAGGTGTCTGAGCATGGGCAGGTCCAAGTACAGACTGAGAAAAGTGTGCTCAAAGAACAGGATAAAGGAAAAGCAGTGGGTAAGTCAGCTCCAATAGAGGCACAACTGAAATGCCTCTACACTAACACAAGGAGCATGGGGAACAAACAGGAAGAATTACAAATATGTGCAAGTCTACCAGGTTGTGATGTCATTGGCATCACTGAGACATGGTGGGATGGATCTCATCATTGGAGCATAGGGATAGATGGTTATAGACTCTTCAGGAGGGACAAGCAGGAGAGAAGAGGAGGGGCTGTTGCCCTCTATATCAATGATAAACTGGAACCCACAGAGCTCAACCTGGGGATGTGCAATTCCAAAACAGAGAGCATACGGGTAAAGGTTAAAGGGAAGGCATGGGAAGGGGACATCATAGTAGGATTCTGTTATAGACCTCTTGATCAGGAAGGCAAAGCAGATGAGGCCCTTTACAAACAAAGAGAAGCTTCAGGCTCACAGGCCCTGGTCCTCATGGGAGACTTCAACCACCCTGACATCTGTTCAATGCAGCAGAGCACCAGCAACCTAAGAGGTTCCTGGAACGTATTGATGGTAACTTCCTCCTTCAAGTGGTAGAGGAACCTACAAGAAAAGGTGCTATGCCGGACCTAGTCCTCACCAACATGGAGGGGCTTGTGAATGAGGCTGAACAGTAGCCTTGGCTGCCGCAACCATGAAATGGTAGAGTATAAGATCCTCAAGGAATCAAAGAGGGGGCACAGCAAACTCACTGCTCCAGACTTCAGAAGAGCAGACTTCAGACTCTTCAGGGACCTCCTTGGCAGGGTGCCATGGGAAAAAAATCTCTGGAAGGAAGGGGGACCCAGGAAAGCTGGTCAGTGCTTAAGGTTCACCTCCTCCAGGCCCAGGAGCAATGCATCCCAAAAAAAAAAGGAAGGCAAGTAAGAATGCTAGGAGCCCTGCATGGATGAATGGAGAGCTCAGGGACACACTTAAATGCAAGAAGAAAGCCTACAGAATGTGGAAGCAAGGACAGGTAACCTGGGACCAATACAAAGACATTGTTTGTGCAAGCAGAGATCAGGTTAGGAAAGCTAAAGCACAGCCGGAGTTGAATCTTGCTAGGGACATTAAGGGGAGCAAGAAGAATTTCTTCGGTATATCAGTGAGAAAAGGAGGACTATGGAGAATGTGGGACCCTTTCAGAAGGAAAATGGAGAGCTGGTGACAAGGGATATAGATAAGACTGAGGTGCTCAATGACTTCTTTGCCTCGGTCTTCAGAAGCAAATGCTCCAACCACAATGTCCAAATCTCAGAGGGCAAAAGGAAGGACAGGGAGAGGGAAAATCTGCCCACTATAATTGAAGATCATGTTTGTGATCCCCTAAGGAATCTGAATATGCACAAGTCCATGGTGCCTGATGAGATCCACCCATGGGTCCTGAAGGAACTGGCAGATGAAGCTGCCAAACAACTGTCCATTGTATTTGAAAGGTCATGGCAAATTGGTGAAGTTCCTGCTGACTGGAAAAGGGCAAATATAACACCCATCTTCAAGAAAGGAAAAAAAAGACGACCCCAGGAACGACAAACCAGTCAGTCTCACCTCTGTGCCTGGCAAGATCATGGAGCAGATCCTCCTGAAGGCTCTGCTGAGTCAGGTGGAAAACAAAGCAGAAATGATTGGTGATGACCAGCATGGCTTCACCATGGACAAATAATGCCTGACAAATATATTGGCTTTTTATGATGAAGTCACAGCATCAGTGGACAAGGAAAGGGTAATTGATGTAATCTACCTGGATATGAGTAAGGCCTTTGACTCTAATTAAGCCATACCTTTCTTATTCCAATTATTTTATTTGCCTTTCACATTGTTTTCCTTTCTTCTCTCTTTCGCCTTTCTGTTTGCATAATTATTGTTCTTCTTTGTCAGTGCAGCGACAGTAGATAAAGAAAGGGCAACTGATGTGATCTACCTGGACCTGAGTAAGGCTTTTGACTCTATCCCACATTGCGTCCTGGTCACCAAGCTGGAAAAACACGGACTTGATGGGTGGAGCACTCGCTGGATAAGGAATTGGCTGGATGGTCGCACACAGAGAGTGGTGATCAAGGGCACAATGTCCACCTGGAGACCAGTGACAAGTGGCATCCCTCAGGGGTCAGTGCTGGGACCAGTGCTGTTTAACATCTTTGCCAGTGACATGGACAGAGGAATCGAGTGCACCCTCAGCAAGTTTGTAGATGACACCAAGCTGTGTGGCACAGTCAACTTGCTAGAGGGAAGGGATGGCATCCAGAGGCAGGATGGAGAGGTAGGCCCAGGCTAACCACATGAAATTCAAAAGCCCAAGTGTAAGGCATCTGGGTCAGCATGATGCCAAGCACAAATCTAGGCTGGGTGGCGAATGCCTGGAGATCAGCCCTGAGGAAAAGAATCTGGGGGTCTGGGTTGATGAAATGCTCAACATAAACTGACAGTGTGAGCATGCAGCCCAGACAATCAACCATGTCCTGGGCTGCATTAAGAGAAGTGTGGCCAGCAGGGCAAGGGAAGTGATCTTCCCCCTTTGCTCTCATCAGACCACACATGGAGTACTGTGTGCAGTTGTGGAGCCCCAACACAAGAAGGAGATGGAACTGTTGGAGTGAATCCAGAGGAGGGCCACAAAGATGATCAGAGTGTTGGAGCACCTCTGCTATGAGGACAGACTGAGAGAGTTGGGGCATTTCAGCCCGGAGAAGAGGCAGCTTTGAGGAGACCTTATAGTAGAGTTCCAGTATCTGAAAGGGGCCTACAAGAAGGCTGAGGAGGGACTATTTTCAAGGTCTTGTAATGACAGGACAAAGGGGCAATGGGTTCAAACTGGAAGAGAGGATATTTAAATGGGATGTTAGGAGGAAGTTCTTTACAGTGAGGGTGATGAGACACTGGAACAGGTTGCCCATGGAGGTTGTGGCTGCTCCCTCCCTGGAAGTGTTCAAGGCCAAGCTGGATAAGGCTTCGAGCGACCTGTTCTAGTGGGAGGTGTCCTTGTAACTAGATGATCTTTGAGGTCCCTTCCAACCTAAACCATCCTATAATTCTCTGATTCTATGGATTAATACAGTAAGTCATGCCCAAAGAGGGAGGCAAAGCTATCTTTCCTGTCAGTGTCATTCTGTCCTGAAGTTTCTGTCAAAGGATGGAATATCTCTAGGTATAGTGCAAGACCACAAGGGACATCAGAATGTCTGCTGGTAAATGCTGGCAAAAATAGAAAACCACTCTTGTCACTACTGCTTGAGAGTCAAAATGCTAGTAATGGCTTACTAGCATTACAGTCTTGCATCAGTACTATCAAACATTCAAATATAAGTATATACCTCCTGTAAGAGGTATGTCAATTTGTCCTTTGATATCTAGGTTGGGAAATGATAACTCTTATTTGAAGGCAGCATTCAAGGTAAATCTACTGGAAGTAAGTCTAGCTCTGGCGAAAGGCATGTACACAGCCCCTCATTACCTCAGAACATAGGAGATCCAAGGTAAGATAGAGCTTTCTCTGGGTTTTACTGAGAGCTCTGTGGATCCTTGAAAACCTCTTCCATTCTCACCAGCAGAAATACTCTTCTGCCAATGGATCTTAGGCTGATGCCACTAACAATAGAAATACAAAGTAGAATAAAAATTCCCATTCAACCTGGCTCTTCAGTAAAACACAGAGTGGAAAATCTGGAATCTATGGGTAAAAGCCCTGTCTCTTAATTCTTCCTCTGTCAATATTATTTGTGACAGAACATGAATGCAAGCTGCAGGATGGTTATTTACAAACCTGAGAGACACTAATATCAGAAGTCAAAACACTATCAGCACTTCCTTTGGAGCTATAAATAAGTTCAATGGGCACCTACAGAGTCATACCAGTGCATTTAGGCTCAAGGAAATATTGATAGCTGCAGACTGTTTCTGAGTCCCGTAAGACTCAGGCCCTCAACACACTCCACAAAACTATCACAGTAGCATTAAACACTGTTGCTGTGATGGCAATGAGCCATAAAATCAATGCTTTCTACTACCAGAGAGAATCCTTCCTACCCTTCACTTGTGCAGCTGCTCTTTCTCCCCTCAGTTTTGCAGGCATGGAATGGGCATTTTGAAGAAAGTACTAGCAAACCATGACCCAATCTGCAGCTTCTTAGACAGAGGAACTAAAGCATAAGAATTTGTAAGCTATATTTCATCTAGTAAAGGACAGACATATTAATTTTCTCTTTCTCTCTCTTACACGTCAGAAAAAAAAGGCACACCAGCAAATATGATCCATCTCCTCTGTGATTGTCCCCCTCTTTTGTGATTCCCCATGTTGCTCCTGAGGAATCACAGTTATGTATCACTTTTCTTTCAAGGGAAAGGGAAACTGGCTGCACAGGCTGTATTTAAATGACATTCAAAAAAACACTGTTTCTGTTAGTCTAGTTCTTGAGAGAAGTATCAGCTTTTTAATAAAAAAAAAATATCCTAATAAATTCAGTCCAGAGAAACACATGTGTACTGGGTTAGAGCGGATCTCTCCCCACCCCCCTCAGTAGAATAAATATTGTGCCCGTTTGAGCTAGATTTCTATCTTGGACATAGGAAAAAGTAGTGAAGAGGTGAACATTCTAGGGATAGGCTATATAACAGCAACAATGGATAAGATAATTTATTGGAGCATCGAGAGCCTTATGTCTGGAAGTACAGCTTGTTCTGCCCTTTCTGCTGCTTACTGCTGCGCCAACTGCTATCTTCCCTCACCGCTGTTTTGGCTGCTGCTGCTGCTTCTGCTGCTTTCACCACTGCTTGACCCCTTCCTTGGTAGCGGGGCTCTCTCTTCATCATCACTATCATCTGTTTCCTGACTGTATCTCCTCTTAGCAATAGCCTTTCCATTTTCTTTATCCACAGGGGATACTAGCCCTCACTCCAGCAGATGGACTCTCTCTTGGATTCTCTTGCCCTTGCTTCATGAATTCAGCAAACTTCTGAAACCCCTCAACAGCAGTAGGGTTCATAGCAGTTTCCTCCTTGGGATTACCCTGCTCTGGTTTATCCTGATCATCATCTGAGCTATTGTGACCCCCCAAAACTAGCTGCCAGTTTTATTCATTGTTTTAACTGGAGCAATGGAGATCTTTGAATCTTCCTGCTCACTACTGTCTGTCTGATTTTGTTCCTTTTGTGGTGGCAGAATTGGGATTGAGGCAGAGGAAACCTTTCCCACAGAAGCAGCAGCCGGTTCTGCAGAGACAAGCGGGGCTAAAGCAGGAGCAGCAGAGTTAGTGGGCTCACCCTCCGCAGACCCCACCGCATCCTCCAGTACCGCTTTCGGTCCCCTGGTTGCAGGCAGGAGTACCTGTGCCTCAGCACTCCCTTTAATGGTGGACGCTCCAGTGTCAGACACTTCTACTGATCAAAAGGTTCGACCTGCATTTTTTGCAAACAAGCTCCTCAACTTTATCTATCCGAGGCACTTTGCCATATCCCACACTTTTTTTCAGCAAGATCCGGCACTGAAGCCGCAAGGGTTCCACTACTTTTACCCTTATTTTCCTCCGTTCTGTTCAGTACTAAAGGGAACCAGAGTTTCCTGACTCCATGCTTTTGGGTCCGTGGGGTACGGGGCATGTCCAACTAATTTCTCCCTTTTCAAAGGTTCCAAGGCAGGATGTTTTGCAGCCCTGCCGGCAATCCATCTGCCTGGAGCCCTGGCCTCTGCTCCCCCACTCTGGCTGCCGCTTGTATCTTTAACCCCTAACTCCCTGCTACTGGCTCCAGAGAAGGTAAAAACCTCACTCGTAGCCTGTTTATTCCTGCATTTCTCTCTTCTCCAGACTACAATCAGACCTCCAATAACAGCCAAAACCATCAAATTCAAACATACTAGGCAACTACTGCATAACTCATCTCTCCCAGATAACTCTTAGTCTCTGACACCAGCATAACATACCACATACTTTCAGCAACGTTTCTAAACCCTAACACATCCATAACAAAATGTCCAGCCTTTGTCAACACAGCTTTGACCTAGTTCCAAACCATCTTAGCAAAAAAGAAACACACATGATATTGTACCAGATTGGTAAGACACTGCTGAACTGACAAAGTCAAAACTGAATGGGCCACAATATACCAAACAAATCCATTTTTCATGATTATCAATCAAAAAGAAAATCAGTCCAAAGTATTGCCTCGCATTTGGAAAAGCACCAAAAAATTAATGCACTAGGTTAGAGTGGATCCAAACCCTGCCCCAGCCCCCCACCCTCCCCAACCAACCAAGATTCTTTTCGAAAGTCAGAGGAAAAAAATGAAATTATATTCTCTTATAGTTTAAATATAACAGTATAAAATGAATACACTACTAAAAGAGAGCAGCAGCCAAAACAGCAGCGAGGGAAGATAGCAGTGGGCACAGCTGTAAGCAGCTGAAAGGGTAGAACAAGCTGTACTTCCAGACATAAGGCTCTTCATGCTCCAGTTAAATTATCTTATCAATTTTTGCTGTTATATAGCCTATCCCTAGAATGTTCAGCTCTTCACTACTTTTTCCTATGTCTCAGTGTAGTGGGTTTGCAGTGACCTGCCCCCCCACCTTTTGAAACCCCAGCTAAAACTCAGAAAAACACACTGGAAGTTAATAAATGAAGCTTTACATTTACAGCAATGCAAATATACAAGCAAATATTTACAAGATATAACAGATATTTACAGAAATATACAGCAAAAAGGAAATGCAGACACCACACCCCTCCNATTTTAGTGATTTAACTCTGAATTAGTTCAAAGGCAGAAAGACAAAGGAAAGAAACCTGCTGAAGCCAGCACGGACCCAGAGCAGACTGGTCCCGCAAGCACACTGGCTATCTCATGTTTTGGGAACATTCTCCAAACAATTTTTTTTCTCTGTCTCAGTGAAACTCGGTGAAGTGACA
>VWZI01006055.1:0-22518 GCA_013396835.1 Psilopogon haemacephalus
GGTCTCTTCCAACCTAAACCATTCTATGATTCTATGTTTCTAAAACCTGGGGAGAGCAGCATCTCCCCTCTCAACAGCAGCTCCAGAGCCTTTCAGGTACTAGGTTTCCCAGCAGAAGAGTGTGGTTCCAAGACTGTGTTTTCTTGCAATAACTCTGGGGTTATTTACCTCCTCTTGAAGGTAAATGTATCACATTAGTTGCTCTAAGACTCATCTTTGGTTTTGGGGGAAAAAAAACAAACAACAACACCATGGTTTTTTTCTCATCTGCAATGAACATCATGGCTACATTTTAATTATCACAGAATACACTTAGACCCGTCAAAAAAATCCTGCAAATGAGTGATTAATAACCTTCAGGAATACCACTGAAATTGTGTCTCTTGATGTTTTAACTTCCTATACATCCCCTTGGAGGAGGGATTAAAGCCAAAGCCTGAGCGATAGAGATGAAAAGCTTAAAGGTGTTTCCTCCCCCAGCTACCATCTTAGCAACACTTTTCTTGCAGCAAAGGGAACAAACGAGCTGCATGACCATCCCTCAGTCACCCTGCCTCAGAGTCCTGATGTCATGCAAACCAGTGACCACTGTTTTTGCAACTTGTTGGTGGTGAGTGAAATCACAGTATCACAGAATTAACCGGGTCGGAAAAGACCTCTGATATCATCGGGCCCAACCTGTCACTTAACACCCTCTAATTAACTAAACTATGGTACTAAGTGCCTCATCCAGGCTCCTTTTAAACACATCCAAAGATAGTGACTCCACCACCTCCCTGGGAAGCCCATTCCAATGCCAGTCACTCTTCACAGCAAGAACTTCTTCCTAACATCCAGCCTGAACCTTCCCTGGTACAGTTTGAATCTGTCTCCTCTGGTTCTGTCACTGAGTGCCTGGGAGAAGAGACCAACCCCCACCTGTCTGCAATCTCCTTTCAGGTAGTTGTATAGAGCAATAAGGTCTCCCCTGAGCCTCCTCTTCTCCAGGCTGAACTCCTAGCTCCCTAAGCTGTTCCTCACAGGGCTGTGCTCCAGCCCCCTCACCAGTTGTGTTGCCCTTCTCTGGACATATTCAAGCACCTCAATATCTTTCTTAAACTGAGGGGCCCAGAACTGGACACAATAATGTGTAGGTGGGTTTTCTTTTCTCACCCCTGGGAGAAGGGCAAAGGTGTGGCAGTCAGGGGTTGCTGAAGGGAAGTTTGCAACAGGTTCTAGTAAAACAGGTGTAAAGCACCAGGTCTGAGCTAGGTGCTCTCATTAACCAAGCAGGAAAGCCCTTCTCCTTTATAGCCCCTGTGTAACATGAATGGACCTCTGAAAAGGATGACTATCAGGGACAAAAGCATCCTTTACCCTCCAGGTTCTCACCATCTATGAACATGGCTGCCAGTGCACTGAACCAAATTTCCTCCACTATGTGGCATTTCATACTGACCACTTGAACTCATAGTATATAATGTTCATGAAACTAACAGTTCTTATTAGAGGAAGTGGAATAAGATACATTTTTTGCTAGAAGAATGTTACATTTTTTCATGCGGCTATGCCTTATGTACAGCATGGAAATGCTGTAATGATACTTGGAAAGCTTTTGATAGCAAAGGACAAAAGTTTATGTTGACTGAAAAGATTCCTCAGATTACTTATAACTGAAGCAGTTCCATCTGGTGTAAAAAAATCCTCCAACACTATGTTTCTGTGTCATGCCAGGAAAGATTCTCAGTGTCCCTAGGATAGAAGATGGACTCCTACAGATGTCATGCAAGAAAGCATGATGGTGAGTATAATGGATCAAACAAGCAAGAAAAATAACAGAGGCATTTCCCAACACTTGTTCTTTTACATTTAAACTAAATTTAAACGTAAAAAAAAAAAAAAAGTGTGCAACAAATAATGTTTTTCTTGGATTTCTGTGACCTTGGCTGGGCTTTGCCCATTAGCTGCGTTCAGTCAATGCAGGATGTAATAAGTACTAGGAATCCCATGCATGAACCTGGGAGTCTGGAGGCTAAAATACCCAATTAATCTCCCCAGCTCAAGCATTTCAAATAATTACTAGAGTTGCTAAATTCTTATTCAGCTTAAACTTCAAGAGAAAGGCTACTGGCTTTCCACACCAAGCACCAGTGTTCAGGGCTACGTGTGCTCTGCGTAGAAAACCAGCCCCCAACCCACTCTGTATGTCTGAGCTGATCCCAACCTGAGATACAATCTGCCATGCTGATCCAAGAGAAGAAATGTGCCCTGAATGCAATTTAATTTCATAAAAAAACTGTGAAGGTCTAGAGTTGGGATGTTTCAGAGCTGAAGTAACAGAGATTGTCCATGCAACATCATCCAGACCCTTTGGGAGTTTTTGAAAACCATAGACTTGCTGTCAGCACTAGCCTCAAAACAACCACACAAAGCTGTTGAAGAACAGGAGGTTTCTTCATTCCTGCAAAGAATTCAAAGATGAAAGAAATTACAAAATGGGGAGAGCTTATTTGAAAGAGCTCTAGCTGAGGATGCCTGAGTGACCCCCTGATAAGCCTGATTTCCTGGATGCAAAGGAGAGAGTGGACACAGAGAAGATGAAAAGAATTGGCAGAGGATCATGGGCTAGCACCTGTCCCTGTTTTGGTATCCTAAGGAAACACAAGGAAAACTTTCAATGAAACTCAGTATTGTGCCTCATTGTTTCTCATTCTAGAAAAATTTTATCATGTCATCAAAACAGTTTGTGGCATAAAACACTCAATATTTTGATCTGATAAAATAGCCCAAACATTACAGTGGTGACCTGATCTAAAGTAACATGAAACAGAACAACTCCCTCATGAATCACTTCAGTTTTCTCTCCCCAGAGCCCCTTTCTTCACTGCTCTGATTTGTCCAGAGGACACGGCACACAAGCACAGATGTCTGATTTTGTCACTGGACCCCTCACAGCAGGTATCAGCTTTGTAAGATGACCTTCACCATCCTGCATAGCTGTCCTGCACAAAACTGCTGCTTAAACCACCTCAGACTGAAGCTATTCATGAGGCTTCCACTGAAATTCTGGAGAGGAGTGAAATTAGCTCTGGCAGAGAGCCTCTTCCTTTCAGCATTAGTCTTTCCCAGTTTGTAGCTTCCTGCTCTCTTGTTTTTGCTTCTCTGTACAGGAAAAAAAAAGCCCAAACAGCTTACATAGACGTTTAGCTGTCGAGTAAAATTTCACAGCTTGCTACAGGTTTCACCAAATGACTCAAAGAGCCTTTTAATTTACTTTTCAGATTTTGTAGGTTTAAAAGGGAAACATCTAGCAAGTTCTACAGTCCTTCTACAGAGTCCTGATGGTTATCTTCCTCTCAGAGGCAAGTTTTTTCTGCTTCTTTCCTTGGTTAGAAACCCACCACCTCCTCCACCTTAATTTAGATTTTACTTCTGACAGAGAAACTTGAGAAGCATCACAGCTTCTTCATGGGGCTGTAGGCTGGTCAGCATGAACACTGGCACAGAATGAAACTTCCAGTGTAGAATGAGTTCTATGTAGTATTGCATACAGATGTGCTCCCTCCCTTTCACAGACTCCTTGGATCTCAAAATTTCCTGTGTTCAAATTCAGGGCCAGCATGGCTCAGGCTCCCCTTTCAAAACTAGGTTAAGTAAACACAAAAGGTTCATGCAGTTTTGGAATTAACTTAATGTACTTGAAGGGGCCAAGAGTTAGGAATTCAGTCTGCACATCTCAAAAACACCAATTAAATATAAACTGATTAATAATGGTTTGTTGCCATCACTTGACAAAGATGATCTGGTACTTGCAATTTCCAATTGAAATTAATTCCTATTGTAGCTGGACTTGGAGGAACTGACAGAGGAAGGATATTAATATATCTTGGGACTGAGAGAGAGTAGTTTTTCAAGTGAGACAGAAGCAATGAATGTTTTGAACACCTCATACTTCACTGAAATCCAATTTTCTGTGACAGTTTTCACACTGAAGCAAGAACGCACTTGGAAGTCAGAGCCTGGGATGCTAAGTGGCATCCATAAACTGCACAGGAGATAAATGTTCACTGTGCCTTTGTTGCTTGCAAATGTACCTTTCAGTATGCAGTAGGAGCATGCATTAGCTATTGGTACAAGAGTTTGTGCTCAGAGGGCTCTGCAGAGAACCCAAATTGCAGCTTGCAGTTCCCTGTGAAGGATGAGGAAAATGGCAGTGAATCCCCAGGCTCACACAGCTCAGTAATAATGCATACCTCCAAACATTTTGAGAAGCTAGAGCATCTCTGCTGAGAAAACAGCTCATGAAGGCAGGCTCAGCCTTTAGCTCTGGTCAGCAAATTTTTGCTGAAAGGAATCCACCCACTTGAACTGTTTGGGATGAGACAGTAGACTGCAATCTTTCGACCAAAATGGTCTTGGCAAAGAATATGGTGATAATAACAGTCCTTTTAGAAGGATAAATGCGTATCCCAGCACTGAGGCTGGTGAGACCCCTGAATTCTTTGCAGTTTGATGACAGCAAATCAATCAACTGTGTCGGTACTTCCTAAGGGGTACATGATGAACACGCCAGCCTTGCAAGGCAGCAAACCTACAGCTATTTATTTTCTCCTGGCAAGACACTCTCACCCCTGCTTTTCAAACCTGACACCGTGAAAGCATTAGTGGAAGGACCCCCATTGCTCTCCCATTGAGGGCAGTTCCTTGAGGCAGAAGTCTCTGCCTCATGGACTGAGATATTTCATTAGTTTCAGCTGAATTGGGTGCAGCTAAGCCCTCGGATTGTATCCAAGGTAAGTAATACACATTTTACCTCCTGCCCAATTCACCAGTATAAACAAACTAGAGATACATTTTAAGCATGTCATAAAACACTCCTGGCTTGAATTTATGCAACCTTAATAGCACTGCATTTAGAATAAACTCCCAAGTGAGATAAACACAGAAAATAAGACTTTTGCACTCCTGGAAACAAAATGTATTCTTTTGTCACTGGTAAATAATGAGAACATTAGCAGAAAACATCAGGAAATATTTAATAGGACATAAGCAGGGGACTTAGCAGAAAGAATACATAATGATAAAATCTGTCTGAGGGAGAAGAACCTGAGAGAAGTCATGCTATGTCAGAGGCCAGTGCATAGCCATGGTTGTCACTTCTGCATCCTTGCCCTGGGAACAGGACCCACGTAAGAGCAGAAAAGCCTGTTTCTGAAAATAGGGTCAGTGACCTGAATGCAGGAGTTGCTGAATCTTGAAGCTTTGTTTTATTAATCAGTTTCCATGCATTTAGTTGAGGATTAGCATAGGCTGTCAGCTTTATCAGCATTAATTTAGAGTACCTCGAGGTATTGAGGACAGAGCTGTCTGCTGTTGCTCATGTAACATCCTCCCCCAGCTCCTCTCCTGCAAAGGATTAAGAAACCACTAGGCCACAATGAACACTCCAGAAATGCACTGCTCCTTATAGCTTTGCAGGGAAAGACAAATGCACCAAAACCAGCACTTGCAGGTTACTTGGCCGCCAGAAAACAGCTGGGTCTGTGTTAGCAGGGCAAACAGCAAGCTCTGTGCACATATGCTACTGTACCCATGTCCACCCCAAAGAAAAGTGAGCCCTCACAAAGCAGCACAAAGTTCCTAACAGCACAGAGGCCTTCAGAGCTCATTATTGGAAGTGCTCTTTAAACGACAAGGTTAAAAAATAACTGAGGAAAACAACAGATGTGTCTTTCAGGCTGTGGTACACAGACCCATCATCTGCCAGTGCAGCTCTTTCCCCCACACTCACTTTCTGGCTGCTAACCACCTCTTGCCAAAGCAAGTCCCAAGAATCCAAAGTGGACTCACTCTCCTGTCCCACTGGTACTTTCAGTAAGATTTCTTTATGCCACAGAAAAGTTTTCTCCGCTGCAGCAATCTGTATAAACTCTGGGAACCATCTCATGAACAGAAAATGCCATGGGACACTTTGCCTACTGCCTGAAATAGTCAGATGCAGCTGACAACATAGCAATTAACAGCTTCCTAGTTGAGTAATTAATGATTCTCTACTTCAGAAGGACACCTGGGCACAGATCTGCTAGAAGAGCTTCATCTAAATCCAATTTGGCCTGTATCAACAATGCCTACCCTCATTTGCAGCACCTCATCTTGTCTAAATCCAGGCAGCAGGTCAGATATGAGCAAAGAGTATGCAGGAACCTTCTGGCAGTGTTCAAGCAGCTCCTTTATCTGTGTAGTATAACTACCTAGTCTCAAGCTACTACATCTGTCTCCCCTTGGGCATGTTGCCTCTGCCAGAAATATGGTCAGGTGTCTTCAAGAAGCAGCAGAAGGGATAATTTGGGCTCTGGGAATGACTGAGCAGCCTGCAAGAGCAACTGTACGCTTGTTTTTGTCTGTAGTAAGCCCAGTGTTTCCTCCAGGATGCCACTGTGAGGCAAGAACAATAAATTCAGAGGTGGGTGCACCACCTGTGCAGTTAACGCTGACACTATCACAAAACAAAGGGCAAACGTCTTAAAAAACATTGTGATGAGTGGGATGTAATCAGAAAGTTGCTATGGTTTGCCAAAATCAATTTTCTTTAGACCCAAACCAAAGAGTTTTTTTGCTGACCCTGAAGCAGAGCACCACAAGTTACCTGGGGCCCAGCACATTTCTCAGCTTCAAACCACAGTCCCACAGACATCAGAGTTTCATCTTCTGCATGCACATAGCTTGACATCTCTCACAGAAGCTGTTTCCCACTGACTGCTACCAGACACTACAGCCTTCCCTGAGCTTCTAACCATGTCTCTTTTACAACCAACTGACCACTCTGCACAGCAACTGTTGCTTCTTCTTTGGGAGGAAGGAGCTTCAAAAGGACCTATCTAACCCCCTAGCACTGGTAGTTCAGAGGTGGCAGTCACAGGTGTGTGGGGCAGAGCAGCCTCTTCAGCAAGCACCACAGCAGCTGGATAAAACCACGAGGTGAAGCACAGAAGCATAGAATGTACTGCATTGGAAGGGACCTCTAGAAATCATTTAGTCCAACTCCACTGCAGTAAGCAGGCACATCTTTAACTGGGTCATGTTGCTGAGAGGCTCATCAAGCCTGACCTTGAATGTTTCCGTTGATGTGGCCTCAACCATCCTCACGACAAAGAACTTCTTTTCCTAATGTCCAATCCAAATCTACCCTTTTGTAGTGTAAAACATTTTCCTATTGCTACATGCCTTTGTAAAAAGTGTCTCCCCAGCTTTCCTGTAGGTCGTCTTCAGGTGTTGAAAGGCTGCTATAAGGTCTTCCTGAGGTCTTTTCTTCAGGCTGAACACCCCCAACTCAGAATCACAGAATTAACCAGGTTGGAAAATATCTTTTCCAACCTATCACCTAATACCTTCTAATTAACTAAACCATGGCACTAAGTGACTCATCCAGGCTCCTTTTAAACACTTCCAGGGATGGTGACTCTGCCACCTCGACGGGCAGCCCACTCCAATGGCCAATCACTCTGTCAAGAACTTCTTTCTAACATCCAATGGAAACCCAACCTGGTGGAGCTTGAGACTGTGTCCTCTTGTTCTGTCACTTGTCGCCTATCAGCTTGTCTTTGCAGGAGAGGTGTTTGTGCTGGTTTGAACTAATTGGAAGATTTGAATGAGAAATTAGACTATAGGCTGAGAAAGGAAAACAAAATCTGATTGCATTTCACTTGTAGGATAGTGAAAAATTTATAAAAGTTAGAACCCAAACAAAGATAAGACAGAGCTGCTTGAGCCATGCTCACTGCTGCATCTCACTCCCTGACTTCTTAGCTGGATCTGAATAACTTCACTAACTAATTTCCTGATGCTAACACCCCTGGCTGATCTACCTTCACTTTTCTGGCATGTAAGACAAGTGAGACAAGATTGGGAAGTGGCAGGAAGGTGGTAGGGTGTTCAGAAACCCCTCTTGGGGATTCTCATCTTTGGGAGGGGTGTGATGTTTCTGTATTACCTTTTTACTGTATATTTCTGTAAATTTCTGTTATATATTGTAAATATCTACTTGTATATTTTGCAAAGCTGTAAATATAAAGTTCCATTTCCTTAACTTCCAGCTGTCTGAGTCTAGCCTGGGCAATTTCAGAGTTGGGGGTGGGGGAACTCCCAAACCACTTTGACCATTTTTGTGGCTTTTCTCTGGACCTTATCCATCAGGTCTATATGCTTCTTATGTTGAGAGGCCCAGATCTGAACACAACACATGAACCAGGAGATATTTCCTCATGCTGGTTCCTTATTGGCTGATTATGCCCAGGACCAGCATATCTGGGTTGCCTGTTTCTCAGGAACTTCTCATGATAGTGTCATGTGTTTGTGCCACTTTTACATTTTGACATGTCTCAATCAAAGAAAAGGCTTCTTGACTCATGACTGTGATTTTGTACTGATCTCAGAAGTGAGGGAAAGCATTTACTGATTTACTGTTTAAGACAAAAGCTGCCTCGACATAATTATTCATGACCTATGGCAAGAATACATTATGCAGTCTTGGTCAGACTAGTCCCTAGCAGGACTGGGCTGCTACTGACAGGAAGGAACCAGCAGGTACTTAGTATGTTTATCAGTGTTTTCTACAGGCAGGTGGGATTGTAGACATTTGCCCCCATCAGTGCTTGAACAACAGAAGATGCTTTGTGGAGAAACACTTCAGTTCTCTAGGAGCAACTATTGCAGAAGTATACATAGCACTGAAGCACAAGAGCTGCTTCAGAGACCAGAGTAACTACTTATGGTCCTGAAAAACCGCTGGCCAACAAATCAGGTACTTTACAGGGCAGGGACCCAAGTTAATGCAGCTTCTGATCTGCAGCTGGCTCCACTCCATCTGGCTCAGGACATGGGCAGATAGGCAGTGGCCCATGTGCCCGCACCCAACTATGTCACCATGCCCTGGGAGAGGCACTGTTGGCTTAGAGCAGCGACAGTACCCAGTACTCGGCAGCAAATAAAGCCTTCTCAGGGATAAACTTCTCATTAATTATTTCTTTATATTCCTATCTGGGGAGGCTGCCATGAAATCCAGCAAGAGAGTAAGACAATTGCTCTCATGCCACCTTGCATGACTCACCAGAGAGACAGGAGCACAGCAGTATGGAGAAGATAATTACTCTTTTGTGAGTATGTGCCTGGTTTCAGTTTGTTTAAGTGTCTAGTTCTTGCCCACTGTATTCAATCTTAAAGCTTGTGCAGCATGGAGAACTATGTACCTCAATGGGAGATTTCATAATACAATAAAATACAGTTGTAAATGGTAAAAGCACAGGTTGCTCCCTGGCATTTACATAGAGAGCTCTTCTCTCGCCTCGTTGATTTTGTAAGTATTTGGGCTTGCTAGAAATCAGTGTACTCTACAATAAATCAGCAAAGCAAGACAGCTGCAATGCAAACATTCCAAAGCTACTCTTCCGCATTGCATCTTGCCACAGACAGAACACTTTTTGCTTGAAGGAGGAAGAGTTGAGGCTGATGAGGCTGTGCTGTTGCACTGACAAACATCTCACTGGACACACACTAAAGAGAGTTATAGGCAGGGATGCAAAAACAACTACAAAAGAGGGGCTGCAGCAATGGCACAGAAACACTGTGGGCAGGAGCACCACCATACGCAGTCTGAGGTGCATGCCAACCCCTGGGTCCAGACATTGAATTCAGTATTCAGTGTTCAGTAACCTGTCTCTGATAGACTTTCTTCTCTCTGTACTTCATCCTCTCCTCTCGTCTTCAAATGGCTCAAATCTGAGGGAAATAAAAAGCCAGGCTCTTTTGCTTTACAGGCCACATTTCTATAGGATGCTGCTCCTTAAAGAGCACAACTGCATTGCTGTGAGGCAAGCAAGCCCACCTACAAGGGGTTGAGTTTGTTTTCTATGGGTGGCCAGACTATATTTGCTAAGAAACAGCCCAAAATTGTCCTTAACCTCACAGATAAATCACTAACAGGGATGTAGTACTTTCACAGTCTCCAATTGTTTGTCTGCATAAACACCAGAATTATATTTTTCTCTCTCTTTCATATAGATTTTTAAACAGCTGCATATCATTCCTGTTTTAGAAAACATCCCTTAAAAAAAAAGAAGAGGGTACAAAGAGACTTTACTTTTTAGTGCAAGACAAACACATTTTCAGGTGTGACACACAGGCCTCTCTCCTTGGTCTAGCAAGTAGGACATTTCAACTCTTTGCAGATTTGTTTTTGTATTTCCTTTGTTAAAGCATCAGTACCTAGTGACGAAGTCCTTCCAGGCTACTATCCACTATTCCTCTGGGAAGAACAGTAATGAATGCTAGGGAAAGACCTAAAGGAAATAAGACAGAATATACCTCTAAGTAATCCTACCTGTTCAGCATCCTCATGTGGAGATTGCTATTCATGTGACTCTGTTTGCTTCCAGTGGGAACTCAATACAACATCCCTTCTGAGTAAGCAAAGCAGATTTTGGAAAGAAAAACATTCAGCCTTATTGAACACAGACTCCTAGGGTTTTTTTTTTCTCCTCTCTTTTTACAAACAGCTCAGGTAGAAGAGTGTTCAGATTTGGTAGCTAAAGGACACAGATGGGCTTTTCTGAATGACAAAAGCAATGAGTAGTGATCAGAGGATCTGCAGAGAACTGATGGGCATCACAAATCAATTTGCTCTGCACTGCTCTCTGAGAAAACCTGATTTCCTCATTTCTAAAAGCAAGAAGACAACAATGCCTTGGAAGAGCATCAGAAAGCTTAATGAAATAATGTTTGTCAAGCACCGTAGGGTCCTTGGGTGTTAAAGAGTACTTTTGTGGCATTACTCTGCCCAGTGCTGATCTTTCATAAGATTGCAGAAATAAAGAGCCAAATTTAAAAGTGATTACTTCCACACACTTTGGGTTTGCAGACTGCAGCACAAAAGCATCCTCTGCCCCAACCCTCCCCAAGCCTGCTTGTTTGAGCCTGTTCTGAGGTAGTTAATGTTTGCTAGGTGTTGAAATGCTCAGACACATTTCTTGAGCTATTTATAGCCCCGATCTGCAGCAATCTGCAGCGCAAATGAAAGGGACGTCCTAGGAAACACGTTAGAGTTCTTCTTGTGATCCTGCGATTCTTTCTTTTAGCATTTTTGCACGGCTTCAAGCCAATGATTAACTTTCCATTAGCAAAATAAGGACTATAAGCAACTAGTGGAACTTGCTAGGCATGCTCTTGAAATAACAATTTGGTCTGGGCTGGCATCTGTGACACTCTGGCACTGATACCCAGTGGGAGTGCAACAGCTATAAAGTGTGCTGTTACTGCTCTTAAAAGCCAAGAGAAACTTTAGCTCTCACAGGAGCAAAAAGATTGGGGTTTCCTCCTCAGTAACTGATCAACCAAATTAGGCAAGGCTGGAGTCAGCTGCCACTGTGAAGGGCTGGCTGACCACGGGACATGAGCCAGCAGCTTAACAATGGTCAGACTCCCTGAAGTGCCAGGAGCTCAGATGACATCTCACAGTGTCCTTCAAACCAAACAAGAATAAGAAGCCTCAGGTGGAAGAGGAGGGAGTTCTTCAAAACAATGGCCTCAACCCAACAAAGAAACCCCCAAAATGAAACACAACCAGAAAGAAAAACAGAACAAATGAACAAACAAATGAAAACCCACAACACCCTCCCTGCCCCAAATAAACAAACAAAAAACCCCACAAAATCAAACCACCCCAAATCCACGAAACCCCAAAAACACAAACACAGAACCACAGAATATTAGGGGCTGGAAGGGACCTTGGAAGATTACCTAGTCCAAGAAGTTTTCCTCATGTTCAAATGGAATCTCCTGTATTCCAGTTTGCACCTGCTACACCTTGTCATGTCACTGAGCAGCACTGAAAAGATTCTATCTCCATCCTCTTGACAACTGCCCTTTAGATATTGATTAGCACTGAGAAGAACCTCTCTCAATCATCTCTTCTCTAGGCTAAACAGAGAATGATGTCTCAGCCTTTCCTCATCAGACAGTTGTTTCAGTACACCCATCCTCTCTAGTAGTTCCTTATCACTCTTGAACCCAGAACAGGACTCCAGGTATGGCCTCACTAGGCCCTCCTTTGATCTGCTTGTCACTCTTTCTTACCCCAGAATATCATGACCCAGCATGGTATCCATTCAGTGAAGATTTAGCTCACAGCTCACTGGGGACCAGAGGAAGGAGGAAGCAGGCATGTGTGGCTCTGGAACGACCTTATGTGGCCTTTAAGTACTTAAAGGGAGCCTGTAAAAGAGATCACAGAATCACAGAATGTTAGGGGTTCAAAGGCACCTCTAAAGATCATCCAGTCCAATCCCCTTTGCCAGAGGAGAATCACCTATAACAGATCACACAGTAATGTATCCGGGAAGGTTTTGAATATCTCCTAAGCAGGAGACTCCACAACCTTCCTGGGCAGCCTGTTCCAGTGTTCTGTCACCCTCACAGTGAAAACATTTTTCCTCATATTTATGTGGAATTTCCTATGCCTTGACTTCCACTCATTGCCCCTTTTCCTGTCATTGGGGATCACCACAAAGAGCCTGGCTCCCTCCTTCTGGCACTCACCCTTTACATTTATTAATAGTTATATTTATTAACACGAATGAGGTCACACCAGGAAGATAAGAGCTACTGAAGGTCCTGAGATGGTGGTTGCTGTGGCTGACCACCATGTGTGGGAGCAGGAGGAGGCCTGCAGGGGTGGCAGGGCACCAAGGCAATGCTCTGGCATGACAGTGAGGGTGACAGCATGAGTAGGTGCATGCAGAGTCAGTGGGGACTCTGTGGGTTGCATTCTCTGTCAGTGCTGATTGCAGTGGTCTTAGCAGCCCCTGGGATTGTGAGCAACACGGATGAATGACACAGGCAGCCTGCCAACCATGTGGTTTGGTGACCAACTGACCTCAACCTTCAGCAGCTGCTAAAATTATGTGCAGCTTCAGTACATATGGCAAAAGTCAATGTTTTTTCCAGTTGTGTTTAACCACACTGGTGCTCAGTTTCTGTGTTGGGGTCCTGGATACAACGGGTGGCACTTGAAGTAAAATTGCTCACAGGAGCTCACAGGCAAGGATAAGGGTGGCAGAATCTGGTTCTTAACAATCTTCATAGAGACTGTAAGCAGCCTAAAGAGAAACCTAATTCAGATGCCTCGGTATGCAGCCTTTTCTATTACACCCACAAACCACCCACAACCTCCTAATTGCTATTCCTTAGAACTGCCCTGCAGCATTTTCTGGTTTCCAATATACAGCAGTGCTGTGGGCTTAGCTGCTGGATTTGTGCACGCACATGCAAAAATATCTAGTGGAGAGCTTGATTAGACAGCAGGATCTTTTGTCAAATGACACATTTGAGTATTCAGAGAAATGTATTCTGTTCTCCTGCTACCACGGAATAATGAAACTGTAGCTTTTCCTTCCCAGATTTTTCCCCCTTCCTCTGAGTCTTCAAAGCAGAACAATCCCTAGCTTGTAGGATGCAGCAGCCCACAAGTGCATTTAGAATAGAATCAGAAACCCACAAACCCATGCCTTTAACTGGGGACTGGATTGCCGGTGACACTCTGCAGAACCAGGCTGTCATTTCAAAGCAGCAAGGCACTCCACAGGTGCCAATGCTTGACATTTGGTAGCAGAGGGAAGAGGGTACTGTACTGCTGAGAAATGTTAATTCAGCAGCTTTGTCCAGAGGACTACAGTCTGGGAGATCAAATCCCTTTTTCTGCAGGTTCGTGCCCATAATTGCTGTGCATCTGTGCCTCTGTGCCTCTGAGGAGACATGTAGCCGTCACCACAGGTCGCTTTCGTGTTGACCTTGTAAGGCTGCACTTTGGTACTCAAATTCCCAGCTTGGCACTGCTGCCCATATTGTCAGGTTGCCTTAACTCTAAAAGGACAAGACTAAAGGAAAACAAGTTGAGGCTGATATTTATGCCACTCTGAGTTTCTGGTTTGCTTCTTGGGCAACTGGAATGTTGGTTTAATTAAAATCTCAATTTAAGGCACAAGAAGGAAGAAAACTGAGGAGTTAAAGCCTCAAATTAATTTTCTTCACTTTCTCACTGTTGTGTGAGGTTTAAGAACAAAATCTTCCTAGAGAGCTGCTGTAATCTAAATGGAAAGAGAAAAAGGAAAAGGAAAAAGGAAAAAGACCTGCTTCTATCAACAGCTCTTGGCTTTTAAACACACTTTTGAAAGTATTTCAGTATTCTTTTGTCTTTCAATTAATTTCAGAGCTTCATATTACCTGTTGTAACCACAATCCACACACTGGCGGTGACTTTCCCCTCAGAAGATATAAATCATTAAAGCCTCTAGAGACATCAGAGGCAAACAGAGGTAAGCTGCTCCTTTTTTCAGGAACGTCTCCCGGCAGCCTTCTTCAGCAGCCGGTATGTAGAAATTCACATTCTCTCCCGTATTCATCGTCTTGAGTTGTCATTGCAAGCTGTTGGCACTGCCCCCCCATTCCACCTGTAAGGCCCCAGGCCACAACATCACCTCTTTATCGGGATGCACACCCACGTCCAACACATTTAGCCTTTCCTGCCACTGCTTTCTGCTGGATGGTTTACCCGAAGAAATGCCTGACATGGCATCTTAAATAGCAAACATTCCTGTTCTGCAATGCCTTCGTGCTGTAAAGCACCTGCCCCACACCTTATCTATTGTCTTTGTTCAGATTATTTTGCGGGCAAAAGTACAGTTCGGTAACTACAGATTGGCTTACCTTCTCATGTCAGAAGTGACCCTAGAGTTGCAATTCCACACATAATAGCCTTTTCAGCAAAGGAAACTGAGAACACAAAACACAGCTTGCACTAATCTAATACAAACTCATCAAAACAAAAGTACCAAAAGCTCCTCAGTGTAAGCTTCCTCTCAAATAAAGCACCCTCCAAGGCTGCCCCCCTGGCTGTTGTCTCTGTTTCCTGGCTCTTTTCCAGCAAAAGTCATCCCTGCCAGCCCCATGGCAGGAGAAAATCCCAGACTTCCTCTCATGGAGAGTTTTCTCAGTGCAACTCATTCCTATATGTATAATTCTATAACTTGTCTTGATAATGATTCCATAAGATATCTCAGAGGCCAGACACGAGCTAATGTCTCTGCAAAGTAAGAGTTGTCTGAGGCTCACGGAAAGATACTGTGCTCTCCTAGCAACCAAAGTTGTAAAATAATGCAATCATATCCAAAATAATGTGATAGAAGATTATATGGTGCTTGTATTGAGTTGGCATGGCAACTGGAATAAGCTTCAAAGTGTGTATCCAGTATTTCAAGCAAATAGCCTAATTGTATGCAAAGTTACATTTCTAATTAATCCCATTTAATCATCTCCATTCGTTCATGCTTACTACGAGGCTGTTGTTACATCTTATTTTTATGCCTTTTACTCTGCTCCTGCTGGACCTAGTTTTTTTTTTTTCAACTTTCTTTTGTTTGACTCTGCTGATGTAATATTGTTATTTCACCCTGCATGTTTGCATCAATAGAGATTTGCATTTCAATGCATCATCTGTAACCTGGTCTGATTTAATTTTCCTTTCTAAACAACCTTGTTGCTTGGAGAAATGTTGTCCAAAGGTGGTAGGATTTACTTAAGCTCCTCCCCACCCTGCCCCCATACATCTTGATGAATAACCAAAACAGCACTTTCAAGAGATGAAAAAAACTGAACAAAGCCTGAGCAGTGATGATGAATTAGCTCAGCCACACTGGCAGCAGCCAGGAAAAGAAGGCCATCCTTGGGAGGGCAGACTGTGGGCAGAAGCTGCAGCTTTATCTATGCTGGCCAACTCCAGTGCCCTCTCACTGCTATTATACCTACACCTACCAAAATAGTGGCCAGCTTCTCAAGAAAATCACTTGCCTTGCTCCCAGAAGTCCTAACTCTCATCATAAGACACACTCTGAGAAAAACATTTTTTACATCTTTTGATTTCTCCCCTTTGAGATTGAATAAAACTCTAATTTCCATAGAGTGCTGTCCTGAAGTCAGCCCATCTCCTGCAATAGTTCCAGCAGGTTTATGTGGGGAATTAACTGTTTTCTGGATCAGAGTTTTATTCTCTGGCTCACTCCTGAGCTGTGATTTCTTAAAGTGATTCAAAAAGATGCAATATTTAAACCGATAACTCCGTTAAAATTTAGGGGTTTGTGTGTTCTCTAAATTCCCTTTTTCTCACCCTCTTCATCCTCCCTGCACTTGGGGACAAAGACTTTCCTCAGCTCCACTGTGATCCAAAGAGACATCCCCCAGATTCAACAGCAGCAGCTGGAACAGACAGAAAGTATATCATGAGGCAGGCATCGCTCATGTAGCACAGCTACATGTTTCAAAACCAAAGACTGACAGATTTAATTCCCTGAGCATGTGCTGATAGGATAGCTAGAGAACATGTAGCAGATGATGCTTACTTATTTTATGTCTTGTTTGAGTGACTCCAAACAGGATGTATGATAGGTGGAGGATTGTGCTATTTCATCTTGCCTCATTGTGCTACCTCAAAAGCAATAACTTTTGTGGATTAAATAAAACACATAATTTCTCTGCACATTTAGAATTATTCACTGGGAAGCCAGCATTTACTTTTACCCTTCTGTTGCACCCACTACTGCTTCTGTTTTCACAGAATCACCTTTGACAGAATTCCTTTTCCTGCCATTGAAGTCTCTAGAAGTTAAACATACTCCTATATGCTTCACTCAGCATACCCAGAAACTTTGCTTTCTCATTGTCATAGGGCACAGAGATCCCTGGTAGCCAACTGTTCCAATTTGAGAGTGGGGGATGTGAAAAGTAACAATAGAATCATAGAATGTCATGGGCTGGAAGGGACCTTGAAAGCTCATCCAGTCCAATCCCCCTGCCAGAGCATGATCACGTAAACTAGATCACACAGTAACACATCCAGGTGGGTTTTTAATACCTCCAGAGCTTCCACAACTCCCCTGGAAAGCCTGTTCCAGTGTTCTGTCACCCTCAAAGGGAAAAAAAATTTCCTCATGTTTAAATGAAACTTCCTATGCCTCAGCCTCCACCCATTGCCCCTTGTCCTGTCATCAGGCAGCACCGAGCAGAGCCTGGCTCCATCCTCCTGGCACTCACTCTTTACGTATTTATAAACATGAATGAGGTCACCTCTCAGCCTCATCTTCAAGCAGCAGAACCCCAGCTCCCTCAGTCTCTCCTTGTAAGAGATGTGTTCCATATTTAGGAGCTCCTCACTGAATCTCACTTTGATGGAGCCATCACTAACTATCTGGAGGGGTTCCACTGTGGGTCAAGGAAGGAGATTTGAGATTGTGAGAGATCATAGATGCAGGCCACATCTTCTGTAGTCACTCACACAAGCAGATAGATGGATGGAGGGTCCCAGTGTGAAGAGATCTGGAGTCAGATATGTGGAGTGACAGCCATGGCCTGTAAAATTCACCTGGAAATTAAGAATGCTAGATCTTCCTTGAAATTGGGCCACTTGGTGTCTCCCACCAGACATTGAGAAATACAGATCATTAGTTTAGAAGATGCTTTGGAAATGCAACATGCAAGATGGTAGGTCTCAGGTCAGAGAAGGTTTTGGGCTTTCGAGGAGGGAAAAGACTTTCAGAATAAGAGATACAGCACTTTGGGATTGGAGATTTGGAGATAAACATCAAAGAGACCAGCTGAGCTGGGAGACCAGTGCAACAAACTTCTGAGCTGTGAAAATGGTGATAGCAAAGGAAGAACCTAGAGAAAACAAAGCTTCTCAGAGGAGAGGCAATGCAGTTCAAAGGAAGTTTTGTTTCTACTGATCTCTTACCCAGGGTAGCTCCCTTACATGTCTATTACAGAAGGACTTACAAAATCATAGAATTATTTTTGTTTGTAAAAGAAATTTAAGACTGTAATGGAAGGATAATTAAATGATGCAAGATAGTATTTCTAAAAATTAATATTGTTTTTTAATTTTAGTACACAGAACTCTCTCCACCTTAACCATTAATTTTAATAATAATCATGTTCTCTTGCAACGCTCATGGAAATATTATAACAAATTAATAACTGGATCTATAACAAATAGCTAGCAATATATAAACATTTAAACCCAATTGAACTGGAAGAGAAGGTTCTTGCAATCAATATACCTCTTGCCCACTAGATGGACTCAGGAAGATCCTTTCTGCTTATGGCAGAAGGCAATTGGTGTGTTACAAGAAGCTTTAAGTATTTACTCACAAAAATTATCTCCTGACTCGGGCTAGCTACAGCTTCAGACATTACCCAAACACTTGCATGGGGCTCTGTTGGTGTCTTCTTAGCTGCTGAGGCTGCTGGATGTTCCCAAGCTTCACAGGCTGCTGGGAAAGGAGGCAGACAATCTCTTACCTTATCCTGGCTCCTCTGAATGATCTATGCACCTCCAGGACTTCCTGTCTTGGCAGGAGACTTTGAGGTGTAGGCATGATGTCTTGAAATGTACAGTCTCAGCATGGATGTCACGCTGGCTATGCAGGTCTAGGAGGTGTTTAAAGCCTGTTCCTGGTAAACTCAAGGCAGGCAGTTTCCAGGCAGTTCAGAATGTAATAAGGCAGTGAGGCAGAACACTGCCAGAAGAAGAGAGCGATAGTGGCAGTGGCAAGCAGCAAGCAAGCAAGCACAAACACAATGGCAGAGCATGCGTTGTTACCTGCTCATCTCTTTTTATCTTGTAGCCTGAGTCTAATGGGCCTTTGGTCACAAAATAGCCAATGAGAATGGCAGTTAGCTGAACCTGACCATATTCCCAAATTTGGGAAAAACATAGGCCTTGCATGAGGCAGGCACAATCCAAGTGTATGTACCTTGTTTACCACAGGATGCAAACAGCAGTAAAACAAGTCTGGCCAAGCCTGGGTCCTTAGACTCATTGGCTCCAGGTTCTTTGTCCTCTTTCCTGCAGTTGCTTCTCCCCAAAACAGAGAGAGGGAGAGCGGAAAAACATGTCTCAGTAAGCCAAGACATGTTCAGGCCTATTTTGGCCCATTCAGGCCAACCATAACAAAGATCATAGAATCATAGAATCAGTCAGGGTTAGAAGGGACCACAAGGACCATCTAGTTCCAACACCCCTGCCATGGGCAGGCACACCCTATCCTAGATCATGCTGCCCACAGCTTCATCCAGCCTGGCCTTAAACACCTCCAGGGATGTGGCCCCAACCACCTCCCTGGGCAACCCACTCCAGGTCTCACCGCTCTCATGGTGAAAGTCTAACCACTATCTAACTACCAAGTCTGGTGCTAACCATTTCCCTTAGTACTCAAAGGACTCTAAAACAGGAGAAAATAAACTAATAAGTAATACTTACTCCAATATAAATACAAAGGCTTTTCACATATAAATATGCTAGGAAGACCCATTAGCATGCACAAAGGGGTTTCCAAAAGCAAAGTCAAATTCCACATGTCAGGAGAAAGAACTCGTGATTTATTTAAAAAAAAAAATCACTTCTCCTGCTTTCAGACAGTTTTGAGTTCATATTTATTAGGAATTTAACTAAAAGGGGATGCCTGCACATGAATTTAATTCAGTGTAGAATTTTATTTGCTCAGATATAAATGCTAAGGTGAAAAGAAGAAAAAAACTCTGATACATTTGGATAGTTAGAGCTTTCACACTTTGTCTAGAAGCACAGAATCTCTGAGCACTTGATAATAATCCTAGTGGTGGTCTACAAAGGACTGGAAAGGCTTTGTCCAAACACCTTCTTGTTCTAGTTGTTCATCTCTTTGAGGCTTTTTTTGTGGCTTCATCAGCAAGACTTGGACAGGCTGGCGAGTTTGGCAGGAAGAAATGTAAATAATTCAACAAGGACAAGTGTAGAGTCTTGCACCTGAGAAAGAACAACCCCAGGTGTCAGTATAGTTTGGGGACTGATATGTTGGAAGGCAGCGAAGGGGAAAAGAACCTGGGGGTCCTAGCTGATGAGAGGTTGACCATGAGCCAGCAATGTGCTCTTGTAGCCAGGAGGGCCAATGCCATTCTGGGGTGTATTAAAAGGGCTGTGGCTATAGGTCAAGGTTGGTTCTCCTGCCCCTCTACTCTGCCCTGGGTAAGGTTGCATCTGGAGCACTGTGTCCAGTTCTGGGTTCCCTAGTTCAAGGGGCACATAGAACTGCTTGAGAGAGTCCAGTGCAGAACCACAAATATGATTAAAGGAATGTAACATCTCTCTTAGGAGGAGAGACTGAGGGAGCTGGGGCTCTGCTGCTTGGATGGGAGGACACTGAGGGGTAACCTCATGCATGTTTATAAAGATGTTAAGGGTGAGTGTCAGAAAGATGGAGCCAGGCTCTGCTTGGTGCTGCCCGATGACTGGACAAGGGGCAATGGGTGGAGGCTGAGGCATAGGAAGTTTCATGGAAACATGAGGAGGAGTTTTTTTTCACTGTGAGGGTGACAGAACACTGGAACAGGCTGCCCACGGGGGTTGTGGAGTCTCCCTCTCTAGAGATATTCTAAACCCACCTGGATGTATTCCCATGTGATCTGGTCTAGGTGATCCTGCTCTGCAGAGGGGTTGGACTGGATGAACTTTCAAGGTCTCCTCCAGCCACTGACATTCTGTATGTGTCTATGTGTGTGTTTGGCTTAATGCCAGCAGTACAAGAGAGGATAATTTATAAAGCTCATATGTTAATTGCATGCAAAACAGCATACATGAACTCATCACACATCTTCCTTGCAAGGTAGTTCTGGCCACTCAGGTAGGAAGACCATTTAAATTTGGGTATTTATAAGCTAATCTTACAAGGAATTTAAAGCACTTTCACTAAGAAATAAGGAAGGTGTATTTGTCCAATTGTTACACAAATAAATGTGAGCTGCAAATATAGTTATCTGCATGAAGAGAAGTGGAAGCTAAGATAGGCTGTTTCTAATACAAATCCCTGTGCCGACACCCTCTGCAGCAGTGAGAAATTATTTTCTGTTCTCAGCCCCAGTTTTCCCCTCAAAGCGCTAATCCTAATTATACCTGCTTCACTGAGGTTTTGTAACAAACAGCCTGCATGTGAAAACTACTTTGATGCAAGCAAGCGCCAAGTTTTAGTAATAAACATATGGTGAATGGCATTTTGTCTGGATTTATGCACTGGAAGAGTTTATTTAAGTCAAATTTGGAAACTGATAGCAAGTCAGAGAAACGCTGTGTTGTTTCTCAATCAATCAATAAATAATTGCTTCTACCCCTTGCCCTGAATACCCAAAATCTTGGCTCCGCTGCAGGCACTATGCAGACAGCATGCTCAGACTTTTTTTTTCCCCCTTAACTTTGTGTTTTCCTAGATCATCATCTTTCTTGCCTACACAGAGGTTCAAGAAGGGGGGAGGAGGGGGGAGGTAGCAGAGCACCACGTGCTGCTCCCTTTTTCTTCACCTCAGCATCTTCCCCATCTTTGTACAGGGCCAGGTCCACCCCCTGCATCAGGTCATCCTAAGCTCTGCTGAGTGAACAACACTGGAACAGGCTTCCCAGGGGCATTGTGGAGTCTCCCACTATGAGGGTATTCAAAACCCACCTGGATGTGGTCCTGTGAGAGATCTCCTATAGGTGATCCTGCTCTGGCAGGGGAGTTGGACTAGATCATCTTTCAAGGTCCCTTCCAGTCCCTGAAATTCTGTGTAATTCTGTGAGGTGAAGAAGCAGCAGGACCATCCAGGGCAGTGTTTCAGCACCTGTGAGCCAGGGGAATATGCTTGCACAAGGAGCGTTTCACACTCCTAGCAAGAAACACCTAGAAAGAAACATCACAGAATCACTTCCCTTGGAAAAGACCTCTAAGATCATTGAGTCCAACCATACACCTAACACTACCAAGGCCATTTAAAAATGCCCCAGACTGCCATGCCTACATATTTTTAACATAGCTCCATCTATCCCTAAAACTAGACAGAGGTGGACATACGCCTTTTATACGTGATTTCTAGTAACCAAGCTACTCTGGCCAGAAACACCCTGAAATAAAATCATACCTGCTATCTGTAAGCTAGAAAACCAAACTACTGTACAGCTTACATTACTGCACTTAAAGACTCTATCTTATGAGGCACTCACTGATCTGGACAATTTGCAATCTTAAATGATTTATACTTGTCTTTTCGTCAGAGAGGTGGCAGGGAGAGGAAAGGAGACTGAATGCTGCTGCAGACATAATGCTGCACTGACCCCACACAAAATGACACTCACAGAGAAGTTTTTATCAGGGCAAAGAGCTTGACCCCCAAAGTGCTTTGTTTTAATTGCAAACCACCAAAGAGGCAAAAGAGTTTTCTTTCATTCTTTACTCCAAATTTCAATTTTAAAATTATTAGAGCCATTATTCTGTAGCCGAGATCTCAGCCCTGCAAGGGCCTGACTACCTCCCATGAGGCCAGGAGCCCCCTGCCCTGTACACTCTCTTTCCTGCACGACTAAACCCTTGCAAACATTTTCCTGATAAATTCCCAGGCGCACTATAAACTCTCAGCAGAAATCGCTTTTTTTTTTTT
>VWZI01006055.1:22551-39802 GCA_013396835.1 Psilopogon haemacephalus
TTTTTTTTTTTTGTTCTTTTGTTAATACTGAATGTGAAATTTTAATCTTGAATGAGGAAGACCTTTTGATTCAGAGGCAAACCTGAAACAATTTTCAAATTAAGGCTCTCAATTACTCCTTCCCAAGTAAGTGCTTCCATATGGACAGTTGTATGACAAGTGGGACAGAACCATTTCTGCTTCCTTCAGCTGCAGCTGCTGACAATTTTCATAACACAGGATAGATTCCTTCATTTCAGCCCAAAATTAAATTTACCAGATACGTGCATCTTCAAGCCTTGCCACCTCCCCGCCTCCAATCTTAAACTACCAACACCACTATCCCACTGGAGAAACTGAGGTTATAAAGATGTTCAATTTTCCTAATAGTTTTAATTACCAGGTATTTTAAAATTCCTTGTTGCTGTATGATAGCCGTTCTAACTCAATTACTGACAATCTCTCCAGTGAGAGATCTGCTCCTCCAATTCTTCTACTTCTGATTTTCTTTTCCAGCACCACACAATAGAATGATGGCAAGGTTTAAGTATCAGAATAACCTTTTGTCTGTTCCACGGGGGATACTCATTCTCCTAGAGGAGCTGAGGCAGATCCCAGCACTAAACTGACTTTCCTCCTGACACAGCTAAGACAGACACAATATTGTCACCAAACTAATTTTCTTTTGTTATTCTCTCCACAAGCCTTTGAAATTCAGTGGGATATTTTGCCAGCAGCTAGAGCTGAACAGGTGCCCATAGAAGTAATCCTTTGATGGTTGGCTTCCTCAATATTCATTCTGTGAAATACATAGTCTCACATTTTCTGCTAAAAATGGACAGCAATACTCTGAATTCCTCCAATAACACAAAACAACACCAGAGTTGACCTGTGTGAAGAGGATCACTGAAATTCCTGCTTTCATTTCAGGTTCATGGATGGTATGTATGTCTGGTAAACATGCCCACTATGATAGCTTCAACGGAGCCCAGGTTCTCTTAAGAAAACTACAAAGGGGATAGAACTGGTCATCCCAGGATATTGTAATATTATTATTCTATTCCACTTTCCAGTATCACAGCTTAGAAGTCAGTGCCTGGTTGATATCTCTTTTTTTCCCCTTCCCCTCTCCTCTCTTTTAGGTATTTTTGGGGATCAAAATCCACGTTGCTAGTAGGGTCTTGCTGTTTTGCATGCATTGCCTCTTCCCTTGGAGGTTGCCTGTCCTCCTAAACTTCCGCCTTTCAGCACCCAGCACAGGACAGCCCTGATGCTTTGTACTGGGACTTCCCTTTGCATGGCTGCCTTTGCCCAGCTCAAGATTTTAAACGGATCTCAGTGCATGAGTCTCACCAGTTCTTCTAGATAGAAGCTGGAAACCACAGGTGGCCACATTGCCCTGGGACCTCTCTATCTGGCCATGGGACTGCTCTGGATTAGAAGATTAGAGACCAGAGACCAGAGACCCAGCGTGAGCCTGACTGAGCCATATCACATACCTTTTTCATGCTTTTCTTCTGTGCCTCATTCAGAGGAGCTGTTCTAGACACAAAGTCATGAGAGAACGGTTTATGGAGTTAGGATGGGGCAACTCCTGGAGGACACTTCTCCTACAAGACAGAGAAGGGGAAGCTAACTACCAACAGCGTCCATCAAAAGGCCCTTCTCAGTGAGTCTCAGACAACAGAAGATGGTTCAAGTAAGTTGGTTGCTACCTAACATGTCAAAATTTTAAACCCACAGAGGCAGAAGGTGCCTGGTCTTGGTGGTAGAAGTAGAAGGACCTGTCTTAGGAAAAGTCATGCTAAACAAAACAACTTCACTCTTTATCCATTGCAGCCTAAAAATATTTGGAAGAATGAGAACATCACACAGCTTTCCTTTAGCAAACACAATGATCGTGTTGCTGTGCTTCCTTTTTTGGTCTGGTCTTAACATTTATGAATGTACCCAAGCCTGCAATGGCAACTGTGGTCATCCCAAAGCATAAAGCAGGCAGTGCTGGGGTGCATGGCATACACCCATCCTGATGCTTGGGCATGCAGCTGAACTACTTTGCTATGCATAGATGAGTAACAGGTGAAAACAGAAGCCAAACAACAACAAGAAAAAAAGCAAAACAATACAATAAATTACTGTACAATACAACACATCCATAAATTATTGGGATACTGGCTTTTAACTTATCACTTCAGAGCTGATCTGTTTCTGCATTAGAGACATTATTTTATAATCCATACAAATTTGTAGTGCTTTACAGATATTACCTTTTCTAATTCTCCATTGGCAAGCCAAAATGCTGATCCATATGATACACCTGATTAATATAAATATAATATTTAAAGATTTCAAAGAAAACTGTCAGGATATTTTGGAAAAAAAAAAAAAAACAAAGAGAAAAAAGGTTTGGTTTATTATTTACAAGAAATGCCAGCTTTAGAATGCCAGATAATTTACTTAAGATGCTGTACCAATGTCTGAGCAAGGGATTTCCAGTGTTACACAATTATGGTTTTGGCAGCTAATACTGCTTGCAGCAGGGATTTAATTTTTTTCTTTTATTTTTTTTTTCTTTCCCATGCAAGTTAGTTAAATCTCTGAGTTTCTTCCTATGCCCTAGAATATAAATCTGCATGTTTCAAGGCAAATTTATTTTCTTTTAAATCATACTAATTCTTTCTCTAACATAACGTCAGAATATTTGACTGCTTGGAAATACCCAGATTGCTCTGCTGGATACGTGTGTGTGGTCTGTCCTGCCTGGTAAGACTTGCAGGAAAAGATGTTTGAAAATGTGAGGAAGAGAATGAGAGAGGATGGGAGGAGCATGAAGGTAGCGAGAAAAAAAGAGGTTGGGCTTGTAATGCCTGTAACCATATGGAGACCCTAAAAAAGCAGACACCATAGTGGCACAGCTGAGCTAAGGGTAACTTCACCTATCCTGCCAGGCAGTGGGAAAAGACAGGGCATGGAAAATTAGAAGTTACATTATCTTGTGCTGCACAGTGCAGAAGGGTACATCATGAGCAGATCTTTATTACCTAATGGGAGGTGTGTAATTAGCAACACTAGAGATTGTAAATGTTGGCATTTTCAGCCACAGAAATGGTCAAAGTGGGAAATCTCTCCTGTGAAGAAAGACCAAGAGAGCTGGGGTTGTTCCGCCTGGGGAAAGCTCTTGAAAGACTTTATATGGCCTTTCAGTACTTAAAGGGAGTCTGTAAGAAAGATCACAGAATCACAGAAAGTTAGGGGTTGGAAGGGACCTTGAAAGATCATCCAGTCCTATCCTCCTGGCACTCACCCTTTACATATTTATAAACATGAATGAGTCCCCTCCTCTCTAAAGAGAGCCCCATCTCCCTCAGTCTCTCCTCATAAGATGAGGACAGTCTTTTTAGCAGGGTCTGTTGAAACAGGACCGGGGTAATGGTTTAAAATAAAAAGAGAACGGATTTAGTGTAAATATAAGAATGAAATATTTTATGATGAGGTGGCAACACACTGGAACAGGTTGCCCAGATAGGTGGTAGATGCCCCATCCTTGGAAAAAGTCGAGATCAGGCTGGACAGGGCTCTGAGCAACATGATCTAATAAAAGAAGTCCTTGTTCACTGCAAGGGCAGTTGGACTAGATGACCTTTAAAGATCCTTTCCAACCTGTGCTATTCTATGATTCTAGGATTTTTCACTGTGGAAATGGTAACATGTCAAATACTAAAGGGATTTAGACTCTTTGCTCCTCCATCTCCAGCTGAAAAACCCAAGTACCAACTTTTATTCCTCTCCATTAACATCCTTCTTCTCTCAAAAGGCAAAGGCTGATGCAGAAACAAAGATCTAATAACAGTGATGGAGAGGTGGGATGCTGCCTGGTACAAGCAAGGTGTCCGTTTATTGAGTGCAAAGCACCGACTTATATACCCTAAAATCCAAAGTCTTTTATATTATGTCAACAGTAATTGATTAGTGCAGTTGTGTGTAACAAGCTATTGGCTGGTAACAGCTTACCAAAATGCAAATGCATATTCAGGGAAAGTTTACATTCTTTTTACTCGGTTTGGAGACAGCAACTATCTCTAATACAAAACATCTCCCGAGGTTCTGCTGTTATGTATTCTCAGTCCTTCACACTTATCTTTCTGTGTCCTAGAGGCAGTTTTCCACCAGCTCAGTGGCACCATGTACCCATGGTTTTCGTACCACTAAACTCAAAACATCCTTGCACCACTCTCTCAGCAAAGGCTAACAAAGCAATTCCTACAATCTAATACTTTCCAATGTTTTTTTCTTCTGAAGATTAAAATAAAAAACAACATGGAGGTGCCTTCATTTTCACATGCAGGCTGACTTTGTTTTTCTCTTCATTTCATTCATCGATGGCACTCAGAAACTTCAACTTCCAGGATCACCTTGGGCTGTGGGGTGCAGCAACATAGCTCCCAGCAGCAGGGACCAGTCAGCCCTGGCTGACTGGCCTCAGGTCACATCCCTCCACCAGCACACCACCAGTAGCTACAGGGTGGGGAGAACAGCATGAGAACAGATCACAAGTGGAGATGCTACTGTTGCAGACCAAGCAGGTGGAGTGAAGGTAACAGATTTAATTTCCCATGCTGAGGAATGGGGAGGAATGAGGCTGGTAGTTGTCACAGCTTCTCCATGTTCCTGTTCTGAAGCTGGTGAGGAGGCAGAAATGGAAAGAGGCATCGCCAGCATGTTCCTAAGGTGCACTGGCTCCCAAAGCTGTCATGTGGCATAGCTTTTGCTATGGACTGCTTTCACAAGAGCTACTTAGGCATTGAGGAGAGGCAGAAAAATCTCCACTAGCTCCTTGTGAAAGACCAACTGCTTCCTGTCAGAGGGGCAGCAAGCAGGCCACCTGGGGAGTGCATATTCTCACCTCATCCACCAGCCACACGTGCTGTAAGCAGTCACCAGGATTCCCTCTCAGAGTGGACAGCAAGTTCTGCACGTGACAGCAATGTGCCCTTGTGGCCAAGGGAGCCAACGGCATCCTGGAGGGCATCAAGAAAAGCAGGTCTAGAGACTGAGAGAGTTAAGGCTGTTTAGTCTTGAGAAGAGAAGGCTGAGGGGGGGCAAAACCAATGTCCTATGTATCTGAGGGGTGGGTGTCAGGATGAAGGTGGCAGGCTCTTTTCATTGGTGCACAGTGATAGACAAGGAACAACGGGTACAAGCTGGAACACAGGCGGTTCCACCTCAACACAAGGAAACACTTTTTTATGGTGAGGGTGAAAAAAACACTGGAATAGGCTCCCCAGAGATGTTGTGGATTCTCCTTTTCTGGAGGCTTTCAAAACTTGCCCAGTTGTATTTCCCTAGGTGATCCTACTTTGGACTTGATGGTGCCTCCCAACCCCTACCATCTCATTATTAAATTAATTAAGCTCTAGGTATTTATTTGGTTACTATGTTAGGCCATTATCAGCTTAAGGGAGGAGCCAGAAGACGCAAGCATGGCATGATGGGAGCTGAGGAGCCATAAAAATCCTCCACATCAATTTTTGCAGCAATTAACTCTGGGCAAGGCCTCAGCAGTGCAGCTGTGGGTACTTTCAAGGGATTTCACCAGCATGAGCTCTAGCTGCTCAACGGCTAAATGAAAGCAGCTCCCTCCTTGGTGTCCCAGATGCAGAGGTCGTGGGGGTACCAGCTCTGTGGAAGGGCCAGGTGCATAGCCCCAGCGGGATGGGGAGGCATAGCTGGTGCATGTAGTGGGTGTTCCTGAGGCAGGACAGGGGACCTTGCAGGAGAGGCAATCTTTCCAGCCTCTGGGAATCTTTTCCTAGTTTGTCCCTCAGAAGACTGTCCCACCTCTGCCCAAAGAACCACACCATAAAGCTTTGCTTTCATATGAAACCATTTCCCGTCCTTCAGGTTGAAAAAAAAAAACAAACCCAAAACAACAAAACAACCAGCATCCCCCTCTTTCCACCCCCAAGATACAAAGCAAAGCAAAAAAAATCCCACCCCCAAAAGAAAAATCTGCCAGCAGCCAGCTACCATGCAAATGCTCTGAATGATACTAGCACAATGAACATGAGAAGATGCTGCAGAAAACTCAGACAGTCTAACATGCAAGCCAGAGCACTGAGTGAGGGAAACACTCATGGCCCTGTTTTGTGTACATTGTGCACAAATTTTCTTGCAGCCTACCAAGGGAATTTCAGTCCAAACAAAGAGTGAATACAGACAGTCACAGAGTCACAGAAATCACAGAACTTTAGAGGCTGGAAGGGACCTCCAGCGATCATAAAATCACAGAATCATAGAATCAGTCAGGGTTAGAAGGGACCACAAGGATCATCAAGTTCCAACCCCCCTGTCATGGGCTGGGACATCCTACCCTAGATAAGGCTGCCAACAGCCTCATCCAGCCTGGCCTTAAACACCTCCAGGGAAGTGGTCCCAACCACACCCCTGGGCAACCCATTCCAGGACCTCACCACTCTCATGGTGAAGAACTTTCTCATCAAATCCAATCTGAATCTCCCCACCTCCAGCTTTGCTCCATTCCCCCTAGTCCTGTCACTACCTGGTAGCCTAAAAAGTCCCTCTCCAGATGTCTGTAGGCCCCCTTTAGATACTGGAAAGCCACAATAAGGTCACCTCAGAGCCTTCTTTTCTCCAAACTGAACAGCCCCGACTCTTTCAGACTGCCCTCATAGCAGAGGTGCTCCAGCTCCCTGATCATCCTCCTGGCCTTCTCTGGACAAGCTCCAGCATGTCCACATCCCTCTTGTAATAGAGGCTCCAGAACTGGACACAGTACTCCAGGTGGGGTCTCACCAGAGCAGAGTAGAGGAGGAGAATCACCTCTCTCGACCTGCTGGCCACACTTCTCCTGATGCAGCCCAAGATCTGGTTGGCTTTCTGGGCTGCAAGTCCACACTGCTGACTCATGTTGAGCTTCTCGTCCACCAGCACCTCCAAGTCCCTCTCCTCAGGGCTGCTCTCCAGACAGTCACTGCCCAGCCTGGATTTGTGCTTGGGATTACCTCAACCCAGATGCAGGACCTTGCACTTGGTCTTGTTGAACCTCATGAGGTTGGCTTGTGCCCACCTCTCCAGCCTGTCCAGTTCCCTCTGGATGCCATCCCTGCCCTCCAGTGTGTCTGCTGCACCACACAGCTTGGTGTCATCAGCAAACTTGCTGAGGGTGCACTCAGTGCCTTTGTCCATGTTGCCCACAAAGATGTTGAACAAGACTGGTCCCAGGACTGATCCCTGAGGGACTCCACTTGGACATGGACCCGTTGACAGCCACTCTTTGGGCGGGGACATCAAGCCAGTTCTTTATCCATCTGGTGGTTCACCCATCAAACCCATGTTTCACCAGCTTGGAGACCAGGATGGGGTACAGGACAGTGTCAAAGGTTTTGCTCACTTCCAGGTAAATGCCATCAGTTGCTCACCCCTCATTTATTAATGTTGTGACCTGTTCATAGAAGGCCACCAGGATTGTCAGGCAGGATCTGCCCTTGGTGAAGCCATGCTGATTGGACCCAATCACTTTTTCACTATCCTTCTGTCTCAGTAGTGCCTCCAGGAGGATCTGCTCCATGATCTTAGCAGGCACAGAGGTGAGACTGACTGGCCTCTAGTTCCCCAGCTCTTCCTATATATCCTTTTGAAAATGGGAGTTATGTTTCCCCTTTTCCAGTCAGTGAGGACTTCACCAGACTGCCAGGACTTTTGGAATAGAATAGAGAGGGGTTTAGCAACCTCAAATGCCAGTTCTCTCAGTACCTGTGGGTGTATCCCATCAGGTCCCATGGACTTGAACACTTTCAGGTTCTTCATGTGATCATGAACCTGATCTTCACTTATGCTGGGCAGCTCTTCCTTTCAGTCCCTGCCATTATCTTCCATGACTCCAGGAGCATGGCTTGAAGCCTTTGCAGTGCAGACCGAGGTAAAGAAGTCATTGAGAACCTCAGCTTTTTCTATGTCACTTGCGACCATTTCACCTGTTTCCTTTCTGAGGGGCCCCACACCTTCCCTGGTCTTCTTTTTACCATTAATATACCTGTAGAAATTCTTGGTGTTGCCTTTGACCTCCCTGGCTAGATTCAACTCAAACTGTGCCTTGGCTTTCCTAACCAGATCTCTGGCTGCTCAGGCAGCTTCCTTATATACCCCCATTCTAGCTGTGCTTTCTTCCACTCCTTGTAAAGCTTATTTTTGTGTGTCAGCGTGTCCAGGAGCTCCTTGCTCAGCCAGGCAGGCCTCCTGCCATTCTTTCCTGCTTTCCTCTTTGTTGGTATACATTGAGTCCAACCTCCCTGCCATGGCAGTATCACCTAGGGTAGTTCGCACAGGAGTGCATCCAGGTGTGTAATGAATGACTTGCTGCAGTGAGCCTAAACAGACTGAAATGGTGGGTCAGCTGAGGGGCTGCAGTAGGAAGCATGCAGGCAGCACCAGCCCCCACTTGCATTCACTGGTGTCTCACTCCTGCCGGCCCCACAGGCCAAGGCATCTGAGGAGGAAGAAAAAGGATCATCCCAGCAATGCACAAGTCTGCCACCGTTTCCCCACCCCTCATGCTCCAGTTACCAAGGCCTGTGTCTCCTGTCCAGGGCCAACTTAGGTTCTCTTGCATTTGTTTTTAATGAAGGATTTAACTGTGCAGTCTATCGGCACATGAATGCAAGGAGTGTTAAAAACAAGCTTTTAAGATGTATCTGTTATAAAAGCAAATCTCTCTGTCGGTGCATGCACTGTACACAACACCGTGCTTGCCTGGACATCATGGCAGCAGACACTTGTTCTGCCTTGCAGAGAGTGCCAGGCCAGAAAGCCTCCTTTTTTCCCCATGGGTCTGTGGTGAATGTGTCACCCTGGCCTTGCAGACATCCTTGTAAAAGCATAGCAGCAAGGCCCCCAAGGCTGGCAGATTTGGGCTCCTATCAGTGGTGCAAATGGTGGAGAGCAAGCACCACTGCTGGCCAAAGCCTGAGCGAGCCACACTTTGAAGGATTGCTACCAATAACTTACAATCTCCCTGGAAACATGCTGGTGGGCTTTGCAAAGAGCAGGACCCAGATTTATGGTGATGATGGCAATATTAATTTATTTATTTCTCTTTATCTCCTTCCTCACCTCTGTGTCAAATCAACCCTGGGCTGTAATTAGTAGCATGCCACTTTCCCACTGTTTTACAAAAGCACAGAGAAAACCAGAACATGGTGGGCAGAGAAACAGAAGCAGGATTAAATACCAACACAAATCATTCTGAGGGGGTAGGACTGGGAGCAATTTTATTTCCACATTTCACTCAGTATTTAAAAAAGCACAACCACCTCCGAGCTCCAAAAGAAACCACTTCTCTACCATTGTGATATAGAAACCAGGGTGATGTGTGTTTCCCATCCTCCAGCCTCCTCCTCTCCCTCAGAATTCCTCACTGCCCCCTTGGATACCACCAGCTACAGCTCAGCTCTGGTCCCATGCTTGGCAACACCCTTCAGATTAACCTGGAGACCAGTCTCAGTGCAGAAGCTGGTGGTCCTGCACGGCAGCACCTGCTAAGGGAAAATGCTCCTGATGGCCTTATGCTACCTGAATAATTCCTGTCACTGGCATTTTTCTTCAAGTGCTTTTTCATCTACAAAATTGGTGTACCCGGCTTCTCTTTCCTCTCCCTACTTTTCCAGTTGGCAGCTGACCATAGTGAGATTGTTGCACTGTCTCCCTTTGTCCTTCTTTGCCTTTTCTTCTAGGGTCACTATGCATTAGCTGCAGTGGCTCCTGGAAATTTTGTGGCACTGCAGTTTTCACTCCTTGTCCCTTTTCTCTCCCTGCATCTGTACCTCAGCTACGAGCTATTTTTCTTTTCCAGCAAATCTAGTATTGGGAAGGTTTTGCTGCTCCAAGAACCTGGACAGCTCTGGCAGGCAGGTTGAGTAGGAGCTCTGTGACCTCTGCTGTATTCCCCTCCCCACCTCCTTCTGCTGTGAAGCTGACTGGAGCTCTTGCCTCGTACCCTTTTCCACTGCTCCAGCTCTGTCTCATCTCATGTCAATCTCCCACAGATTACAAAGACACGTTTGGCTCCCACTGAGCTGCCTTGCTGGCTGCAAAACATGAGGGGAGCTTTTTGTCATAGAGATTTGGACCTTGATATCCTGCCCTATGCTGCAGGGAGCCTTGCACTGAAATCAGCTGGAGCAGGGAGAAGCTGCCAAATTGAAGAGAGGTGTCTCACCACCCAGGCCATAATAATGTTTTTCTGTCTTCATGATTTAAAGCATTAGGAACAAAAGGTCCTTGTTATTTTCCCAGTTCTCACTGAAACCAAGGTCTCTTTGGGAGTGCTGGAGCAGATCAGTGGGACAGAGCAGTTGCATGGTCACCTTGGCAAAGTACAGGCGGGACCAGAGCTGAGAAAGCCCAGGCTGCTGCAAGGAGCCGAGGGCATTACGGCCTCACATCCTACTGCTCCAACATGTGGTTATGTGGATGGGCAAATGGTCCAGAAAAGCTCTCACCTCCTGCAAGCAAATGCCTTCCCTGCACCTCAGAGGGATGAGGACTGTGGGGTGGGTGAACCTCCCATTTCTTCTCAGGGGGACAATCCCTCACACAGTTGATGGACACATGCATGGCAGCAATGCAGCTTCACACACATCACTGCATTTCACACTGCAGCTCTCACTGAAATGTGCAGGTGAGCATAGGATTCCTGCGCCTGCCTGTTCCTAGATTCACACACTAAACCCAGAAGGCTTTTGCCTGGTAATTACAAGACAGATAACTGTACTGGCGGTAATCTTACCCTGCCTCTGTTCAGCCCTGCACAGATAAGCATCGGAACAGCTCCATGGCTTTAAGCAAAAGGAAACCCAGCCACACCAAACAGTGAAAACACTGCAGTTCCCTCCCTGCGCTTGTAAGATAAATGCAGATGCAGTCAGCTGCAATGCGGGGTCCCAAAGCCTGCTGGTGCATCCTGGGGAGCACCCAGCATGCTGTGGAAGATAAAAATCAGCAACCCATAACTAACACCACCAGCACCCCAAGGGGTTTGCCCAGCAGCACAAATGCCTTCTCTTCTGGTGAACCCCAACAGCAGGTTTCTAACGTCAGCAGGGCCCCTGCCCGCAATCAGTGCTTAACAGCCATGTGATTTTGGGCATCACAGGCCTCATTTAGAAAGCCCCATGGTCACCATGGCAACGAGCTTCACTTACAAATAGCGCTGAAAACCTGCAGAACTGAGGAAGGTGATGACCAGTTCCTCGTAGGGAGTGGCATCGCTGTTCACAGCCACACAGCAGAGTGAATGGCTGTGAGGGTCAACAGGTCAGCCCTTCTGCATACTGCTGCTGGACATTCAAATCAATCACCTAGCATGGAAACAGGAGGATAAAGGAGTTCCCATTTCTCTCTCTTTTCCCAAGAGGTGCAGTTTGGTTCAGAGAAGATGCCCAAAGTGACCACCTTCAAGGATGTACATTGCAAAGCCACCACTGTTCTGAGCTGCACTCTGCAAAGCCACAGCTTTCCAGGAAGAAAAGGGGAGAGGGCTGTGGAAAGCTACAAGCACCCTATGGACCTCTGTGGATGGCAGCAGCTTTCACAGAGGACGAGGTCCTCATAGATGGCCTGGGAGACTGGGACATCAGCAGGAGACTTCAGATAGGGTGGAAAAGAACAAGGCCAAATTTAAGGTACAACTTATGTCACTTAAATAAATTATTTCCTGCATCACCCCTGACTGCTAGTGCGAGGCCAAGTAACATCAAGTAGTTTTACAGGATGGAAACAGAGGCCATACATATTTCACACTGGGGGTTTCCCAATTGTTTTCTTTGCATAGAAGAGGACTTATCCCTGAGGAAGCCTGTGCAGGATAGGAGAGAGGCCAGAAGATCTCCCTGGGGAAGCAGGAAGGCGTGCTGCTGGCTTTAGAAAAGGGCCACGTTCAACGGCAACACCCAGCTTCACACAGAACTTTTAATCTGCAATTTCCAAGTCATCATATCCCCTGCTCCCCAGCAGCCATCACAAGTGTATCCACTGCTGTCCCCTGAGGGAGCAGCAGCCTGCCTATAACCAGGTGAGTCCACCCTGCAAACAGCTGTCCCAAAGGGTTTAATACCCCAGCCAATTACAAAACTCCACGGTTTTAGTCAAACAACACATAAATGTTCATGAGAGCATGACTTCAGTGCTCAGCAGAATGGAATTTTTCATTGCACCTCAGCTCTGGTGCAGAGATAAAAGATGTGTTTAGTCTTTTGACAATTTTGTCAGAACTTTATTCCTAGCTGATCTCTTTCATATGATCCATATTTCAAGGATTTGTATCCTTAATTAATCTTAGCATTAAAAAGATATGGGAGAAAAAATAAAATGGCAGCTTTGGAAAAGATTTTCCAAATCTTTTCTCCTATTAAACTCATAGTTTCTCCCATTCCTCTCTGTTCTCTCCACTCCTCCAGCCTTGGCCTTTCACTGCCCTTGCAAACAGGCAATACCAGAGACCTCTCCAGTACATGCAATACTGCAGGAGACTGGAAATATTTCTGAGCCAGGAAATAATGGCATTTATTCCGTTAGATAAAAAGGCTTTCCTCCACAAGTTTCACTAAAAAAGCATTACACAATTAATAATGCAGCTCAAAACTCCTTACCAGCCCTAAGTGACCTAGATATGCTTTTGTCCTGCTGCTACGGGCTGTCTAACTCTCTTCTCCTCAGAAGGATTTGGCAAAGCATGCCAAACTGCATCGAGTATTTTCACCATAGTAAATATGTTCTTGTCATCCTGGTGTAAAACCCAGTGAGTGACTGGGCAGCTCTGCTGGGATTCTGCAGATATGTGCAGCATGCTTTGGGCAGGCAAGCCCCTGCCCGGCTGCTGGCTTTGGTTCCTCTGCAGCAGATCCCCACCTAGGCGGGGTCATCTCTGGCTGACTGCTCCAGCTGCAGGAAATGGGAAAAGAACAGACAAGGCTGACAGGCCAGGCACAGCAAGAAAATTAACAATAATGTCACCCAGACACATGATTGTTAAGAAATTGTGGGTTAGTGAGCCTCAGCTATCCCTCCCAGCACCAGTTCCCATGGACTCAGGAACATGGGGTTTGCACTCACCCATGTCAGCAGCAGGGATGGGCTGCAGGTGCTGTAGTTGCCAGTACTCACACGCCTGCACTAAGAGGTTTTCCCCATTGGCTTTAAGCCATTGCTGAGTAACGATTCAGCTTTCTCAGAGAGGGGACAGAATTTACCCCCGTCTTTCTAGGAAAGGGCAATGAAGAAACCCAGAGGAAGGGCTAGATTAGACATGCAGACACAAGAGATGGGCAAAAAAGGCAGATATGGCAGCATCTCACTTTTTGTATTCTGTCTCTTGATGCCTGTGGGGTAATGAGGCAGGTACAATTTAAAACACTAGAAAAAAGGATCATATTAATTCTCCAACATTAAGATAAATATGTATGTACATAATATGTATGTGTATATATATATATACATATTTGTATCTTCTTGCAGGTAAAACTCATTCTGATGCTACATTCACAATCCTGATGAAGCTGTGAGGAGCTGGCAGTAATTTCAAGACACTAGCTACAAAGGTTAAGTTGGGTTAACTACATTTTAAAATGGTAATAAAAGCACAATCCAGAGGAAGAGCAAAAAGATAAAGTATTTCCATATATAGTTTTACCTAAATCTTCACACTCTAGGACTGCCACAGGAGCAAAGATGCCAAAGACCAGCCCAGCAAGAAATCCTGGGTGGTGCAGAGCAGTCATGTGCACTGTAAGTACTGCAGGGATATTACAAGAGGGACATGGATGTGCTGGAACATGTCCAGAGCAGGGCCATGAGGATGATCAGAGGGCTGAAGCACCTCTGCTATGAGAGACTGAGGGAGTTGGGGCTGTTCAGTCTGCAGAGGAGAAGGCTCTAAGGTGACCTTACTGTGGCCTTTCAGTATCTTAAGGGGGCCCACAAGAAAGCTGGAGAGGGACTTTTTGGCATGTCAGGTAGTGACAGGACTAAGGGGAATGGAGCAAATCTAGAAGTGGGTAGATTCAGATTGGATGCCAGGAAGAAGTTCTTCACCTTGAGGGTGGTGAGACCCTGGAACGGGTTGCCCAGGGGGCTGGTGGAAGCCTCATCTCTGGAGCTGTTTAAGGCCAGGCTGGATGAAGCTCTAGACAGTCTGACCTAATGTGAGGTGTCCCTGCCCATGGCAAGGGGTTTGGAACTAGATGATCCTTGAGGTCCTTTCCAGCCCTGACTGTTTCTATGATTCTATCTACATCTTAAGAGCCTGAATAAGGTATCATACATATCCTAGCACATATTTTCACTCATTATCAAAGGCCACCTGCAGAGGGTGGTCACAAAGGTGAATCCTCTTAAGCTTTGTACAAGTACATGATGAAATTAGGAAAGAGTTCTTCACTATGAGGATGGTGAGACACTGGAACGGGTTGTCCAGAGAAGCTGCGGATGCCTCATCCCTGGAAGTGTTTAAGAAGAGGCTGGGGGAGACTTCGACCAACCAGGTCTAAAGGAAGGTGTCCCTGCCCATGGCAGGGAGGTTTGGAACTAGGTTTTTAAGGTCCCTTCCAACTCAAGCCATTTTATGATTCTGTATCTTCTATGTGTAACCAAACCCATGTCATTTAGGAGTGGACAGTCCAGCCACTGTAGGAACCAGTGGTCAGCAAGATGGATGAATCAGGACTGCCAGTCACAGACATCATTCCCCTTGTTCCCCATCAGGAAGATGAAGACACATTCTCAGGGACCCCCAGCCAGAGGCACCTTAGTTTTACACCCCTCTGGGAAGGCTGTGTAGCTCTCGCCCAGTGTTTCTGGCAGGAGTTTCCCAGGCTTCTATCCCAGTTCTTCCTGGGCTTAGAAAACAAGCCTCAGCCACCCATGCCAAGCCTCAGCCAGGGCATTTTCCTTCAGCTCTGGGGGGAAAACAGAGCGTTCAGCACTTAGGGTGGGCAGCCCCACCAGCACTGCTTCAGACCCTGTCTCCAGGTCCCTACCCTGCTGCCTCCTTGCCCATCTCCTTCAGCTCTCAGCTCCCGCCGAAGCCATTAGCTCTGGCTCAGGGGCCGGGCAGTGTCTCGTCCTGCAGCCCTGACAGTTCAGCACAGCTTCCTGAGCCCTCCCCAGGCACATCCTTACACTCTCCCCCCCAACCCCGCGCCGCCGGCAGCAGCGCAGCTTTCTGGGGATGGGGATCCCTCTGCTTTCCTTTCCCCGAGGCCGCTGTGAGTCATCGAGCTGCTGGCGACCAGAGGTTATTTCTGGCGTTAGGTGTCTGGGGCCGAGGGAAGCAGAGTCGAGTCAGCACCCAGCTGTGCCTAGAAGAGGTGAGCTCTCCGGCATGGCTCGCAAGCTTATTTCCATACCAAAGGGCAGGCATGAATCACTCCTTAGAAGAAAAAGCTGTGGAAAGAAGGGCCAAGAGAAACACTTTGCTGGGAGACAGCAAAGGCTAAACTGACTCTTTTTTTTTTTTTTTTTCCCCCGACACTGTAAATAAAATAACCAGAAAAGGTCAAGAGAAGCATTCCTTCTTTCCCTCATCCAGAGCCAATCCCTCTGCAGCTTTATCCCAACCGGGATCACTCCTATCACTTATTGATGTCTACTCACTTCTGGAGCAACATCAGCACTTCTCACTCCGTATGAAAAAGCTTTTGTTACCAACATTGTCTCCTCATCTTCTAAAAAAAAAACCATCATTGCTTTATTCTCCTGCAAAGTCACATTATCCCCACAAATACCAGTGTTTTCCTACACCAACTACTCCCAAGGAATGCTCCTAACTGTTAGTAAGCACAAAAATCAGGACTTGCTGGTGATGATCCTGGAATGTCCATGGAATTAACCAAGTTTTATTCTTTTTTTGGTGGGTTGTTTTTGGTTTTTTTTCGTGAGCAGCATCTGCCTGGACACACTGGCATCTAGGTCCAGGTGTAGTGGATGTAATGGCAGCAGGATGGGGAATTGAGGGAGGGACACTTCTGGGGGTCAAGTGGTGCAGCCAACCTGCTGTGGGACCCCTGCCAGTCCATGCTTTCCCCACATGTGGAGGTGGGTGCTGCAAACCAGGGCTGGCAGTGGTATGTGCCTGCTCCCCAGAGGATCTGGGGGCAAAATGGGAGAGAACAAGGAAGAGATGGAAAAGGACAAGGTGGAAGATAGTGAAGAGGAAAGGGAGAGAAATAGGCAAAAAGCAGCTCCCTTCAGCAGTGATGTCCCTGCAGTAATCCCCAGACTCCCACTGAAGGTCGGTGAGGGTGCACAGGGACAGATGCAGAAAGGAAGGAAGGAATAACATACAACGCCAGAAACATTTCTTGCTCGGCAAAATTTCTGACTGCTACCTCTGAGGAACCTTTTAATCACTCAGAACTTCCTCTTCCAACACTGGCAGTTACAATCTTCTTTTCAGCTGTCTCCTTTCCACCTTAACTTTCACATACAGGTTCTTGGCATCTGTAACTTACTTTCTACTTGCCACATAGCACTATAGCAAACAGCTCCTCTCACACATATTTTGGTCACCGTTTTCTTCAAGATTTGCTTTAAATCTTTGCATGTGATTATGATCCAATGGCCCTGTGGTTGCTCCTTTTTTATATATAATTCTCTACTTATGTATTCTCCAAGTATATTTTCTAAACATGCCACTTGTTCAGAGCTCTAAAGAACATTGCTAGGTGATGGGGAAGCAAACCTGGCAATTTCTGTTGGAGCTGGAGGAAACTTTCCTTTTCCTGAAACAGGTGCATTGAACTTTGAATCTGCTTTTGTTGTGATTTCTGTAGTTCTTGTTTCCATACCCTAAATCTCACAGTGTGTCACTTCACCGAGTTTTACTGAGGAAAGAAAAAAAAGTTGTTTTAAGAACTGTTCTCAAAACAACCAGATTAGCAGACTGCTTCTGTCTGTGTCTGGCTGCGGCTCCTCTTCTTGCATGTTCTCCTTTGTCTCTGTCTTGGTAGCTAATTCAGAGTAAAACTACTAACTCCTTCCTATTACTAATCCCTCTCACTGATCTTCAGTTTATCTGCAGCATCAACTGGTGGTGAGATAAGGCTGGGGAAGGGGGGAAAGGTGGTAGGGTGGGTTTGGTTACCCTCTCTTGGGGATTTTGGTCTCTGGGAGGGGTGTGGTGTCTGTATTACCTTTTCACTGTATATATCTGTAAATATCTGTTATATCTTGTAAATATTTTCTTGTATATTGTGCATTG
>VWZI01006055.1:47195-61648 GCA_013396835.1 Psilopogon haemacephalus
AAGTTGACGATCTCTTTTGTTGATGATTTTTGTAAACTGAATCGAACACCTGGCCCCCAGAGCAAGTAAGCTATTATCAGAGGCAAGAGCATCCCACTGCTGATGTGCAGCAACCCCATCGCACCCTGCAACTCAACCCCCCTCCCGGATCGGCGGTCACTGAATATTGCTGCTATTACTGCCGTTGCTGTCTGTGCCATTAGTCTCTGTGGAGATTGCCTTGTTGATGGAGTTAAGGTTGGCATCGGATGGCACGTCTCTGCGTGGAGGCATTCGCTCATTAATTCGATCTAAGCCTTTGGCCTCTTCGAAGCTCGTGATCTTATGCTGGGGTGAAAATCCTTTGATAGCTAAATAAAGGATTATTAAAAAGTAAAATTAGCAAAGTAAAACTTTTGGCAGCTTTTCCCCCAACTTAGCAATTAGTGCAAACGTCCTTCCTTGTAAGAAGATTTGACAACATGATCCACTCTTTATTGTACTCACAAAGAGCCGCAGGGGGTTAAACCACCACTGTCTCAGCCAACGTGACTATATTTATCAACTGACAACGTTTTCTTGGCCACTGAAGTTCAGCTTAAAACACTTAAGCTGACATGAAACTCCAGTTTGCAATTGTGAACCATGTTAGGGCACAGTTGTGTGCAAAGGAGTTAGCATTTGTTGTCATTGCACCCTTAAAAACCTGTGCCCCACTGTAACCTCCTTCATCAAGCAAGGAGCAGGAGAGAAGGTGCTGGCCAGATTGTGATGACATTGGTAAGTCCAGTGTGTGGGATATATGTGAAAGCTATGAGAGATATAGGCTGACCTTAACATGTTGTCTTATGTTGCCAACTCAGGTGAGGGGCTTTTTTATCAGTTAGGGCAGTTACCCTCCCCAACACGTCCCTGGACTTCTAGAGGGTAGCTAGAGTGAACCAGCAGTAATGCTGAACAACAGGGGCAAGGGATAGCCTCGCTTTGGAACACTCCTACAATTTCACTGTGGAAACATGATGACAAAGGACCAAAGTTCCAAGTGAACCTGAAGACTTTTGATCTGCCCTTCAGCAGTAACATCAGAAGGCAGCCATAGGCTGGGGAGTGTATTCTTATTGTATTTTATTTTTTTCTCTCTTTAATTGAAGAGTTGAAAGTCTTGAAAGGAAAAGAGAAAAAAAACCACTGCAGGCAAACAGCAGGTCATAGCTTCATAGATAATTGGTCTCAGCCATCCATGTGTTTTTTTTTCACTTATCTGTACCACACCAATGCACTGCACTCCCGGAACTGGCATTTCTGCTATGTCTCTATCTTAACATGCCACAGAACAGAAATGGAGCATTAGTACCAGGAAACTGCAAACTCTCTGGGAAGAAAATGGAAAGGGAGTTTCAAATACCAAATTCAATATTCTCTCCCTCCCTTTATGTTCACTCTAGCCTGGACTACCTCTGCTCTTCCTTTCAATATGCAGTCTAAATTTTTTTTTTTACAAGCTGGTAACTTCCATTAAAAAAATAAAAAAGGTGAGCAAACCCAAAAGCCCAGAACATCCTTAGTACCAATCTACCACTCCTTGCATTTTGGAGGGTGCAAGAAAAGCAATTTCATGCTGATACTTTTGCCAACCATTCCTGAGAAAATGGACAGTTCCTGTTTGCCTCAGGATTGAGTTCCTTAACCAGTTTCATAAACATTGTACTGGAATTTTGTGAAGTGTATGGGTTTTAACATGTACCATACTTTAACTCAGAAAAAAACAACATAATGGTGATTAGTCAAGAGAGCAGGACAGAGCAGTGAAAACAGAACAGGCCCTACAGTGAGATTTTTCAAGGGTTTGTTTTTTTGATTGGGTATTTTGGTTTGTGGTTGTTTTTTGGTGTGTTTTTTTTTTTTTCCCCAATTTTTCCTCCACCTCAAAATTGCAGATGTCTAACAAGCACCCAGGCCAGTTCCTTAAAGCAACAGTTTAATGGATGACCATGTTGAAGCTGGAATGCTTGCTGTGTTCTGGAGCTTTCCAGTAGCACAGCCCAGTTGGTGTTACTGGGCCCTGAATCAAACTGCAGAGGGACAATTGGTAAAGGGTAAAACATTTTCTCTGTGGTTAGCTTTGTCTACATCAACAAGTCATTATGACTAGAGTTATGGCATTTAACTGGCAAGGGTAGCAAATCAAGAATTAACTTGAAGGGTGCACATTTATGACATGGGGCCACTTTCAGTGGATTGGATTAGTGAGCAGACAAGACACATCATCGTCTGCAGTGCTGAGGAAGGTGCTCTGCTGTAGTTGCTGGTCAGACAACAAGTATTAGCAGTTTACATTGAGAATATACTAGAACACAACACAGAGTCACAGAAAATCACAGAAAACAGCCAAACTGTCAACAAGAATGCACACTGTGGATTAGAGATTGCTGGTAGGAACAGATAATTCCAGCATAAATAGCAGCATACTCACTGCTATTTAGAAAGCAGTTGTATTTTCTCTTACTTGTTTGTTCTGTAATTTTATCCACTGCTTTACAAAAACAGATCAAATTGGCCAAAAGAGCATTTTTTACCAACAGACAGAAGTCATCAGATTTTTTTTTTTAATAACTAAAAAAAAAAAAAAATTACCCACAGAAAATTTGAGAGGGGCAAGAACAAAATACAACTGAAGAATTTTGTTTTAAAGGGGAATTCTGAAAATTCTTCTTCCAAAACTTTATCATACTGAATGAATATTGTGCATCTGCTTTCTGACATATGGTTACTTAGGTTTTAATTGTAGTGTTAAAATTAGCTCCAGGGTTGAATTAGAGGTCTGTCAATAAAGCACCATGGTTTTCAAGACTAAACACTGAAATCTTCCAAGGCAGCCAGTCACTTGGTATTTGTAGCTAAAATGGTGCTGGTATTACTAGTTGCTCTAATGTAAATATCCAATGTGTAAACTGCAACTACCCAGAGGAAGCCAGCATCTTGCAGACAAATGTATCACATTGCTTTACTTTTAAAGAGAAAACCAGAAACACGCTGAACTGTAACAAAAGACTAATTTTTTTTTTTCAACTAGTGATCTAAAAGAAAAGAAATAAATTATAGAAAAAGGAAATTAAAAAAGAAAAAAGGGAACTCCTTCCCTCTCAAACAACAACAAAAAGAGAGAGCAGTTACAAAAAGGTGTGTGGAGGTTTGTTTTTTTTGACCAGAAATTGCTGAGGATGGTTTGAGGTGGAGACAAGACTCAGGATCCAGCACACAGCTTTTGAGCTGTGTGTCACAGAGCACTTATGAGCTGCTGCCAAGTTACGTCCCACGAAATCCAAGTCCCTTGACCTCCTTTCCTTGGCATCAGTCAGTGCTTAGTTCAACATACAGCAATTCCAATGTGATTGTAACTTTAAGAAAGAAAAAAAAGACCCACAACAACAGCAATGAAAATAAAAAACAAACAAACAAAACCCCCAAACCAACAATTTTCCCCTTTAAAGCAATGACATCTTGGTTAATATCGAGCCACGACTGTTAGCCCAACACCCACACAATCTGTACAAGCTACAGCAAAGTGAATACACCCAGCAGAGCCCTTATCTGTTGTGGCACCAACAGAAAGGGGACTGGCCAATTTACCTTCATCAGCCTCAATAGCCTCAACAGTAGCTGAAGAGAAGAAAGGGGTAGTAAAACGAATGAGAAAAATGAGCAGAGGATTTTAACTCCAAGAACAAGTCAGTGAACAGCAAAGGAGCTACAACACTAATGTTACTTAAGTGCTGGATTTTGGCAGAACAGACACACAGAGAAATGGTTACACGAAAACAGTAACTTGCAGATTGTATTAAGCGATAGTTTATTTTGAAACAGAGGTTTCACAAACTAGAAGTCTTTTGAGACACATTTCAATAGTTTTCTTTTGACCAAAAAAAGAGCTACAAAAGGAAAATATCTTCCATATTGCACATCTGACCTGAAAAGGTAATTGTATAATTCCCTCAGCTTTGAATAAGAGTAATTTTGAATCGCCCTGACAAAAGAGAAACAAAAAATGGCATAAAGCCACCGCACAAAATCCATACCACTTACGATGTCAGCTTGAAAAGTATTAGCTGCTGCTATACGGCAACAGAACCACACATACAACTTCTCAGAATGATTTATTTATCTCTCTCCTGACTAAAAGAAACTCCCTACAGGATTGTCAGAATTTGTTCAGGACAGCTTTGTCTTTGCTTGCTGTCTCTCCTGGTCCTCAATTTGTAAGTGCCCTTTTTGCCAATCCAGTCTGAAAACATAATTTTTCTAGTATTTTATCAAAACAAATGGACACAGACACAAGACTGAAAGCTGTTGGACCTTCAAAATTGCAAAGCCTGGTCAGAGACAGAAATGTTTGTAAGCAGGAGGCTGCTGCAGCGTTACCATTCATTGTTATTAAAGACACAATTTTATTCCCATTTTACCCATCAGCTTGGGCATGAATTTGTTGCACCAGTCAAGAGATTTAGAAGCTGATGTAAATTAAACAAATGTAGTCAAATATAGCAATGGTACAGCTCAAATGTTTAAAAAGCGATTTTGATTTTCAAGAACCTCTGGTGCAAGGAATAGCTCAAGAAGGAAGGTTTTAGGAATTCCTTGTTTTCTCCTACATAAAAACTTCTTTTGTTTTGTTTTTTTTATTTAGTATTCCACGAAACTTAAACATTTTCTTTTTTTCTTTTTTTTTTTTTTTTTTTTAAATTAAGATGCTTCATATGGATTGAGATCAATACTAAAATATGTCTACTGATCTCTTGCAGCATGGAGAATTGAGGAGCTGACTCACATGCACCAAGGTATGGTGCTCTCAGAGTAAGAGAGATGGAAAAATCAAGGAAGAAAAGCAATGGAAAGTTAAAAAGGGAAGGAAACACACTAACTGAGATGGGAAATTAAAATGAATAACAAAATTCAAACCAGCACTGACATATTAGAAAAAGAATGACGACTAAAATGTATACTTCCACAACAGAACATACTACTCATATTTTCTGTTAATACATATGGTAACACAAATGTGTGATTAACAGAAACTATGCCAACTGCAGATTGTTGGGTGAATGGCGTACTATGTGTTAACTAATGCGAAGGCTTTTGTATAGTAATGTTTTACTAAGCCAGAATACTGCAGTATGAGGAGATTTTCCTTTTAGTCGCTGCAACAAGAAAAGAACTTTAGGAATTTTTCTCAAATTAATTTAAATATCTCCATTTTTTTGCTAGGGCAACAATCAGCAGTTTCCTTGGACCAAATTTTCTGACAAATGTAAAGCAACTATACGGAGAAAGAGCTTAGGTGCAGACCACAGCCTCATTAAGAAAGGCTCCCTGCGGCATCATATTGCAGCATTTTCAAAGCAGAACGTTACTATGTCCATAACACTTAAGTCATCAAAAAGAAAATGGAAAGAACAGGAAAAGATTTACCACCATATACCTGAATCTTCTAGGTAAAAGAGATAGTAAAGTGGAAAATACAGAGAAAGAACACTCCAGGAAGGAAACAGGAAAACAAGAGGCTGAGACTACATAAAGGTTATAAAGCATTTCTATTTCTTACATCAACTGCCAACAACCTGAATAAGTGAGAGACATTATTGTGTGCCTGCAATATACTCTACTGCAATATACACAGAAAAAAGGGAGAGCTTGTAGTAGCAAATTAAATACTTTGCAGCTCCTTATTCCAAAAGGAGTATTTCATCCAAAAAAACGTACTCCAGACTTACACATTTCCTAAAACAAGAAGCACTTGGTATAAAGCTGAACTGACAGTCTATTGTGTCTGCGTACAAGGCAAACACTGTGCTTGTAGAGCCTCCCTTCATATGGGCCTAAATCAGAGAGAAATTGTTCTCATGCTGTCACTGACAATGGCTACAAGATGAAATCTAATTCTAGAGCTATTTTCCATTGGTGATCCTCTATGAGAAAGAGTGAATCAGATAAAATAAGATGTTGAGTGTCATTATCTCAGCTGAACCTTCAGGTACTCTGTGTATCAAAGGCTGCTCTTAAAAAAACCCTAAAGTTTGGAAAGAGTGCATTTCACATGCAGTGAGAAGTGGCCTTAAATGAACTGCTCACAAATGCTCCAGTACAACAAACCGCCTGTTTGACTCTGCCCTTTATTTTATCCTGAGATGACTGTGGTTACTTTTCTGGAGTTCTGCAGTTGAAAATCAATTGTTTGTGTTTCTTTTACACACAATGACACACACAAGTAAACATGCTCACCGCTTTGCAGTGTTTGTTTTCCTCCAGAGAGCACACCACTGGGCAGCATTCCTGTTGGAGTCAAACCTTTAAGTGTCAGCACACTTTCACTCTCTTCTCTGCAGAAGAAAAAAAAAAATCACAAGAGTAAATAAAACTTTATTTTTTTTTAAACACAGAACACAATATAGACACCTGAAGCTACACTTGCTATGCACTGATTTGATTATCTCCACTTTCCTTACCAGGAGAGACTGAATTTGGTGATAGCAGCAGTGCAGCTCCCCCCACTGCTAAGTGGTTCCACCACATGGACTCTCACTATAGTTGACACTATAGCCTGTATCCATGACACAAGGTATGTCATGCATTTATATATATATATATATAAACCCACAAACTTGACAGCAGGCAGACAAAAGGAGCAATTATTGGCAACAATACATTTAAATGCCCTACACTATATGGTCCAAAATCAACCAGAATTGTTTTGCTTCTGTCTACTCAAGCAGTCAGGTGCATTATTTATTAATGATCATCAGCCACTTCAAAGTAAGCTAAAAGCTCATTAAAATTAAGTAGCACTTCCACTCTTACTAGTACTGTTCCTAATAGTTTTGTATGCTGGAAATTTTCTGGAAAACTTAAATATGTTATATGGGTTGGAGAACAGGATTAGAGGACACAACAGCTCACAGTTAAATGGAACTGCAATGCTGTGCGTCTTTACATACTTTCTCAGCAGTAAAACTGATTCCAATTTTTAAAGAGAACCTATTCTGAAATGCTTTATTTTAAAATATATAATGACATTAAGCTGGAGGAAGCAAAGACAGAATCCACTTGATGATAATGTGGCTTTTGCCTATCAAAACTGTCTCTCAATGATTCTACCACATAAAATTTTCTCTAGCCCTATGTGCCCTGAATCACTCATGTATTTCAAACAACTCTTGTTTACCTACTACACATACTCTTCAAATTCTAATTTTAGTTTGAAAGTGATTCTCCTTCTACCACACTTTTCTTTGTTTAACAATAAAAATCCAATTGTGATTATTGTCCTTGCAGGTTTCTTAAGTGATTAGAACTAATGCAGCAGGCAAATATTTCCAGAATTAACACAGCATTTTCATTATCAACAGTTATCATAGAACTATAGAATCATAGAATGGTCTAGGTTGGAAGGGACCTCCAAAGGTCATTTAGCCCAACCTCCTCTGCAGTCAGCAGGGGCATCCTCAACCAAATCAGGTTGCCCAGAGCCCTGTCAAGCCTCATTTTGAATAGCTCCAGGGGTGGAGACCCAAACTGCTCCCTGGGCAACCTGTTCCAGTGTCTCCCCACTGCCATAGCAAAGAACTTGTTCCTAATATCCAATCTAAATCTGTTCTTCTCTAGTTTGAAGCCATTGTCCCTCGTCCTATCACCACAGGCCTTCGTAAACTGTCTCTCTCCATCCTTTTTGTAGGCCCCTTCAGGTACTGGAAGGCTACTATTGGGTCTCTCCTCCTCCAGGCTGAATGACCCCAGCTCCTTCAGCCTGTCTTTGTAGCAGAACTGTTCCAATCCCTTGATTGTTTTCATGGCCCTCCTCTGGAACTGCTCCATCACGTCCATGTTCTTCCTGCATTGAGGGCTCAATGCAGTGCTCCAGGTGAGGTCTCACCAGAACAGAGTTAAGTGACAGAATCACCTCTGGATCTGGTGGCAACACTTTTTGATGCAGCCCAGAATGTGATTTGCCTTCTGGGCTGCAAGCTCATACTGTCAGCTCACAATCAGCTTCTCTGGTCCATCAGCACCCCCAAGTCCCTTTCTTTCCTCAGTAATGCTTTCTGTCATCTCATCTCCCAGTCTGCATTGATAGCGAGGACTGTTCCAGCACAGGTCCAGAATATGGCACTTCCTCTTGTTCAGCCTCAAAGTTTTTGCTTTCTCTAGAGCTTTTGCTTCTGCAAGTAAATGTATGACCTGCATTTTGAATTCAGTCCATTTATCTCTCTCTTTTTTAATTTAAATCACGGTGTCACTTTTAGCTTCACCTTCACACAGTAAGTTTGATTATATTTTTATTATATTTAAACTGCATATTCACAAGTATTCACAATGTTTTGAGATACTTTAGCTTTCAATGTTTTTTATTTTCTATTTTATGTCACTTAATGCAGTTAAAACAAAAAAAACCAACAAAACAAAACACAGAATTTATTTACTTCCTTCCTGACTAAATACATCCAAAGAAAAGTCAGGCTTGAGAAATAAAGCTGCAGAGAGGCAATGGCAGGGAATTGTGAGGTCTTCTACTGAGCTTCTATAATGGCTGTTCCTGGTAAAGTTAATTTATAACCACTGAAACTCAATATGACACTATTTTGATATCTAATGTTGAGACTAAACTCAGTTTTACATTCAGGTTACATCCTTGAGGTACGTGGCCAATCTGGCTCAGAGAAGAGACATTCAGCTGAATCCTCGGAAGGCAGTTGCATCAGGTGCTGATGTGCTGGAAATGCTTTTCAAGCATTGGTGAAATGAATTTCATAAACCAACAATAATTCAAACAGGAACTTTGAAGGTTTCTGATATAGGCTGGGTCATGATGGTGTCATCATAGGCTTTGCTTTGCAGGACTATCAGACACTTACGTATCAAATGTGGATTGTGCTAGCAAGTCAGAGAAAATAACCCTATCTATTCTATAGGATCAGTATTTGTAATATTAAGCTTGAGTAATTTTTGCTGTCTAGAAAGCTGGCAGGTAGCTGAAGAGAATCGCTACCATCCAGCAAAAGAGAAGAAGAGGTACTCACAGGGGAGCAATGGTGGCTTCCAGTACCTGAAGGGGACCTACAGGAAGGCTGGGGAGGGACTATTTACAAGGTCCTCTAATGACAGAACAAGGGGTAATGGGTTTAAACTGGCAGAGGGGAGATTTAAACTAGATTTTGGGAGGAAGTTCTTTACAGTGAGGGTGGTGAAACACTGCAACAGGTTTCCCAGGGAGGCTGTGGCTGCTCTCTTCCTGGAGGTATTCAAGGCCAGGTTGACCGAGGCCTTGAGCGACCTGTTCTACTGGTAGATGTCCCTGCCTATGTCAGGGGTTTGGAACTGGATGATCTTTGAGGTCACTTCCAACATAAACCATTCTGTGGTTCTATGGTCAGCAAAACTACCCACTGTAGGTGCCTGTTTATTTGCTGCGTATGCCTCTGACCAAAGCAAGGATGTGCTGTATTTGCTGGTTAAAGCTAAGAGAGAACAAATATACTCTTCATCTTCAGTCCTTTCTACAGTTTTAAGGTCCATGAGTAACCAAGAACTGTAAAAGGCTCAGTAGCTTCAATGAGTGAACCACATGCTTCTCCTCTACCAGATATGGTCCATTCTGGCCATCTAGAGAGGTTGGGATGCATGTGGTAGGGATAAAAAAAAATTGTCTTGTGAAGAAATCTGAGATTAATTTGATTGTTTTCAGCAAAAAATCAAGACTGATTTCCATCAAGTGCCTTAAAATGTTGATTTTCCTCAAATAATTTAAGAGGGCTCAAAGTCTCAAATGGTGCTAAACCACTAGGCTACAAGCCTTATGCATATCACTTTAGGCAATGCACATGCAAGAACTAGTCTGCACCGTTCTTCCATCCTTGTAACCACTGAAAAGCTTCTGCCCCTCAGTTCATTTGAAAAAAAAAAATCTGTGACACATATGATACCATCTGCAATTAGCCAAAGCCCAAACACATCAGCTGAACATCCAATTTCAGACACTTTTGCATATTAATGTTTCTGTTGAATTAATAATCCTTTATTTCAAAAGCAGCTCCACAACAAAATACGGTGGATCCCGAAACTGCAATTCAAGGTTATGGGAGAAAGACAGGTTTTTCCAAACTTTGTTTGCTCAACTATCATCAGAGAAAAATAATCATGCTGGTTTATGAGGTGGTGGCAATGTCAGCTCAAGGCTTTCTGACAGACTTGGTACAGAGGAGCAGGTGGAAACATTTGATTGCTCCCTGGTTTTATTTAGGGAAAAGGCATGATGCCAAATTTTGGGTTTGTTTGTGTTTGTTTTTTTCCCCTCTGGGTTCCACTATGAAGTAGTTTGCGCATCACTAGGAATTCACATGTAACACTTTGGGAACCCCAGGTATAAAAGCTTCCATCTCAGGATGTTATTTAAAGCTATGCTGCTGCAACCTGCAATGTGTGGGCAAGCTGATATGTCCATGTGAAGATCCAATGACAATCTAGCCACTGCTTCAACACTGCAGATGAATCTCTCAAGCAAGTTTGAGAGTTTTAATCTGAAATTTAAAGTGTATTCTTCAAGTAACTATTATTTTTATTCCTCTTTTTATATCAATCACACAGTCATGGCAATACTCTCTTAAAAATCCCTTGATTTTGCACTAACCATAATAACCATAAACTGACTACAGCAAAGCAACAATTTCCTTCTGCTGAAAGAGAGGGAGAACTGTCTTGTCTATATTTAGAGCCCAGCACAGCAGAGTGCAGCATGTTTTCTCTTCTGCTCAGACATCAAACAGAGTTCTAAGCATTGGTAGCAATTAGTTACTCAGGTTCAGGTGTTTGGGAGAGTAGAGAGGCATGATGTAGAACACACTCTTTCTCCACATTTAAGTGTTGCCTTGCAGTGGGTAAGAGTTAACTAGCACACCTGGTAAGCAAAAATCTTTTTATAAAAGAGAGTAATTGTAATTGTCTTTGCTGATGTCTTTGGCCATTTGAGCTAGATTTCTAGCTCAGACATAAAAAAGTTAGGATGAGAGAAGCTTAGAAGTGGAAGAGTACTGGAGTTTCTGAGTGGAGAGGTGAACATGCCAGGGATAGACCATAAAACGGCAACAATGGATAAGCTAATATAATTTCATTGGAGCATCAAAAGCTTTGTGTCTGGAAGCACAGCCTGCATCTCCCCCTTTGCTGCTTCTGCTGTGCTCACTGCTATCTTCCCCGAATGCTGTTCTGGCTGCTGCTTGCTGCTTTGCCGCTGCTTGTACCCATCCCCACTTTGTCTAAGGTTACTATATTCTGCAGTAATTTATTCTGTCTATATTGTTATTTTTAGTTTAAACTGTAAAACAATACTACTTAATTTTTATGACTTTCCAAATGTTGGGTTGTAGTGAATTTACTCCCTCTGGGGCAGGTTTGTAACAAGTTATTGGAGGAGGATACACTTTAACCCATCACAATGTTTTTTGTTTGTTTCATGTTCAGTGTAAGCCCTCCCCTGAAAAATGACTCTTCAGAGTCATAACAAATTGTGGTATTGTATAAATAACACAATCTTTGGAAGATTCCAGGAAAACTCACCTGGGTGGTATATTAAAATATCAAAACTGCCGTTAGATTAGCAGTAAAGTGCTCTAAGTAATCATTCAAAGGTGTCCTTTGTGCTCTAAGTAATCATTCAAAGATGTCCCTTAACATCAAAAACCTGAAAGCACAAAACCTTACCTTAACACTGAGAAAACTCTAGCCATTTTTCCTATTGCTCTTATCTTGTTCCTTATAACCTCCTTTCGAGCAGCAGCTGTTGCTCCTATGGAAAAAAAACAACAAAACAAAACCAAAACACATTAAAACAGTTACAGAGATTTGTAAGTCTGACCTTTAAAGCTTTTAAGGCCAGGCTGGATTGGCCTCTGAGCAACCTGATCTAGTGTAAGATGTCCCTGCTCATGGCAGGGCAGGTTGGAACTGGATAATCTTTGGAGGTCCCTTCAGGCCCTGACAGTTCTGCGATTCTGCAAAAAAAGAACATTAATGCCATGGTTTGACAAACTAAGCCACATCTGTAGTGAAACCCAAAACTTTTTAACTATTTACAGCTCAAGGTTGATCACATTTGAATAATCTAGTTATTAGTACCTTTACAGATGACCTTTTCCCCGCTACACACTGAAACTGCAAGTTTTTTCATCAATGTAAGCTAATTTCAAAACCATTTTCAGAAACCATCCTCTTTCAGAAACAAGTTTATTAGAAAACAGCCAAAATGTCAAAAATATACTCAACAGGAACAGTGACAAGACCATAAAAAAGGTTAAACAATAATAGAGTAAAAAAATGTTATTTCAAGTGAAAAAACACCAAATTTCTCTTAATTTTCTAAAAAAGAAAAAAAAAATTGACTGAGTTAAGCTTTAGGCGGAGATGGTCTAGTCAGGATTTCCCCTCTCCTAGTTTAAAAGTATTTAAATATATAAAAACCCTTAAAAGCAGAGTCCTGAAAACCAGCATGAAATGGTAGGGATTGCACTGGCTTGCAGTGGTTGAGAGCTTTATAGACTAACTTGTAACTTGAATATCATCAAAATCTAGCATATTACATCTTGTGCATCCAAGAGAGAACCATCAGAATGGGAGAAGCAAATGGTATTAAGCTGCCAGAAGGTGGAATTTCTTTTAATGAGGACCTCTCATGTCCCCCAGAAAGAGCCTATGTCCTAAGTAAACCAATCTCATCGATTTCTCACAATCATAAACACATACATCATGAAGATTTTTCCCAAGGTGTGTTGGTTTGAGCTAATTGGAGGATTTGAGTGACAAATTAGACTATTGGCTGAGAGAGATAAACACAGTGTGTCACTTCACCGAGTTTTACTGAGAAGAAAAAGAAAAAAATGTTTTTAAGAACTGTTCTCAAAACAACCAGATTAGCAGAGGGCTTCTGACTGTTTGGCACGGCAGCTGCTTCTCCTTTGTCCCCTTTGTCTCTCTGTCTTTTAGCTAATTCAGAGTATAATTACTAAGTCCTTCCTGCCACTAATCTCTCTGACATATCTACTTCATCTTATCTGCAGCATCAACTGGTGGTGAGATAAGACTGGGGAAGGGGGGAAAGGTGGTAGGGTGGGTTTGGTTACCCTCTCTTGGGGATTTTGGTCTCCGGGAGGAGTGTGGTGTCTGTATTACCTTTTCACTGTATATATCTGTAAATATCTGTTATATCTTGTAAATATTTGCTTGTATATTGTGCATTGCTGTAAATATAAAGCTTCATTTATTAACTTCCACTGTTTTCTGAGTCTTAGCCGGCATTTACAAAAGGTGGGGGGGCAGGTAACTGCAAACCCACTACGTTTTTTTTTAATTGGCACCCAATGTGAGGCTTGAGGTTTAATCACATCTGTTTGACTATTGGTTAAATCCTGGAAGTTAAAAATGAAGCTGATCTGGGTACTGTGTTCAGTTTTTCCTTATTTGATTTTCTGGTTTTTGCATAGATGGCTTGTGGCAACAACTGGTACCTATATTTGGAATATGGCCTGGTGGAAGTTTAAAAAGATGGTTTGGGATTATGGAGACTATTTTTTCAGTTATGTAGGGCTAAATTTAACTGAATTAGCATCCAATGTTGTTTTTGATGCTTTTAATAAATCAGGAAATCAACTGCATTGGCACGGGTAATTTTGCCACAGACTTCTCTTCCTGACCCTTGTGAGAATTTCTATTCAAGGGCCACAGTGGTATATTTAACAAGTTTGATTGTTTTCTCATTAATTATGAATTTAATATTAATTTTGGCTCTGGGACTAAAAACTTCTGCTGTGACTTTAAAAAACCAGATTGATCGGGCCAGGAAACGTAAATATCAAAATTCTTCAGTACAAACAACAGAGTCTGGCTGCACGCCCGGACAATGTTTAAATAAAGGTCCCAAAGTTGTTCATATTAAGAAGGTACAGCTTGAGACAGCCAGATAAATACTCTTTTGTAGGCAGTCCAGTTTCTCAGCCTGTAAATTCTGATTCCAACACAGAGACCAATACTTATGTGCCACTGGGAGCCCAGGTTCCCCAAAATTCTGACGAACCACAAGCTCCATCTTCTGTTAAACTGGCACCTGTGAAAGCTAAAGCCAAAGCTGGATCAAAACATGGGTCAAAAGAGGAACTAAGTAGTGGGGCATGCCCATCTGATTTTCCACAAGATGAGGAGAAGGAGGAAAAAGTTAGCTTCAAAGATTTGACTGATTTGCTTAGATCTAAATACGAGGATAATGTAGGATTAGTTAAAAGAAAAGATGATGGATCTCAGGAAATTAAGAATGCTGCTAGAAGAGTTTTGTTTGGTCATCTACCAACAGATCAGCAAGGAGAAGAGGAGGATGACATCCAAGGCTCTAATGATCTCCTTAGAGAGCTCAGGGAAGTTAGAAAGGAATACTCAAGGGAATC
>VWZI01006056.1:510-13078 GCA_013396835.1 Psilopogon haemacephalus
TGTGTCCCTTGGTTCTTGTGCCTCTCAATTCTTGTACCCCTCAACTTTGTGCCACTCATTTCTTGTCTCCTTCGATTCTTGTGCACCTTGTGCCACTCAGTTCTTGTGTCCCTTGGTTCTTGTACCCTTGGATTCTTGTGCCCCTCAATTCTTCTGCCCCTCAATTCTTGTGCCACTTAATTCTTGTGCCACTCAGTTCTTGTCTCAGTCAATTCTTGTGCCCCTTGCTTCTTGTGCCCCAGCACAGCCTGATTTGCCTGGAGAAGAGGAGGCTCAGGGCAGAGCTCATTGCTCTCTACAGCTACCTGAAGGGAAGTTGTGGCCAGCTGGGGTTGGGATCTGCTGCCAGGCACGCAGGTGGTCGCGGGGTGGGGGTTGTCTGGGACAGGCTCTGCTCACTGGTCCCTGCCATAGGCCAAGGAGCAATGGATGGAAGCTGCAGCACAGGAGGTTGCAGCTCAACACAAGAGGCAACTTCTTGCCTAGAAGGATCCCAGAGCACTGGCACAGGCTGCCCAGAGAGGTTGTGGAGTCTCCTTGTCTGGAACCTTTGCAGGCCTGTCTGGATGTGTTCCTATGTGCCCTGAGCTAGACTGGATGGTCCTGCTCTGGCAGGGGCGGGGTTGGACTTGCTGAGTTCTTTGAGTCCCTTCCAACCCTTGACATCCTGTGAGCCTGTCATCACCTCTTGGGCCAGAAAGTCAAGAGGGACTCCCACATCTGCTCAAGGCAGGCCAATTGAAGAGCTGGGAGCATCTTCAACTGGCCAAATGTTTTAGATCTCCAAGTGACATTCTGCAGAAAGAGTTTTTTTGAGTCGGCTCAAGCTGCTCTTGGTGGGAGTGGAAATTTCATCAAACCAATAGCAGTGGTGATTTATTTTTAATGATGATCACTATTTCAGTGCAGGAAACTGAGCTGGAACCGGGGTTTGCATTTCCTGTTAAGCTGGTCCTGGCCTCATACAGGAACTGGTCACAAGGTGCGAGCTCAGTGGTGGTCATTTACTCTGGCTGCATTTTTGGACAATCCTGCATTAAAATATAAGCTCCACTCTATGCATGTGATTGTTAGAAACAAGACTTGCTTATTTTTGATGCTTTTTGGCCTCCCCTCCTGACACCCTCCATCTACATTCTTGTACTCTCAGCTCTCCATCCTCTTGCTTCTGCTCCTGGCTGAGGGATGCTCCATCAGGAGATCAGGACACCATAGAATGGTTTAGGTTGGAAGGGACCTCAAAGCTCAGCCAGTTCCAACCCCCTGCCATAGGCAGGGACACCTCCCATTAGATCAGGTCACTCAAGGCTTCCTTGAACACCTCCAAGGAGGGAGCATCCACAGCCTCATGCTGATGAGGATCAACCAGCAGGAGAATTCAGAAGCCTCCAAACTTCTCCTCTGCTTCTTCCCGTGTGGCTTTTCAGAGCCTGAACTGCCAGGGGCTGCAAGAGATGAACCTGTGATTAAATTCTCAGGCTTAACCTGCCTTGATGAAAACCTCTGGACAGAGGAATCCTTGGGCTTTGGGTAATTTAGCACATTTGGGCTCCTTGTTGAACCCCCCTCCCTCCCGCACCCCCCTTCCAACTAAAGCCTTTGAGGAACAGATTAACTTTGCCTGCTGGAGAACTTCAGCTGCAGGAAACTGCAGTCTGTTGCAATTGCTCCGTTTCCCTTTGACAAGCCCCGAAGGCCAACAGCCCACATTGTGCTTTGCTGCTCTCAGAGGGGTCACTTTACATTGCATCAGCCTGTAAATGGAAACCAGGGGAGTCACAGGGTGAAATAGGAGCTCAGCAGGGCCACTCACTCCCCAACAACTGCACTGCCGCAGCCCTGAGCTAGGCAGAAAAATGTGCAGACCTTCATGTCGCACATTTGCCTTTCCCTAGGAAGCTGCTGGGGTGTGGGGGGGATGCCAAAAGCTGTCAGACCCTGCTACAAATGTCAGAGAATCACAGAATCAGCCAGGTTGAAAGAGAGCTCCAAGCTCATCCAATCCAACGTAGCACCCAGACCATGGCACTAAGTGTCCCATCCAGGCTTGTCTTGAGCACCTCCAGGGATCACAAGATACAGGATGTTAGGGGTTGGAAGGGACCCAAGGAGGTAATCGAGTCCAACCCTCCCTGCCAGAGCAGGACAAGATTTAAGTGCTCAAATGTTGGATTTCATCACAGAATCATAGAATTGTCAGGGCTGGAAGGGAGCTCAAGGCTCATCCATTTCCAATCCCCCTGCCATGGGCAGGAGCACCTCACACTGGGTCAGGGACACCTCACACTAGGTCAGGTTACTCAGAGCCACATCCAGCCTGGCCTTAAAGACTTCCACCACCACCCTGGGCAACCTGTGCCAGTGTCACAGCACCCTAATGGTGAAGAGCTTCTTCCTAAGATCCAAACTGAATCTGTCCTCTTCCAATTTTGGTCCATGATTAGCACCTGCCTTTGCTCTCCTACACCAAATTCTGTAACAGAACTCACAGGAGCTTTTCCCAGAACTTCAGAACCTCCTATTGTAGAATCACAGAAGAGAATCCTAGGGTCAGTCAGAGTTGGAAGGGACCACAAGGATCAGCCAGTTCCAACCCCCCTGCCATGCCCAGGGACACCCTACCCTACATCAGGCTGCCCACAGCCTCTGCCAGCCTGGCCAAAAACACCTCCAGGGATGTGGCCCCAAACACCTCCCTGGGCAACCCATTCCAGGCTCTCATCACCCTCATGCTCAACAACTTCCTCCTCACATCCAATCTGAATTTCCCCACCTCCAGCTTTGCTCCATTCCACCTAGTCCTGTCACTCCCTGATAGCCTAAAAAAGTCCCTCCCCATCTTTTTTGTAGCCCCCTTCAGATCCTGAATCCCTGTCTATTAGCACCCAAGCAGCACACTTCACAGAGTCTATAGAGACAAGGTATTATCAGGATCAGGCAGGCCAGGGAAGTACAAAAGTGATTTTAAAGTGTTCTAATCTCACTAATCTGTTCCTTCTCCCGAAAGATGTTCAAAGCCCAGGCCAGCTCCTCAACTGGCAGGTCAAGTAGAAAAGCACTTAAAACAAGACCTTAAATTTAAGCTTGTGTTTAAACTCTATTTACCACCAAGTTCATTTCAAGATAAATCCCATGCCAAGGGAGGGCACATCCCCAGAGGTGTTTGCAGCCAGGCTGGCAGAGGCTGTGTGCAGCCTGCTCTAGGGTAGGGTGTCCCTGGGCATGGCAGGGGGGTTGGAACTGGCTGCTCCTTGTGGTCCCTTCCAACCCTGACTGATTCTATGATAAATTCACGTTGAAGCAATATTTCTAAGCCAAAGAAGCCTCACTTGAGCCAGAGCCTTCGCAAAGATAAAGAGAGCTAATCTGTAGTGGATGAGGCTTTTCTGCCTCAGGAGTTTTTTCCCTCTTCTGAGCCTCTTTCATTGAGCACAGGGAAGAGAAATTGGGGCTTTGGTGACCTGTCACAGGGCAACCAATTGTGCTTGGGATTTTGAGTATTCAACTAAACAGCTGGGGGGAAAAAAAAAATTCACAGTGAAGCACTTTGATGCCAAGATGTGATGTAAGCAAAATCTAATCATAGAACACCTAGAATCATAGAATCAGTCAGGATTGGAAGGAACCACAAGGATCAGCCAGTCCCAACTCCCCTTCCATGCCCAGGGACACCCTACCCTAGAGCAGGCTGCCCACAGCCTCTGCCAGCCTGGCCAAAAACACCTCCAGAGATGTGGCCCCAAACACCTCCCTGCAGGGGCAACCCATTCCAGGGCCTCACCACTCTCATGCTCAACAACTTCCTCCTCACAACCAATCTGAATCTCTCCACCTCCAGCTTTGCTCCATTCCCCCTAGTCCTGTCACTACCTGACAGTCTAAAAAGTCCATTCCCACCTTTTTTATAGCCCCCTTCAGATCCTGGAAGGTCACAAAAAATTCAGCTGTGAGCCTCCTGTTCTCCAGCCTGCACAGCCCCAACTCTTTCAGGCTGTCCTCATAGGAGAGGTGCTGCAGTCCTCTGAGCATCCTTGTGGTCCTTAAGCACCTCCCTGGAGATGTCCTTGACCGGGTTAGATGAGCCCTTGCCAGACCTGTTCTAGTGTGGATGAGCCCTTGAGAGACCTATTCTAGTGGGAACTGTCCCTGCTTATAGTGGGGGCTTGGAACGAGATGAGCTTTGTGGTCCCTTCCCACCCAGCCCATTCTACGATGCTCCAGAGAGCAGTACAAATGTTTGTAGTGGCAAGTAACACCCAGCCAGAGTTGCAAGTGGAGCTCCCCCTGTGCATGCCAAACACTGCACCGCTGTTATTATTGCTATTGACAGTGTAAATGGCAGCACCATAATGGGACAACAGCATCAGGTCTCGGGGAGGCAGAGGGTAAGGAGACATTAATATGTGCAGTCAGCTCACATCTCGCACTAGGGAAGTGTGCTGGTATGAGTGGTTCTGACACCTAGAACATAAACCAGATGGCCCCTTTCTTACGCCATGCCATGCAACAACAGAGAAGAAGAAAGAAGGAAAAAAAAAAAAAAGAAGAAGAAGAAAACAACAACAACAAAAAAAGAGCTCTGAATTAATTCGTGTCGAAATCCTGACAATTCTGTTACTGTTGGAACTCGCTGCGGCGGGCAGGGTGGCAGGAGATGGGTGCTGAATTTTCAACTTATCAGCTCCCAGTGACAGATGCCACTGCCTGTGCTCCTTTGTTGCTTCCCATTCTTCTCTCCCTCCTCTCCTGCCCTGGTGGCCCAGAGGGCTGCGCCTGCCTAAGGGCTTGGTTGGATGTCCGTGGAGCAAATCCAGAAGTGGAGGCCCAAAGAATGACCATGCCCAAAGGTTAGAGGAGATTTAATTTCTCAGGGAACTCCACCTATAGCCCTCCTTGAAATTCCATCCCAAGTCAATCACCTTTTTGCTGGCTGTGGGATCACAGGCTCAGAGGATGTCAGGGGTTGGAAGGGACCTAAAGAGATCACAGGCTCAGAGGATGTCAGGGGTTGGGAGGGATCCAAACAGATCACAGGCTCAGAGGATGTCAGGGGTTGGGAGGGACCCAAATTGATCACAGGCTCACAGGGTGTCAGAGGTTAGAAGGGACACAAAGAGATCAAGTCCAACCCCCCTGCCAGAGCAGGACCATCCAGTCTAGCTCAGGGCACATAGGAACACATCCAGACAGGCCTGCAAAGGCTCCAGAGAAGGAGACTCCACAATCTCTCTGGGCAGCCTGTGCCAGTGCTCTGGGATCCTTCTAGGCAAGAAGTTGCCTCTTGTGTTGAGCTGCAACTTCCTGTGCTGCAGCTTCCATCCATTGCTGCTTGTTCCATCCCAGGGAGCAAGTGAGCAGAGCCTGTCCTCCACCTCCTGACCCCCAGCCCTCAGGTCCATGACCTCTGCAAGCCACAGTGACTCCCAGAGACAGTCTGCATCCTGAGCAGCTGAGACACAGTGGGAGCCAGGAGTATTGTCACCTGCACTACGCTGAGGCACAGCGTTGAAGGAGCTTTGCCCAGGGTTGCCGTGCCCAGATGCCCAAGTCCTGCTGTCCTCTGCCCACCAGCCAGTCATTTCTCCAGGGATGTGCTGGCATCCAGCAAGAGCTTTCACGCAGGGCTCTGCCAGCACCTCCCTGGCGAGATCCTGGGCTGCTCCTTGCTCTCTGCCCTTCACACATCTCCTCACTTCCAGTTTTCAGCACCTTGCTCACACGGGCTGTCTCCTGCCGGCACACCCCTGTCAGCTCCTCCATTGTGTGGCCAGCAGCATCTTTCAGCACCTGAGCCTCAGCCAAGGTGGCTTAAACGCTCTGGCTGGGGCGAGGGAAAGCAGGAGGGAAGCCTCCAGCAGCACCAGCGCCTGTGTGTGCGTGCAGGGGGCAGCGGGGGGATGGCGGCGAGGTCCTTTCTGCCACCTGAAAGCACCAAGCAGGTTGTGTGGGAGCTGGCAGGGGCCGGCAGCGTCGAAGCTGCCTTTCATCAGCGGGTACGAGACCCAAAGCGCTGCTCAGGGAGCGAGTTCCATCTCCTGTCACCGAGCTGACAGCTCTGCCAGCCTGCTCGGGGGGCCTGGCACCTGGGGCGGTGCAGCAAGGAAGGCTTTCAGCTGAGAGCACACACAGCTCAGCTAAAGCACATCGTGGCTAGAAAAAAGCACATCACAGCTTTTTCCATCCTCCCATCCCCACTGCCCCCTTTATTTATTTATTTTAATCTTTTTTTTCCTCCTTACATCGGGGGAACTTTCTCCTCCTCTTTTCCCCACACCCACCCCTTCCATTTCCACACAGCATCCCTCACCCCCCCCCCGCCAATCCCCTGAACCTGAATGAACACTTCTTTCAGTAATGGGTTTTTTCCACCTGGTTGGCTTGATGAAAGGTTTATGAGTTGACATTCTGTGTTGGAAGAGAACAAAGCGAGCGCGGGGGCTGCGTGCGTGCGCGGGGGCGGCGAGCTGGGCGCGACCGAGCTGCTGAAAACTTTATTACAGGACTGGGAGATGCTGGGAGCAATAAATCACTGGGATGCTCTTCCACGAAGCAGCAGGCAAAGCCTGCCACGGCGTGAGCGGGGAGAGGAGGGCACGAGGCTGGGTTGGGGCGCCAGAAGGTTCCGGGGAGTGAGAGTCGTAGATCGGTTTAGGTTGGAAGGGAGCTCAAAGCTCTGCCGGGTCCGACCTCTCCACAGCCTGGCCATAGCCAGGGGCAGCTCCCACTAGAACAGGTTGCTCAAGGCCTCAGCCAAGCTGGCCTTGAACATCTCCAGGGAGGGAGCAGCCACTACCTGCACTGAGAGTTTGGTCGTTGAAGTCAACTCCTTACAGCATGTGATGGCTCTAAGTGTCAGAGCAGAGTTGTGCTGTACTGGCCACTGGATGTTATGGAGCTACCTGCTTCAGGCTGGGCAGCTTGGAAAGAGGGAGTGGGGAAGGAGGAAGGGCAGAAGGAAAAAGCCTGTGTGCATCCAGCTCTCAGGGGTCCTGCTTCCCTGTGCCACACAGAGATCTCCAGAGTCTCATCTCTCCTAGGGCCCAAGTGCCAGGGCAGAGTTGTGCTGTACTGGCCACTGGTTGTTATGAAGCAACCTGTTCCAGGCTGGGCAGCTTGGAAAGAGGGAGTGGGGAAGGAGGAAGGGCAGAGAGAAACAGAGAGACTCTCCAGAGTCTCACCTCTCCTGAAACCTATGTGCCAGGTCAGAGTCATGCTGTACTGGCCACTGGTTGTTATGGAGCTACCTGTCCCAGTTCACTCTAAGCACCAGGGCAGAGTTCTGCTATAATGGCCAATGGAGCAACCTGTTCCAGGCTGGGCTACTTGGAAAGGAGTGGGGAAGGAGGAAGGGCAGAGGGGAAAAGCCTGTGTGCATCCAGCTCTCAGGGGCACTGCTTGGCTGTGCCACACAGAGATCTCCAGAGTCTCACCTCTCCTGAGACCCCACCTAGACCATTGTGTACATCTCTGGAGCTCCCAACACAAGCAGGACATGGAACTGTTGGAGAGAGTCCAGAGGAGGCCACCAAGATGCTGAGAGGGCTGCAGCAGCTCTGCTGTGAGGACAGATTGAGAGAGTTGGGGTTCTGAGAAGGCTTCCAGGAGACCTTGAAGTGGCCTTGCAGTATCTGAAAGGAGCTCCAGGAGGGCTGGGGAGGGACTATTGACAAGGTCTCGTAATGACAGGAGGAGGAGGAATGGGTTTATAGTGTTAGAGGGGAGATTGAAACTGGATGTTAGGAGGAAGTTGTTTGCAGTGAGGGTTGTGAGACAGTGGCACAGGTTGCCAATAGAGGTTGTGGAGCACAGAAGCACAGAATGTGATCTATAATCACATATGATCCATAATCACATTCTGTGCTTCCGTGCTCCACAACCTCCCTGGAGGTGTTGAGGACCAGGTTGGATGAGGCCTTGAGCGACCTGTTCTAGTGGGACTTGTCCCTGCCTATGGCACAGGAGGGTTGGAACTGGCTGAGCTTTGAGCTCCCTTCCAACCTAAACCATTCTGATTTTTATGATAAGCTCCAAAGGAGGTTTCCAGAGGCATGGTTTGATGCTTAAGCACCCAGCTCATGATGAAACCCAGTGGGCTTTAGGAAATGATTTTAGGAAATGATTTAGGACATGATTTTAGGAAAAATTTAAGACAAGGCTGAATTAGGCTCTGTCCAGCCTAATCTAGGGTAGGATGTCCCTGGGCATGTCAGGGGGGTTGGAACTGGCTGATCCTTGTGGTCCCTTCCAACCCTGACTGATTCTATGATTCTAAATGAGCTGCCTTGGGGATAGGTGCCCCAGATCTGCTTCAGTGTTTGCTCAAGCTCTGCCTCTCCCAAGGTGAAAGCAGCAGCTACTATTTACCAACCTGCTGAGGAACAACAACAGCTTGCTGTGAGTGCTTACAAGAAATACCCTACCTAAAACAAACAAACCCAAGAATTTCAGCTGTTGTTTGTTGGGAAAGCAGAGCTAGCAGGCTCGCAGTTATGAAAAGCACCTTGAGAAACACAAGTTCGATGATTTAGCTTTTTGGGTTTTTTTTGTTTTGCTTTGCATCACAGAGAAGGGTAGAAGGGATTTGAGTTGCTACCAGCTGAGCCTGCAAAAAAATGAAAGCCAGGCAGGAGGTGCATTGTCACAGCAGCTCAAAGGCAGGGCTGGTAGCTATGGCACGACTCCGGCAACGCACCTCACGCTGCTGCTTCCCAACCTGCCTGCCCCCCACCTCCAGCTGCCCCCCACAGAGGCTTTCAGCAGGTTGGAGGCTGGAGCAAGGGAAGTGCCAGCACAATTTCCTACCACGTCACAGCCTGCTCGCTCAGAACCCTCCTCCTGGTTTTATGTTCTGCTGCAAACGCTTTAGCTCAGCCAGGGCGCTCCAAGCGCCAGGGCAGAGTTCTGCTATAATGGCCAATGGAGCAAACTGGGCAGCTTGGAAAGAGGGAGTGGGGAAGGAGGAAGGGCAGAGGGAAAAAGAGAGACTCTCCAGAGTCTCACCTCTCCTGAGACCCAAGTGCCAGGGCAGAGTTGTGATGTACTGGACACTGGTTGTCGTGGAGCAACCTGTCCCAGTGCACTCTAAGTGTCAGAGCAGAGTTGTGCTGTACTGGCCACTGGATGTTATGGAGCTACCTGCTCCAGGCTGGGCAGCTTGGAAAGGGAATGGAGAAGGAGGAAGGACAGAGGGAAAAAGCCTGTGTGCATCCAGCTCTCAGGAGTCCTGCTTCCCTGGGCCACACAGAGATCTCCAGAGTCTCATCTCTCCTAGGACCCAAGTGTCAGGGCAGAGTTGTGCTGTACTGGCCACTGGATGTTATGAAGCAACCTGTTCCAGGCTGGGCAGCTTGGAAAGAGGGAGTGGGGAAGGAGGAAGGGCAGAGGGGAAAAAAGAGACTCTCCAGAGTCTCACCTCTCCTGAAACCTAGGTGCCAGGGCAGAGTCGTGCTGTACTGGCCACTGGTTGTTATGGAGCTACCTGTCCCAGAGCACTCCAAGTACCAGGGCAGAGTCTTGTTCTATTTCAGCCCTGTGTTAATTAGTGCTGTCTCTACTGAGGTGAACAGTTTGGGGAGCAGCAGGTAACAGCTTTCCCTGACTAAGCTGAATAAATTGCTGAGAGGTTCAGCTTGATGGGGAAAGCAGACCCAGGTCCCAGCACACGGAAGCCTCCAAACCGTGCGCCTAGCTCAGGTCACGCAACCCAACTGCTCCTGCTCCGCAGTGGTCCCAGGCTGTACACCAAGGCAAACGTGGTTCTATTTTAAACTCAGATCCAAGGCCACTGCATGCCTCTTGGAGTGTGGATGTCCTGGAAATGTCACTGCAGAGCAGCCTGCTCAAGAGATTAGAGCCGTTCTGTTTCGCAAATGGCAGAGCAGAGTCGCAGATGTTGCTCCAGCCATGGGGTCAGGCACAGCTGCTCTGGCTTCACTTGTTGAGTTGCATCTACACAAAGGAGAAGGGGCAGATGCTGAAAGATCCTGGACAGCTGTTGGCTTGCTCATCTGAAGGCTTTTATCTCAGGTTTCCTCTCCTCCATAACAACCAGTGGCTGTTACAAGCTGTGAGGAGGTGAGTTCAGATCCAGAGAGGGGATTCTGCCACTTTGCTCTGGTGAGACCTCACCTGGAGTACTGTGTCCAGTTCTGGAGCCCTCATTATAGGATGGACTCAAAGAAGACTGCCCAGGGGCAAGAGAAACATGGAGGGTGTTTGGGAAAGCAGTGGCAGAGAGGGGAGCTGAGCTCAGATGAATGTGCCTGTGTCTCCAAACTGAGAACTGCAAGAGAGGAGCAGCTCCAGCCAAGGCTGTGGCACTGTGGAGAGCATCTCCTCCAAACGGTGACATGTGCTGGCTGTGACTGAGGCTCAGGGGCAAAGAGTAATGTGAACACAACCTGCTCAATTCCTAAGGGCCTGCTTCTCCCATCAGTTGTCACTTACACTTGGGGCACTTCACACAGCGAGCAGCGAGCACAAACTGCAGGCCAGAAGGCAACCAGGCTGTGCCAGCAGCATTTCCAGAAAGGATTAGTGCTCTGGGATGCTCCTGTTCTTTATGTACCTAATTTGAGAGCTCTCAATTTGCAGCTAGCTTTACCATTTTTAGCAAGCCAGGTGCTTTCAAGCTGTCCCTTTAAAAAAATCAAACCCCCTTTTGAATCACCACTGAGAACCTTGGCTGCTGTGCAATGATGCTCCCAGGCACTTGCTCTGCAAAGCAGCCTGAGCCCTGTCCTAGATCAGCATGCAGTGACACGCATCAGTCACACTAATGGACTACTTCTGGCTGTGCTGGGGCAGAGGGAAAGGGAAGGGCTGGGGAAAAAGCTGTCGAGGTGCACGGTAAAACAGAAAAAGGCACAACCAAACCCAGCCCCAAAATAAGAATCAGCTGCAAATGCAGCTCCAGCTTGGCTGCTTGGCATTAATCACCAGCTCCATTCCCTGTGGCTCGTGTCTGCTCTGCACTTTTGCACTAGGAGCAGTTCTGGTGCTCAGTTGAAAGCTTTAGACAAGCTTGAATCTATAGCTAGCAGAGTATCAGTGAGGTTTAGAGAACCATGGAATGGTTTAGGTTGGAAGGGACCTCAAAGCTCAGCCAGTTCCATAGACAAGGACACCTCCCACTAGAACAGGTTGCTTGAGGCCTCATCCAACCTGGCCTGGAAGACCTCCAGAAGGATCATGGATCTGTGATTCTGTGCTCCACAACCTCTCTGGGCCACCTGTGCCAATGTCTCACCACCCTCACTGCAAAGAACTTCTTCCTAACATCCACTTTCCATCTTCCCTCTGCCACTTTAAACCCTTTCCTCCCCCTCCTCCTCCTGTCAGTTCACAGGTTCACAGGATGTCAGGGGTCGAAAGGAACCCAAAAAGATCACTGAGTCCAACTCCCCTGCCAGAGCAGGACCATCCAATCTAGCTCAGGGCACACAGGAACACATCTAGACAGGTCTGCACAGGCTCCACAGAAGGAGAAACCACAACCTCTCTGGGCAGCCTGTGCCAGTGCTCTGGGACCCACACAGGCAAGCAGTTGCCTCTTGTGTTGAGCTGCAACCTCCTGTGCAGCAGCTTCCATCCATTGCTCCTTGTCCCAAACTGAAGGCAGTGCTCAAGCTGAGGTCTCAGCGGGGCAGAGAGGATTGATGTGATTACCTCATCCAGGCCACTCCGACAAACCTGAGCCCAGCTCTGAAGTGGGAGGGAGCTGCAGTCAAGCCTGGCAACACGCTCCTGGGGAGCAGAGAGCAAAGACTTACACCCTGACAAGCTCCTGATTACCAGCGCTGATTTTTCACTCTCAGCCCCTGCTTTTTTTTTTTTTTTTTGCCTTTCCCCCCCCCCCCCCCCTGCTTTTTCCCTGGTAGCAAATCTGATCCCTGCACTTGCTGACTAACGCTAACAAATCAGGCCAATTGCTGCTTACTGGAAATCACCTTTCAATGGGGAGCTGACAGCAAAGAACAATGCATCTGTTTGGAGGCTGCGGAGGCTGCGGGGAGCATCTGTCATCGGAGCAGCTCCTTGTCAAAAGAGGTTTCAGGCTCTGGCTGCTTCTCAGAGCAGGGTGAGGGAGAGAGAGACATGCACAGACCCATAGCCGGGCTGCTGTTTGCATTGGTGCTGCTTTCATCTTCCCTCCCCCTTTTTTCTTGGCTTCCACGGGATGGCTTTGTTCTATCAGATGTTGGCTTTTAATTAGGGAGCGCCCTCCTCGCCATTAGCGGTTTCACCGAAAGGGAAATTGAGCCACGTAAACGGCATCGGGTGTTTTTTGGGTTTTGGGTTTTTTTTTTTTTGCTTGCCCTCTGTTTATATTCGGCTGGGCTTCCCTTTTGATATTTATCGGGGGAGACGTGGACCCGTTTGAAGGTTTCAGCTCGACTAGTTAAGCTTTTACTGGAGGAAGGAATCCAGCCACCGAAATTGCCCCAGGCAGCAGCAGCAGCAGCAGCAGCAGCAGCACCATCACGACCAGTTTGAGGGAGGAAAGAAACAAGCAGCAACCACTCCTTAGGCGAGACAGATGACATCAAAGGGGCATTTTTAAATCTTT
>VWZI01006056.1:21079-33514 GCA_013396835.1 Psilopogon haemacephalus
TTTTCTTTTTCCCTTTCTTTCTTCTAAGTATCTCTTTATTCATCACTTTAATTACCTGATCGTAAATTTCTTTAGGGGGTTACTTAGAAGGAAAATTAGCATCAAAGCTTGGCAGTAAATTCAGGGGGGGTTGGAGCAGGTCCAAGCTGTTTCACCTGTGATTAATTAGACGATTTTTTTTCCCCCACCCCTTCCCCTCCTTCTTTAAGTGCCAGAGGGCTGCTGAGGTCTTTAAGCAGTTACATGACTGCTGGCAGCTCAGGAATTATGATGGATGCATTAGTCAGGCATTTAGGACTTCTGCTTCATTCTGCTGGTTGCCTGGGTGAGAGGGAGTGCATGGGACCAGCCACACTGGTGGGAACAAAAGGTTCAGTGCTGCCAAGCACCACTCCTTGCTCTGAGTCTGCAGCAAGTTTTGCTTCTCCACTGCTGCTATTCAGAGGATCAGAGGTTGGAAGGGACCCAAAGAGCTCATCCAGTCCAAGCCCCCTGCCAGAGCAGGACCATCCAGTAACATATCCAGACTGGGCTGGAAAGGCTCCACCGAAGGAGACTCCACAACCTGTGGGCAGCCTGTTCCAGTGCTCTGAGACCCTTCCAGTCAAGAAGATCTTCCTCATGTTGAGCTGCAACCTCCCATGCTGTAGTTTCCATCCATTACCTGTGTCACTGATTCCCTGTCACTGATTGCCTGCCATTGATTTCATATCATTGATTCCATATCACTGCTTCCATGTCATTGATTTCACATCACTGATTCCATATTATTGATTCCCTATCACTAATTCCCTGTCACTGATTCCATACCACTGATTTGATATCATTGATTCCATATTAATGATTCCCTATCACTAATTCCCTGTCACTGATTCCATATCATTGATTCCATATTAACGATTCCCTAACACTGATCCCCTATCACTTATTCCATACCACTGATTCAATATAATTGGTTCCATATTATTGATTCCCTATCACTAATTCCCTGTCACTGATTCCATATCATTGATTCCATATTAATGATTCCCTATCACTGATTCCATATCATTAATTCCATATCACTGATTCCACATCACTGATTCCATATAACTGATTCCCTGTCACTAATTCCATATAACTGATTCCATCTCACTGATTCCATATAATTGATTCTGTCACTGATTCCATATCATTTAGTCCCTATAATTGATTGCAGATAATTGATTCCATATCACTGATTCCCTGTCGTTGATCCAACTCCTCCTTTTGGCTGGAAACAAACAAACAAACAAAAATCCTGTTGTGTCACCTGAAAAAAACAAAAGATCCAAACCCAAACCCAAGGTCTTCCCCCTGTGGAAGCTCAGAGCATCAACCAGCTCTGACCATTAGCCCCATGCAACTCCCACCCACCTGTAGGATAAGGGTGTCTGGTAAAGCATCTCTACCTGTGGAGAGAGCCCAGGGGGCTCAATCTGTACCTTCACTGCTGTACCCACTCCTGTTTTCTGGGAAGTGGAGAACCTTCAGCCCCTCCAACACAGAAAAAGTGTCAGAAGCATTAATGCTGCACTTCCAGACTGACCCACACAGTTCAAGAGGGACACAGAACTGCTTGAGAGAGTCCAGCACAGAGCCAGGAAGATGCTGAAGGGAATGGAACAGCTCTGTTATGAGGAGAGCCTGAGGGACCTGGGGCTGTGCTGCTGGGAGAAGACTGAGAGGTGACCTCAGCATTGGAATGGGCTGCCCAGGGAGGTGGTGGAGTCCCCATCCCTGGAGGTGTTCAAGACAAGCCTGGATGGGGCACTCAGTGCCATGCTCTGGTTGATTGGCTAGGGCTGGGTGCTAGGTTGGGCTGCATGTGCTTGGAGGTCACTTCCAACCTGTCTGATTCTGTGATTTTATGATTCTAAAGGTGAGTGCCAGGAGGCTGGGTGGTGACAGCACGAGGAGCACTGGGTGGAAGGTGAGGCATTTAAGTTTAACTTAAACATGAGGAGGAATTTTTTCACTGTGAGGGTGACAGAACCCTGGACAAGGCTGCCCAGGGGGGTTGTGGAGTCTCCCTCTCTGGAGATATTCAAACCCTGCCTGGATGTGTTCCTGTGTGACCTGCTCTGGGTGCTCCTGCTCTGGCAGGAGGGGTTGGAACTGGCTGAGCTTTGGAGCTCCCTTCCAGCCCTTGACTTTCTGTGATTCTGTGATTCTGTTAGCACAGGCAGCTCACCTAATTTGCTCTGCATGGCCTCCCACTGCAGGTAGAGAAGCAGTCAGTGGTTAAACAGCTCTGGTCCCTCTGTAACTGCCCACTAGAGAGACAGTGGGGAGCAAGGCTGTGGCTTTATGGTACATTGGTAGCAGGTCAAGAGAGTAAGCTGAAGCAGACAGATGCTGGGAAAGCAGCAGAGCCTTCCTTCAGCAGAAAGAGGTTAGAGAACCTATTGCCAATTAAGGACTAGAGAGACCTCCCTCCGATCTGGCACTAATTTAAACCAGTTGGTGTTTGGAGTTGAACTCAGCAAAAGAAAATCATCCCTCAGACAAGATACCTGCGTTGCAGGGAGCTGCGTGTGTGCTCTCCAAAGCTGCTCCTGCTGTCATGCCTCCTTCCTCCCAAGTGTTCTGGGGACAATGGGATGTCCCTTCCCATCAGGAGACAGCTCCTCATCCTGCTGTGCAGCAGTTAATCTCCATGGGAAGTTCCTGGGCCTCTCGCCATCCCTGCTCAGAGAATAATGCTTGCAGCCACCTCTTGTTTTTGTCACTGCCCAGCCTGCCTCATCTAACATTTATAGAGTCTGGATCCTCCTCAGGTCTCATTGACTTTGTGTCAGTCAGCATCTGCAGCCTGCTGCCCTGCAAAACCCAGCCCAGCTCACAGCACTGACATCCTTTGCCACTCCTTCTGCTGGGATGGATCTGGCTTCAGGAGGAGGAATTACAGAGTCACAGAATGTCAGGGGCTGGAAGGGACCTCCAAAGCTCAGCCAGTCCAACCCTCCCTGCCAGAGCAGGAGCACCTAGAGCAGATAACAGAGGAGCACATCCAGGCAGGGTTTGAATATCGCCAGAGAGGGAGACTCCACAGCCTCCCTGGGCAGCCTGGTCCAGGGCTCTGTCACCCTCACAGGGAAAAATTCTTCCTCATGTTTCCATGGAAATTCCTCTGTCTCAGCTTGCATCCAGTGCCCCTTGTGCTGTCAGTGGGCATCACCCAGCAGAGCCTGGCCCCATGCTCTGGGACTCACCACCACATATTTATGAACACTCCTGAGGTCACCTCTCAGTCTCCTCTTCTCAAAGCTGCACAGCCCCAGCAGATGCTCCATGAAAGTTATTTGTGGAAGAGGCTGGCAACAGCCTAGGCAGACTGGCAAGGGAGTGATTGTCTTAGAATCATGGAATCAGTTAGGGTTGGAAGGGACCACAAAGATCAGCCAGCTCCAACCCCCCAGCCATGGGCAAGGGCATCTCACACTAGCACAGGATGCCTCATCCAGCCTGGACTTAAAAGATCTCCAGGGGTGAGGCTTCCACCACCTCCTTGGGCAACCTGTGCCACTGAACTCTATTTAAATGTTCCTATCAGGAAAAATCACTTCAGAATCAGAATTGTAGAATCAGTCAGGGTTGGAAGGGACCACAAGGATCAGCCAGCTCCAACCCCTCTGCCATGGGCAGGGAAACCTCACACTAGATCATCCTGTCCAGCCTTAAACACCTCCAGGGATGAGGTTTCCACCTCATCCCTGGACAATCCCTTCCAGGGTCTCACTGCTCTCACAGTGGTTAGCTGGAGCTGGGATCTGAGAGTGGGAAGGCAGAGTGGCCTGGTAGGAAAGCTGCTAAAAGATCTGGGCTCTGTTCCTACCCTTCCCACCAATCTGATGCATGCTTTTGGGCAAACTCCAGCTCTCCTGCTTCCTTTAGAAATCCTTTTTCCTTTTGGTTGTGTTTTTTTTGCTATATGCCACATGAGCTCCATAAGCTCAAGGGCTGGACACACACACACACAAAAAGTTGAGAACTGATAAGTAGAAAAACCTCACCCCAAAGTGACCTTTCCAGCCTGGAATGGCAGAGATCCTGTAGCACACTTTGCAGGGCTGACTGCAGGAGCTGCAAAAGCCTGACCCAAAGAAATTCCCAAGCAGCCTGTGCTGGGAAAGTGGGAGCTGCAGAAAGCCTGCTGGCAGGCATCCCCCCCCCTACACACACACAGACACTCCCTCCTACACCTCTGCTTTTCACAGTGGGTGACAAGAGAGCTTATTCCTCGCTGGAAGAATGTGGCATTGTTGACATTTAACAGAAAAAGAGGCAAAACAGGGCCTTTGCTGTGCTGGAACAGCACAGGCACTCTTGATCAGCTGTCGGAGGTGCCTCATCTGTACAAAGCATTTAAACCTGTCTAACATCAAAAAAAAAAAAGTAAGGTAAGACAAGTCACTTTGATGCTCCAAAGCACATGCCTAACATGATTATTGCAGCATCTTCCTGGTGATAATAGAATTATGCAAAGGAGGCCCTTGACCCATTAATGCTTTTGCCTTTTTCTTTGGCTTTCTCTCCCCTCTTCCTCCTTTCAGGAGCGGCAGAACTGCTTGCTCAGACGCAGCAGCCGAACAAAAGGGTGGAATAAGCAAAGTGGAAGAGGTCTCTGCTCCCCTTTTTGTCAGCTCTCCCCCACTCCACCTTCCCCTAATCAATTACATGCTCCAGCAGTTGCAGGGTAAGCAACTGGAAATGTGCTGTACTGGAAAAGTGCTGTGGCTGGAGAGGAGGCGGGGGGGGGAATATTTAGAATCATAGAATCATAGAATCAGTTAGGGTTGGAAGGGACCACAAGGATCATCTAGTCCCAACCCCCCTGCCATGCCCAGGGACACTCTACATCAGGCTGCCCACAGCCTCTGCCAGCCTGGCCAAAAACACCTCCAGGGATGTGGCCCCAAACACCTCCCTGGGTAACCCATTCCAGCCTCTCACCACTCTCATGCTCAACAACTTCCTCCTCATGTCCAATCTGAATCTCCCCACCTCCAGCTTTGCTTCATTCCCCCTAGTCCTGTCACTACCTGAGAGCCTAAAAAGTTCTTCCCCAGCTTTTTTGTAGCCCACTTCAGATCCTGGAAGGCCACAAGAAGGTCACCTTTCGAGTGATCAGCAGCAATAAGGCAAGGAGCAACAGCTACAAAATGGAACAGAGGTTTCACCTCAACAGCAGGAGAAACTTCTTGGGTGTGGAGCAGGCTGCCCATAGAGATTGTGGAGTCTCCTTGTCTGGAGGCTTTCCAACCCCACCTGGATGCATTCTTGTGTGAACTCTCCTGGGTGATGCTGCCTTGGCAGGGCGGGGTTGGACTGGATGATCTCTGGAGATCCCTTCCAAGCTGTAAGGTCCTGTGATGATACACCAGTGGCTGCAACAGCTTTACACCAAGTAGCACAGCTCTGGAGGACCACCGTGGTCTAGGCAGCGTTTGGTGCCTCAAGGCTGGAACTGGCACGTTGTGGATCTCAGGAATGCTTGCAATAGCTGCCTCCATTTCCTAGGAGAAGCAGATGAGCCCAGATAGAAGAGCTTGCTGGCAGGCTCAGCCTGAGTTCCTCACCCACTCAGGGAAGTCAGGAGTAAACAGGCTTTGGTGTTTCCTTGGAGAGTGTTTTAATACAAACGCCTCAAAGTTGCACAAGTCCTGCCTAGCATCAGAGCGGAGGGGTCCTGGCACCTGTGGCTGTTTGAAAGCAACAGAAGAAGCAACCGAATAGGGGACGTTGCCTCCTCTGTGCCCTGAACGGCAGCTGAAAAGAAGGCAAGCTTCACAAAAAAATCCTTTTCTGAGGTGTCTTTTGGAGTCAGAGGACTGCCCAGGCTCTTCCTCCCACCCTGCCTCGCCTGCTTCACCCTAACTCACGCTAAGGAGTGGAGCAGGACAGCACTGCCCAAGCCTTGCACTGCCGGAGGGTAAACAGAGCCCAGCGCAGGAATTCTTATCTAAGGTTGTGTATACAGCAGGGATCTGGGGCCAAAATACTCCTACCAAGAGATCAGCTGACTCTCCTGGCTCAGCTTCAAGTCTGCAAAGGGCTGGCCAAGAGCAGAGTTTGCTTCCTATGCGTTTTGTTTTGCTCCCAAGCGTGGGTCACCGATTCCTACTCGCAATCTGTCCCGCACTGAGAATGTCTGATTGGGTTGTTCCAGCAGGGATGAGTCCAGGATGTTAAAAGCTCAGACTCCGAATCCAAACTCCAAACTTCCCCGAGAAGCAGCTCTGTTTCCATCTGGAGTTTTAATCCAAGCTTTTACTTCATTGGTTTGTTGGTTTTCCCCCCCCCCACCACTTTGCTCCTCACTCATGTCGAGCAGAGCTCCTTAATGTCCCACCCTAAATCAGTACCTACTTACGTCGGGGCCAAACAAATCGCAAGAGAGAGCCCTTTCCTCCAAGCTCTCATTATCTAAGTTAACAAGTATGCTATTATATTCCCTCTGTGCAGCAAGCAGCATTAGGAGACAGTAAAATAAGTCACCCAAGGTTACAGAGCCAGCGTGCTGCAGAGCTGGGTACTAAAGCCAGTTGCTTGACTCTTAAGCTCAGTGCTTTATCTTCCTCCTCAAGGGGGAAATGCAGAGCCCAGCTCTAACCATACCCCTAAGGAAAGCTCCTGGAGTATCTATTTGAAACGAAACCTTTCCTCCTTCTCCTGTCTAAAGCAGGGGAGGGGAAAAAATAAATAAATAAATAAATAAAAGGACCAAGACCTTGTTCCTGAGCTTTGGGGATCTGTTAATTGGCTCCCTAGTAAAATTACAGAGCCTCAGCTGCCTGATAATGATTGTAAATGACAGAGACTATCAGGTTTACCTTGTGATGTCCCAGGGGAGCTTGCAGTTAGTTTAGTCTGAACTCTGTGTCAGCTGTTTGGGTTCCTTTCTTCTCAGCATGTGGTATCTGGACTCAAGCTGCAGCCTTTCAAACCTAATTAGCGTTAGGGGAAAGAGAGAGAGAGAGAGAGAGAGGAAAACTCAAACAACAACAACTCTCCTCCTTGCCTCAACTGACTTTGGAATGTACAGGCAAGGGCTGATTTATGGTGCAAGTTCGTGGGGGATTTTGGTTTATTCTGCTTTTTGCTGTTTCTTTGCACGAGTCTCAGTCCAGCATCTTCAGTTCTGGCTGCAAGAAAACTGCAGCTTCGTGTGCTGGAGTCTTTGAACTTTTGAGGCTCTCAGGTAGTGACAGGACTAAGGTGAGTGGAGCAAAGCTGGAGGTGGAGAGATTCAGATTGGAGGTGAGGAGGAAGTTGTTGAGCACGAGAGTGGTGAGAGTCTGGAATGGGTTGCCCAGGGAGGTGGTTGAGAACCCATCCCTGAGCCAAGATGCCCATGAAGGTGGTTGAGAACCCATCCCTGGTGGTGTTTAAGGCCAGGCTGCATGAGGCTGTGCCCAGCCTGATCTAGTGTAGGGTGTTCCTGGGCATGGCAGGGAGTTGGAACTGGATGATCTTTGAGCTCCCTTCCAGCCTAAACCATTCTATCATTCTATGACCTTGCTCTTTGACTGCCTCCTTTAAAGAAACCCAAAAATTCTCTCCTTCCAAAAAAAAAAAAACCCAAAGAATAAACCCCAAGTTTGTCCTTTGCCTGCAGTGCATTGAGGAACTTATCTTCCAGCCTTCCTCAAAGAGCTCCTTTCTTACCCAGAGCTACTTTGTGGAGTCTGTCACCTGCATTTGCCTGAGCAAAGCAAACCAAACAAGCCGCGGAGAGGAGCTGCTGCTGCTGCTAAATCCACGCTCAGCTCCAATCCTCTTAGCAACATCTGCCCACATTGTCAGGCCAAGGGGGTCTAATGCTGTTAGAGTAATTCTCAGCCTTTTTAAAGCAAGGAGCCATAGTCCAGGGTTATCCAGGAGTGATACAGCTCCAGGGGGGGGAAGCTGCACTTTACATATTTAACAGAAGCGTGCTGAGCTCTTTAACATATCATTGCTGTACTTTTTGACATCAAAAGGATTGCATTTCCATACTTGGGTGAATTAATAGGATTTGCATGTCACCCTCATTCTGTACTTTCTTTGCTGAGTTACACTGCAGGAATTTGAAAGGCAGGGATGCTGGAGAGGTGTGCATGTGTGTGTGTGCGCGCTCAGGAAATCACACACTGCACTCACCACCCGTCTTGGAGATGGCTTGAAAGGAGTAATGTGCCCAGGAGATGTTACCTTCTTTACCAGCTGGTGTTTAGGTACAGATTCAGACATCTGCAGCTTCCCTGGGCTCTTTCAGACTCTCACCACCCTCCTACTAAAGAACTTCTTCTTAAAGTCCAGTCTAAACCTACTCTCTTGCAGCTTCAAGCCATTCCCCCTTGGCCTGTCTCCAGACACCCTCAGGAAATCCCTCTGCAGCCTTCCTGCAGGACTCCTTCAAGTATTGGTAGGCAGCTTTAAAGTCCCCCTGGAGTCTTCTCTTCTCCAGGCTGCACACCCCCAGCTCCCTCAGCCTGTCCTCGTAGAATCAGCCAGGTTGGAAGAGAGCTCCAAGCTCATCCAGTCCAACCTAGCACCCAGCCCTATCCAGTGGCACTAAGTGCCTCATCCAGGCTTGTCCTGAACACCTCCAGGGATGGGGACTCCACCACCTCCCTGGGCAGCCCATTCCAATGCCAATCACTCTCTCTGTGCAGAACTTCCTCCTAACCTCCAGCCTGCCACAGCTCGAGGCTGTCTCCTCCTTCTGTTGCTGATTGCGAATCTCTGCTGTTGGACTGCTGGAGGTTCCCTTCTCTTCCCTCTCCACTCCTCACAGCTTTGCCTTGATGCTGAATTGCTAAGCAGTGTCGTGTTTCCCTCTGCCTTCAACCACATTCACAGGAGGACTGAACCCAACCAAAGGTGCCCCTCTGCTTTGAAGCAGCTGAGTGCTGATCATTGCTGGACAGCCTGAGAATCTCACGCTCGAGTGAAATTTTATCCTTTAAGACAGGTCATGCTATGTCTCCAGTTACTTTTTTTTTTTTTTTTGCACTTGACACTGGCAGTCATTAATTACCATCTGGCTGATTGACATATCAGTGAGTAGCAGCAATATAATACTTTCCCCCAGCACCGAAACCTTCTCAGGGAAGCGTAACTGGACTTGACACTCCTCTCCTTGGGCTGCTTATCCCTCGGGGAGCTTTGTTTTGTGTTTATTCAGCTCCTGCAAAAGTGCCACCCAAGCACTATCCCCCCCTCGGCCACGAGCTTGGGAGCAGGGCTTGTGGAACTGGCTTGCAGCATGGTGGGGGACTGGGGTGGAGAGGAGGAAAAAGGCTTTCAAGAGGAAGGGAAGGCAGCTTTGGCAGTGCCAGCCTGGGAGCTGAGCTGCTGTTTCGCTGCCAGAGCCCTGCCTTGGCTCCCAAGTGTGACCTGCCTGTGTCACCGCTGGCAGCGTCACTCTGCTTTGGCAGCAGCTGGGAGTGCTGATGTCAGCAGGGTGGGACATCTGTCCTGCTGTTCCTGGCATCGTCACCAGCTTCTCAGCCTCGCTCTGGCTGGCTGAGAAAGTCTTGCAGAATTTCCCCCTACTCCCAGAGTGATTCCTCAACCTTCTATTTTCAGGGAACTCTCCAAGTGCAGGCGGGCAGAAGGCTCCTGCCGTGCTGCTGAGCAGGCTGGGGATGTCCTGGCACTCCAGCACTGCCAGTAGGAATTCTGATGAATGACAGCAGCACGGCAGAAGACTGAGAGGAATTGAGCTCAAGAACCCATATCTTCCCATTAAAAAATAGAGGAGGGAGCACAACTAACTCTAGGTGAGTAATGACCAACTTCTATTATGTCCCCTTGGGTCAGGAAGTGTTTGAGTGCATCATTTTTAAGGATGACTAAAAGTAGCAGAACCACAATGCTATTAATGTCTCCTGTTGTCTTGCAGTCCTGGTGTCATCCTTCAGCCACGTGTTCTCCACGCAGATATTTCACCCACCCTGGCTTTTAGAGCTGCCCTTGCATCTGGCATCGATCAGGATGTCTCCACAGAGCAGCTTATACACTCTGGGTATCAGCTGCATGGTCTTGCAGCCACGAGAAGGGAGCCACTTTATTTCTCCTCACACTCTTCTTTCTCCTCTACCTATTTGAATGGAATGGAATGGAAAGGAATCATGGAATCATAGAATCATAGAATGGTTTAGGTGGAAGAGACCTCAAAGATCATCCAGTTCCAACCCCCTGCCATAGGCAGGGACATCTCCAATTAGAACAGGTCACTCAAGGCCTTATCCAGCATGGAATGGAATGGAGTAGAATAGAATAGAGTAGAGTAGAATAGAATAGAATAGAATAGAATAGAATAGAATAGAATAGAATAGAATAGAATAGAATAGAATAGAATAGAATAGAATAGAATAGAATAGAATAGAATAGAATAAGCCAGATTGGAAGAGACCTCCAAGCTCATCCAGTCCAACCTAGCACCCAGCCCCATACAATCAACCAGACGATGGCACTAAGTGCCCCATCCAGGCTTGTCTTGAACACCTCCAGGGATGGGGACTCCACCAGCTCCCTGGGCAGCCCATTCCAATGCCAATCACTCTCTCTGTGCACAACTTCCTCCTAACATCCAGCCTATACCTCCTCTGGAAGGGGGCTTGGAACTAGATGATTATAGAATCATAGATCATTGAGGGTTGGAAGGGACCTGTAGAGATCATCTCTCCTTGTGGTCCCTCCCAACCCTGACTGATTCTATGATTCTAAGGCCTTACAGGGAGCTCGTTCCACACCAAGAAGGCTCCAGCTAGTTTTGATTAGCTGCTTTGTGCTTCCAGGTTTTAAATTCTTGGGGTTGTTTCGCCTCCTGGCCCATCCTTGTAGCTCTGAACATATTTCTGTGCTGCTCAAGACCACAGCAGGGGCAGGCAGCCATGTGCAGCAGGGACTGGGTTCAATTCATTATTGTGTCAAGGATCTGACATGACTAAAATCCAAGTCATGTCAACAGATTGCAGATGTTTTCCCCTCCACTGACACTCCACGTCTGGGAGAGAAATCACAGGGGTGCAATGCCTGTCTGAAGATGTTAGCCTGACTGCACAGTGTCTTCTCAGAGGGGCTGGGCCTCAGTAGCCAGCTCAAAACGTTTCTGAGAGTGTTGGATGAGGCAGAGTGAGGAGGCTGAGCCACAGCACAGGATATCCAGGGAGCACTCTGGGAAACCCACAGAGTTCTGCCATCACTCGCAGAATCACAGAATTAAGCAGGTTGCAAAAGGCCTCTAAGATCATTGAGTCCAACCTATCACCCAACACCTTCTAATTAACTAGCCCATGGCACTAAGTGCCTCATCCAGGCTCCTTTTAAACACTTCTAGGGATTGGGACTTCACCTTCCTGGGCAGCCCATTCCAATGCCAATCACTCTCTCTGTGCTTTCTCCTCATATCTAATCTGAATCTCCCCACCCCCAAGTTGGCTCCATTCCCCCTAGTCCTATCACTACTTGACAGCCTCAAAAGTCCCTCCCCAGCTTTCTTGTGGCCCTCTTCAGATCCTGGAAGGCCACAAGGAGGTATTCTGGGAGCCTCCTCTTCTCCAGCCTGCACAGCCCCAACTCTTTCAGGCTGTGCTCATAGGAGAGGTGCTGCAGCCCTCTGAGCATCCTCTGAGCAAAGCTGGAGGTGGGGAGATTCAGATTGGAGGTGAGGAGGAAGTTGTTGAGCATGAGAGTGGTGAGAGGCTGGAATGGGTTGCCCCTGCAGGGAGGTGTTTGGGGCCAGATCCCTGGAGGTGTTTTTGGCCAGGCTGGCAGAGGCTGTGGGCAGCCTGCTCTAGGGTAGGGTGTCCCTGGGCATGGCAGGGGGGTCAGAACTGGCTGATCCTTGTGGTCCTTTCCAACCCTGACTGATTCTATGATTCTATAATATGAGGCTCTAGAAGAACCCTGATCTAGGGTAGGGTGTCCCTGGGCATGGCAGGGGGGTCAGAACTGGCTGATCCTTGTGATCCTTTCCAACCCTGACTGATTCAATGATTCTTATCTCCCTCCTAAATGGATGCTTCAGAGTTTCTCAGCTCACCGAGCCCTTTTGTAGCACTTTGTTATATTTATTCTCCTGATAAACCCTCCTGACTCCTTCAGAGGCAGTGAATTAACATCCGAGTCAAACCTTTTAATGTCCCTTGGACGTGTGGAGCTTGTCGCTTGCTGCCTGTGAATCCTAAAAAGGGGCCTGGGGTAAATAAATAATGCAGCACTTCACATTGCTCGGGTGGAATTTGTGCCTGAAGAATAACTTGCTCAGCTCTGTGGTGAGAGGGATCCTTTTATAAACCTGCCTGTGATTGATTCCCCAATGCCCTTCGCTCCCAAAGCAGCATCTGTAGAATCGGTCAGTGGCAGCGCGAGGAGGGAGGGAAGTTAGGGGGAGCAGGAAAGGGGAAAAAAATAAATATATAT
>VWZI01006056.1:33610-44577 GCA_013396835.1 Psilopogon haemacephalus
ATATATATATAAAAATATATATATAATAAGGAAAGCTCTCTTGGGAGCTGCTTATTGACATCATAACTGAAATGTTATTGCCCTCTGTGGAGCAGCAGGGCTGGTTGCAGTGGTGTTTGGCTCCAAGCCCCCTGCTAAGCCAACTTGCAGTGCCAGGGCTTTGGAGGAGAGGGTTTGTGTTCGCCTTCCCCCTCAAGAAGGCTGTGCATAAAGAGATGGGACATGTGCTGGAGGAGTGAAGCATGGAGCCAGCATCTTTCCTGAAGCCTTTCCTATATTTAGAGTGGTCCCTGCCTTGCTTTGCTTCTCCAAGGCTCACTGGGATCTTCCAAGGATCTTAAGGCTGTGCATAAAGAGAGGGGACATGTGCTGGAGGAGTGAAGCATGGAGCCAGCATCATTCCTGCCAACCAAAAAGACTGAAAAGCAAATCCCTGAAGAATGTGTCCTTATTTCCTCCAGCTCTCACCAGAGTCAGTCCCTATCTGAAGTCTGCTTTTCTGAGCTGTGCTTACATCCAGCCCCGTGGGTCACATCCATGCTCACCATAAGATCTTCTTTTTTTCCCCCTTTGCTATCTAGCACAGCATCTGGGTGACTGAGCACTGATGCTACTACTTACTGTACAGTCATAGAATGGTTTGGGTTGGGAGTGACCTCTTGAGTGCTGTGCCCAATTCTGGGCTCCTCAGTTTAAGGAAGATGTTGAGGTGCCGAAAGGTGTCCAGAGAAGAGCACCAAGGCTGGGGAGGGGCCTGGAGCACAGCCCCAAGAGGAGAGGCTGAGGGAGCTGGGGGTGTGCAGCCTGCAGAAGAGGAGGCTCAGGGCAGAGCTCATTGCTCTCTGCAGCTCCCTGAAGAGAGGTTGTGGCCAGCTGGGGTTGGGCACTGCTGCCAGGCACCCAGCAACAGAGCGAGGAGACACAGGCTCAAGCTGTGCCAGGGCAGGGTCAGGCTGGATGTTAGGAGGACGTTCTTCACAGAGGGAGTGATTGGCATTGGAATGGGCTGCCTGGGGTGGTGATGGAGTTCCCATCTCTGGAGGTGTTTAAAAGGGACTGGATGTGGCACTTAGTACCATGGCTTAGTCGATGAGTTGGTGTTGGGTGGAATAGGTTGGACTCGATGACCTCAAAGGCCTTTTCCAACCTGGCTGAGCCTGTGATTCTGTGGTCCAGTGACACCAGGGCACCTCTGAGTGCTCTTTGGTGGCAGCAGCGGAGTGCCTGAAGTGAATCTGTGCTTTTGTTGCCCCCTTCCCATCTCCCGCTCGGGTTGATCTGAGCCTTTGAGCGTTTGATCCCTGCCTGGGTACCTCCTCCCCGTGTCAATATTTTTGCTGCGAAGCAGTACACAGCACACTCCACCTGAAACTTCCCCAGCTGGCAGGGTGCTATTACAAAAAAAAGATTACTTAATTGCAGATTACTGCTGTACATTTGAGTCCCAGTATCTCATTAAGCTGTCAGGTTTAATTACCATTATGTGTTTAGATTATGCCACAGATTATTTAGCTCGGCACCCAGGTTTGCCAACCTGTTTGCTGTGTGACATGACAGGGTGATAATTACAGCATTACTGGAAAACCTCCTTTTTTTCCCACCATCCTCCCCCTCCCTCCCTTTTATTTCCATGGGAAAGACTTGGAAGTCCTTGGCATCGGCACTGACCCTACTAAATGCTCATTCTTGCAAGTGTAAGTAATGTTTACCTCTGCAGGGGTCTGCTGCTCTAAAGCCTGCCTGATTCTCTGGCCTCTGAAAGAGGCAATAGGCAGAACAGGCCTGGGTTTGTTGGGTGTCAGCAGCTCACAGTGAATAGATTAGAATGGAATGGGATAGAATAGAATGGAATGGAATGGGATAGGATAGAATGGAATGGGATAGGATAGAATAGAATAGAATAGAATAGAATAGAATAGAATAGAATAGAATAGAATAGAATAGAATAGAATAGAATAGAATAGAATAGAATAGAATTGAGTAGAATGGAATAGAGTAGAATAGAATAGATTTGAGTAGAATAGAGTAGAGTAGAACAGAATAGAAAAGAAAAGAATAGATTTGAGTAGAATAGAATAGAACAGAATAGAGTAGAATAGAATAGATTAAAATAGAGTAGAATATAAAAGAATAGAACATAATAGAACAGAACAGAATAGATTAGAATAAAATAGAGTAGAATAGAATAGAAAAGAAAATAATAGATTTGGGTAGAATAGAATAGAACAGAACAGAGTAGAATAGAATAGATTAAAATAGATTAGAATATAAAAGAATAGAACATAGTAGAACAGAATAGATTAGAATAGAATAGAGTAGAATAGAATAGATTTGAGTAGAAGAGAGTAGAACAGAATAGAAAAGAATAGAATAGATTAGAATATAATAGAATAGAAGAAAATAGTGTGTTCAAGGCCAGGCTGGATGAGGTCTTGAGCGACCAGATCTAGTGGGAGGTGTCCCTGCCTTGAGCTTCTCATCCACCAGCTGAACAACTTCCTCCTCACGTCCAGTTTCAATGTCCTCACCTCCAGCTTTGCTCCATTCCCCCCAGTCCTGTCACTCCCTGACACCCTCAAAAGTCCCTCCCCATCACTTATGTAGCCCACTTCAGATCCTGGACGGCGGCAAGAAGTTCACCTGGGAGCCTCCTCTTCTCCTGCATCTATAGCTGGAGACACAAATTCCCTCTGTAAAACACATCCTCTTTACCTCCTCTCTCTATACAATCAACAGAGCCCCATCCATATTTATGCAGCAATAAATCCATTAGATAAAATTAATCTTTTCTCGCCACGATCCCCTCTTACTCAAATCCACCACAGAAATAATTCCTCTCCTGGAGAGAATTCCTCTCCTGCTCTGGTTGTGTGCACTGTACATTGATATAATCTGGTTAGCATTTATAGAAAAGGGGGGGGGGGGGGGAGAAGCACCGGTCTCTNNNNGTGGGGCGTGGCGAGAAAGCAGCCCTGTCTCTGCCTCACTCTCATCTATTTTTTTGGCACCCCCATTGTTTTAAAAGCCCAGAGAATGATAATAAAGGAGAGGGAAAACACTTAGGAGAGTCATCCATTTCCTCAGCCTGTCCTCAGTTAATTAATACTCCACATTTTCAAGAGGAGGACAAATCTTAGCTCGGTGGCCAAATTAAGGGAGGAAGAGCTGCCATAAATATTCCACTGGGCTGAAGCAGTTTTTGCTTCCGTTGCAGTTCTGAGCTCCAAAGCTCTCTTTGTCTGGGAGCTGAGCTCCCACCCTGTTGAGCCTCAAGGGAAAGGGTTTGGGTTTCATAGCATCATAGAGACATAGAATCATAGCATCATAGAATCATAGAATCAGTCAGGGTTGGAAGGGACCACAAGGATCAGCCAGTTCCAACCCGTCCCTGTGCCATAGGCAGGGTCACCTCCCACTAGAACAGGTTGCACAAAGGCTCATCCAACCTGGTTCTGAACACTTCCAGGGAGGTTGTGGAGCACAGAATCACAGTGTAGAATCAAAGTGTAGGATCTATGGGCAGGATGAGACCGTTTAGAACAAGAACTACCTCCCCTTAAGTCTCTGGATTCCAAAGGGAATCCAGAAAACCTCACCCCCAGCAGTGAAAACCTCACCCAGGGCAGTGAAAACCTCACCCCCAGCAGTGAAAACCTCATCCAGAGCAGTTAAAACCTCACCCCCAACACTGAAAACCTCATCCAGGGCAGTGAAAACCTCACCCCCAGCACTGAAAACCTCATCCAGAGCAGTTAAAACCTCACCCCCAACACTGAAAACCTCATCCAGGGCAGTGAAAACCTCACCCCCAGCACTGAAAACCTCATCCAGAGCAGTGAAAACCTCACCCCCAGCACTGAAAACCTCATCCAGGGCAGTGAAAACCTCACCCCCAGCACTGAAAACCTCATCCAGAGCAGTTAAAACCTCACCCCCAACACTGAAAACCTCATCCAGGGCAGTGTAAACCTCACCCCCAGCACTGAAAACCTCATCCAGGGCAGTGAAAACCTCACCCCCAGCAGTGAAAACCTCATCCAGAGCAGTTAAAACCTCACCCCCAACACTGAAAACCTCACCCAGGGCAGTGAAAACCTCACCCAGGGCAGTGAAAACCTCACCTTAGTGTAAAGCATCAAACACACAGAACGAGGCATTGAGACCCAATTGCATGCCAGGAGCTTAGGAACAACCTTGTCCTGGTGTTTTTCCTGCCTAATTGATCTCATTCCTCAAATTAGCTAATTAGTGCTGGGCAGTGGCCACTGCTGAGCGTGGGAGGTGGCACAGCCAAGCTGCCCAACCAGGCTTGCCAGAGCCCTTGCACTGGTGGCCACAGCAACCAACCCAGGCCAGGGCATCCCTTCGTCAGGGAGAGGCTTTCCCGATGAGAGATTAGAATCATACCCCAAATGAAATGATTGTCCCTGGCTAATTGGATTAGCTGGAATTGAAGAATGCAAGCCCCGAGCTGTATTTCATGCAGCATGCCTTGCAGTCCCAACCATTAGTCTGCTGAATGGAGTTAAACAACAGCAAAACACAATCTGGCTCAGAGCTTATTTGGTGGGAACAATTGGAGAAGCTCTCACTGCTGGGACCTGGCTGCGAAGATGCTGAAGGGGCTGGAGTGCTGCCCTGTGAGGGACCTGGGGGCTCTTTGCTCTGTTGAAGAGAGGACTTAGAGGGCATCAGATTAATGTTTATAAATATCTGAAGGCTGGGAGGCAAGAGGGAGGGGACAAACTCTGCTCGGTTGTGCCCTGGGATAGCACTGGGGGCAATGGATATGAGCTACAGCACAGGAGGTTCCAGCTCAACAGGAGGAGAACCTTACAGTGAGGGTGGCAGAGCCTTGGAGCAGCCTGCCCAGAGAGGTTGTGGGACTGCCTTCTCTGGAGGCCCTCAAAACCCACCTGTGTGAGTTCATCTGCAGCCTGCTCTAGGTGGCAGGGGAGTTGGACTCAGTGGTCTCTGGAGGTCCCTTCCAAGCCTTACTATTCTGTGATTCCTCTTCTAAGTGGCACTCTGAGGTAGTCTTAGGGAAATATGACCTGGTGCCTCCAGACTACTGTTTAGACTGCCCAAATATCCTCAAGGCACAGAAGGTTGCACCTCAACATGAGGAGAACCTTACAGTGAGGGTGCAAGAGCCCTGGAGCAGGCTGCCCAGAGAGACTGCAGAGTCTCCTTCTCTGGAGGCTTTCCAAACCCACCTGGATGCATTCCTGTGCGACCTACCCTGGGTGATCCTCCTTGGCAGGGATGGGGTGGACAGGATGATCTCTGGAGGTCCCTTCCAACCTCTAATACTAGAATCATAGAATCATAGAATGGTTTAGGTTGGAAGAGACCTCAAAGATCATCCGGTTCCAACCCCCTGTCATAGGCAGGGACACCTCCCATTAGATCAGGTTGCTCAAGCCCTCATCCAGCCTGGCCTTGAACACATCCAGGGAGGGAGCAGACACAACCTCCCTGGGCAACCTGTTCCAGTGCCTCGCCACCCTCACTGTGAAGAACTTCTCCTAACATCCCGTTCAAATCTCCCCTCCGCCAATTTGAACCCATTCCCCCTCATCCTGTCATTCCAAGACCTATTTCGTTATCCTATGATTCTGTGGTACAGGGAACCACTCAGCACAGAACAGAAGTGGCACACAGGGAGTGAGGAGGCACCAGCAGTTCGCCGTTCAGCTCTTCCCTCGTCTAAACCCTCCCGTAAGAGCTTTTCCAAGCACTTCCCTTCGATTCAGAGAGCCCAGGCTTGCACTTCTCTGGGGATATTTGCCCATTTGTGATGCCTAATCCCATTCTGGGAGGTTGCTGGGCAATGAGGGCCTTTGGTTTGCTTGGAAGGAGGCTGCAGCATTTCAAGCAGCATGCATCCCAGCCTGCTACCCGTCTCCCAGCTGGCAGAACAGCTTGAACATTCTGTATTTTTGATGAAATCTTTGATCACCTCATTGCAAGATTTGGTTGCCTACTCTCAGCTCCCTGGCAGCTCTGAGCACAACCTGCCATTTCCTAGATGGGGATTTGTTCTTTTGCAGAGTGGAGACCTTAAATAAATTAAACCCAAAGTGCCTGCAAGGTATCCGGATCAATAATGTCACAGGCACAGGTGTCTGGAAAAGGCAGCAGAGAGAATGTGGAGCTGAAATCCATGCCAGTCAGGCCTTCCTTTGCCCATCTGCTGAGATCCTCTCTCCTCAGACAGGCTGCCAGCCCTGCAGCAGATGAAGGGGGAAGGCATTCCTGATCCCTTGTTACCTTGGAGATCTTCCTCTGTTCCCGGGTTAGCACCCAAGTTGCAAGGGAATGTGGCTGGGGAATGAGGATCTGCTGGACACAAATCTCCTGAAGAAGGTCCAGTGGAGGGCTCCGAGGATGCTGAGCACTGCCTGATGAGGGGAGGCTGAGGGACCTGGGGCTGCTTGGTCTGCAGAAGGGAAGACTGAGAGGGGACTGAATCGATGTTTATCAATATCTGAAGCCAAGGAAACGAGGAGGAAGAGACATGAGGATCCCAAAATCAAACACCACCAGAAAAGCCTCCTATAGTGGGATGTCGTGGTTTGGGAGTTCCTCCCACTCCTTACAGCCCCATTGCAATTCACCCTGACTAGACTCAGGCCGCTGGAAGTTAAGGACTGAAGCTTTCTATTTGCAGCTTAGCACAAGATACAATCAGGGATTTACAATATAATACAAAAATTTGCAGTGAGATACATGAAAAAGGTAATGCAGAAGCACAATGCCCCTCCCAGAGAGCTGAGTCCCCTAGGGGGGTTCCCAACCACCTTTCTACCTTTTCCCCCCACCTCCCAGTCTTATCCCAGGATCTTTCTTATGTGTAAGATGAATTAGGAGGATTGGCCAGGGGACTTAGAAGCAGAATGGATTAGTTGGATTACACAGATCCAGCTGGAAGCCAAGGAGAGGGAGAGAGACCAACAGCCAAAGCTCAGCCCAGAGCAGCTCTGTCTTCTCTCTGTTTATGTCCTTGCTTTTGTACACCTCAGCAAACCTATGAGTGAAGCAGACACCATCAGTGTTTCTTTTTCACAGCCTATAACCTGATTTTTTTCTTATTAAAATATTCCAGTTAGCCTCAAAGCAGCACATGGGACTGCATCCCAGGAGCAGAACACTCCCACTGCACCTAGGGTGAATTTGCTGTTCTCCTCTCCTTGGCCATCCCAGCCCCTTAAACCAGAGAGAAACTCTTTAGAATCATAGAATCAGGCAGGGTTGGAAGGGACCACAAGGATCAGACAGTTCCAACCCCCCTGCCATGCCCAGGGACACCCTACCCTAGAGCAGGCTGCCCACAGCCTCTGCCAGCCTGGACAAAAACACCTCCAGGGATCTGGCCCAAACAACCCCCCTGGGCAACCCATTCCAGCCTCTCACCACTCTCATGCTCAACAACTTCCTCCTCACATCCAGGCTGAATCTCTCCACCTCCAGCTTTGCTCCATTCCCCCCAGTCCGTCACTCCCTCACAGCCTAAAAAGTCCTTCCCCAGCTTTTTTGTAGCCCCCTTCAGATCCCGGAAGGCCACCAGAAGGTCCCCTGGGAGCCTCCTCTTCTGCAGCCTGCACAGCCCCAACTCTTTCAGGCTGTGCTCACAGCAGAGCTGCTGCAGCCCTCTGAGCATCCTCGGGGCCTTTCTCTGCACACCTCCAGCATCTCCACATTTTAGCTACAGAACAGTCTCTCAGCAATGATAGCTACATGTTCACTCAAGCTGAGATCACATCCCAGGCTGCTTCTGAGAGGCTCTCTTTGTCTACATCATAGCTTTCCTGCCTCACAGTAGCAATGAAAAAGAAGAAGAAGGAAAAAAAAAACCATAGGCTGTACAAGTCAGGCCAGTGATTAAATAGCATTTTGGCAAGTTAGAGACTGTCTTCTCCCAAGCTCCCTTCCTTGACTCAGATTTACCAATCAATCAGTGCATGTGTCTCTATCACAATAAAGCCATCATCTCTGTACACAACCTGTCAGAAGTGACAACTCCTCGTTCTAATATTATGGGAAATAGATCTGCCTTGCAGGAAACACCTGTTGGAGTCCCAGAGCAGGAGAGAGAGAGAGATAGAGGGGGAAAAAAGCAGCAGGGAACCCACTTCAGCGTGGTAGTGTCCACCCTGCCAAAGCCAAGGTCAGTCTGCTGGAAGGAGGCACCCTCAAGGTGTCCACCATGCCCACTCTGCTGTAAGGAGCCAGCCTGAAAGTGTCCACCAAGCCAAAGCCAAGCTCACTCTACTCTAAGGAGCCAGCCTGAAGGTGTCCACCATGCCAAAGCCAAGCTCATTCTGCTGGAAGTATACACCCTCAAGGTGTCCACCATGCCCACTGTGCTGTAAGGAACCAGCCTCAAGGTGTCCACCATGCCAAAACCAGGCTCACTCTGCTTAAAGAGCCAGCTTCAAGGTGTCCACCATGCCAAACCCAAGCTCATTCTGCTGGAAGTATACACCCTCAAGGTGTCCACCATGCCCACTGTGTTGTAAGGAACCAGCTTCAAGGTGTCCACCATGCCAAAGCCAAGCTCACTCTGCTGGAAGGAGGCAGCCTGAGGCTGTCCACCATGCCAAAGCCAGGCTCAGTCTTCTGTAGGAAGCCACTCTCAAGGTGTCCACCATGCCCACTCTGCTGTAGGGAGCCACACTCAAGGTGTTCATCATGCCAAAGCCAAACTCACTCTACTGTAAGGAGACACCCTCAAAGTGTCCACAATGCCAAAGCCAACTTCATTCTGCTGTAGGGAGCCACCCTCAAGGTGTCCACCCTGCCAAAACCAGACTCAATCTTCAGGGAAATCAGCCTCAAGGTGTCCACAGGGAGAGTTATAACAATAATCACCATTAAAGTCAGAGGGGAAAAAACAAAATAGAAGGTTTTACACCACCAATTCAATGCCTTATTGATCATCCCAACTCTCAGCTTGCTCCAGTGTACCAGAGGCACTCTTGAGAGGGCTGCAACATCTAGAATCATAAAATCATAGAATCAATCAGGGTTGGAAGGGACAACAAGGATCAGCCAGTTCCAAGCCTCCTTCCATGGGCAGGGACACCCTACTCTAGATCAGGCTGCACACAGCCTCATCCAGCCTGGCTGCAAACACCTCCAGGGATATGGCTCCAACCACCCACCCTGGGCAACCCATTCCAAGGCCCTCACCACTCTCATGCTGCAGAACTTCCTCCTCACATAATCCATTCTTTCTCTCAGCCTATTTCCACAGCCATGAGCTAATAGAAACCACTCACTCACATTCCCAGGGATCAGAGGAGATAAGGCAGCTCTCAGCTGCACTCCAAGATGGGCAGACATGTCCAAGATGTTTCAAACTTCATTTGAGGACTAACATAAGTGATGAACAGTTGTCTATAGCATTAGAAGGCAGGGAGTGGAAGTCCTTTTATCAAATTGTTAGCTGCCAAGAGCTTGCTGCTGACAACCTATCTTTAAAGTCTTCATAGTGCCTTTGCAAAACCCTAGAGCCTTGCCTGAGACCCTCGTCCACAGCCTTCCCACATCAGCTCTTCCACTCCTTGGCATGGGAAAATGTGGCTGCAGTGAGTCTTAGTGTCATGAACAGAGGTTGTAGCCAGGTGGGGTTGGGCTCTTCTCCCAGGCAACCAGCACATCCAATCTGGATCTCCCCACCTCCAGCTTTGCTCCATTCCCCCATGTCCTGTCACTACCTGAGAGCCTCAAAAGTCCCTCCCCAGCATTTTTGTAGCCCTCTTCAGATCCTGGAAGGCCACCAGAAGGTCCCCTGGGAGCCTCCTCTTCTCCAGCCTGCACAGCCACAACTCTTCCAGTCTGTCCTCACAGCAGAGCTGCTGCAGCCCTCTGAGCATCCTCGGGGCCCTTCTCTGGACACCTTCCAGCATCTCCACATCCCTCTTGTCCCNCTTTGTGCTCGGGATTGCCTCGACCCTCTCCTTGTTCCTTGACTCGCTCCCAGCTCTGCACAGATGCTTAACCTTTTTTCCTTCAGGGAGGAATGTAATTTCACACACACACACACACACAATGAACGTTGCCTGTGCCTGTGAAAGCTTCTTCAAAGCCCTCTCGTCTGCCTCCCAGCCCTGCACTGTGAGAATCTGGTGCTTGTCTGGGCTTGGCTCATTCCTCATCCCGGATTATATCACCCCCCCAAATCACAGAGCATCAAAGTCCTTTTCCCTGCCTTACAAGGTGCTGGGAGCTTTAATTAATTGACACAGAGGCACTGGGAGCCCTTGCAAAAAAAAAAAAAAAAAAAATTTAAAAAAATTACAGTTTGGAGCACTCCATCCAATAATTAAGGCATGCAGCAGGCAACAAGCAAAATGAATCTGAGAAATGAGTAGTTAAATTCGGCTTAATTACATCCAGTGAACCGAATCTGCCCCGGAGCAGTGCACATGTAATCCCAGTGAAGTCAGCCTGCCTTGCCCAGAGTGCACTAAAACAAAAATAGTCTGCAGTTAGCTGCTCTCTTGCAGCCATTCTTACAGTCCCCCCCAACCCTGCCCCGCGAAGTTTAGGGGTGTTATTTAGAGCTGCAAACAGGCACAATAAAGGAGAATTCAAGTGGAGCTGAGAAAACTGCCAGGAAGCACTGGGACCTTGCCCACAAAGAGAAAGGCTGAAGGCAGTGTGATAGGTGCTGCTGCAAGCTGCAGTCAGGACTCCCCAGCTGCAGGGCTCCAGGTGGTGATGCCAGGATCTGAAGGGGGCAGATGGGGATGGGGAAGGACTATTCACAAGGTCTTGTAATGACAGGATGAGAGGGAATGGGTTCAAACTGGCAGAGGGGAGATTTAAAAGGGATGTTAGGGGGAAGCTCTTTACAGTGAGGGTGGTGAGACCTTTGCAGGGAAGGAAAAGATCCCACATCCAACTGTGCTGTTTTCCCCCTGTTTTTTTTTTTGTTTTTGTTTTTTTTATTTTTATGA
>VWZI01006058.1:0-26283 GCA_013396835.1 Psilopogon haemacephalus
CTAAAAGGTGGGGGGGGCAGGTCACTGCAAACCCACTACAGGCAGATAAAGTGCCCTTTAACACACAGAGGGTTAGGATTTCCCGATGCTGGCAGCACCACTACTACAGAAGTAACATGGCCCTTCTACACATACAAAATCTTTTGTGCCTTTTAGCAAAATTTTATATAACTTATCATCTGCACTAATTCAGATGCTGAAGAACTTTTTTATTATTCAGACATAAAACAATCTGGCTTTTTAGAACAAAACGTCTGCTATCACAGTTGCATTTGAACATATAAAAACATAAAAGGGTACAAGGTATACCAGATAAAAAAGGGTAGTGGTCAACTGTGAAAAGTGGTCTCTCTCAGAAATCTGTATTGAGAGCAATGCTATTCAATATCTTCACCAATGACACAGGCAGTGAGTTTGAGTGCACTCTCAGCAAATTTGCAGATGATACCAAGCTCAGTGTAGTGGTTGGTAAGTCTGAAGGATGAGAGGCCATCCAGAGGGACCTGGACAGGCTGGAGAGGTGGGCTGAGGAGAATCTCGTAAGGTTCAATAAGGCAAAGTGTAAGGTCCTGCACCTAGGTTGGGACAATCCTAGATATCAATACAGGTAGGGGGATGATGAAATTGAGAGCAGCCCTGCAGAAAAAGACTTGGGGGTGCTGGTGGATAAAAAGCTGGACATGAACCAACAGTATGTACTTGCAGCCCAGAAGGCCAATTGCATCCTAGGCTGTATCAAAAGAAGTGTGACCAGCAGGTGAAGAGAGGTGATTCTGTCACTTTACTCTGCTATGAAAAGACCTCCCCTGCTCTGAACCCTCATCCTGGAAAAGAGAAGGCTCTGGGGAGACCTAATAGTGGCTTTCCAGTATCTGAATGGGGCCTACAAGAAGCATAGACAGAGACTGTTCACAAAGGCTTGTAATGATAGGACAAGGACCAATGGTTTTAAATCAGAGAAGAGCAGAGTTAAATTGGATGTTAGGAACAAGTTCTTCACCATGAGAGTGGTGGAACACTGGAACAGGTTCCCCAGGGAGGTAGTTGAAGTCCCATCCCTGGAAATATTCAGGGTCAGGCTTGACAAGATTCTCAGCAACCTGACCTAGTGGAGAATGTCTCTGCTCACTGCAGGGGGTGGGTCAGACTAGATGAACTTGGGAGGTCCCTTCCAACCCAAACCACTCTATGATACGTAGACAGCTACAGCTATATAGAAAATGCTCATTAACAATCTTTATCATAAAAATCAAGACTATCACAGAAACACATTGTACAGTCTGTACTTCACAGTATTGGTATGCTATAAAGCTTTCCTAATTCTGAAATCTTATAAGAAGATAGATAATTGTATTTTTTTTTCCTTTAAGCTTGGTAGAAGGACTCACATATGAGATAGATTTGTGACTTCATTCTGGCAAAGAGTATAGCAAAAAGGTTGTGAAATGATAACACTGAAAACAACAAACTTTGTCTAGCAGAACAGCATCCAAACTAAATGAAAAAGCCATGCAGATGTATACTTAAGTGTTCTTAATATTAAAGGATCCACTTACTGGAGCCAAAATTATGATAAGACTTCTGCTGACACTTAAATCTGCACTATGAACTTTCTGAGCACAGTTACAATTTTCAGTGCTATGGTAGATAGCTCAGATCTTTGGAAACATCTTCTTTACCAGAAGACTGGGTTGACAGAAGATAGTCAGTTTAACAGGAAAATACTCAGTTTTACAGGAAAAATACAACATGTTGCTGCCATACACTCAGAATAAATTGCTTCTGTCATGGTTCATAAAAAGAATATTCTTCCTGCAAACTGCAGCTGGTATGGAGAGCAGGAGATGCGTAAGGGCATGAACAGAATAGTGCATGGGTCATCAGCTGGAACTGAGAAGGCAGATGAGAGCAGAACTCAAATGAAATGGCTGACATAGAATACAGGGGAAAAATTTGTCACTATAAATGAATAAAAAGCAGGTTGGCCTTGCGGGAAGTTGAGAAATGCACTGAACTGAGGCTGGGCATATTTTACTCTATAATTTTATGTACTCAGCATTAGCACACACCTGAAATTACTGTGTGGGTAGGAAAAAAAAGTTCTGATTTTGAGCAATAGGTATATGCACATGCTATGAATATGGACAAATATTCAAAGGCAAAGTTTATGACAAAGACTATGTATATGTGCCTATGCTTACCTTATACATGCTTACATTACATTTTTGCTCAACATTTCTTATGGGAATGCCAGCATTTTGGAATGCTTTTTCGAAAGAGAAGCTGCATCCTATATAAAAGGTCACCATGTCCTTAAGTTGTTGAGAATACTCCTTTAGGCTTTTCAGTGATCCAGTACAAGCTCCATGCTCATATTTTCTGTACTGCAAGCAGTCAGTTCTGGTGAAATAAGAAGTTGTCACAGCTTTATCCTTTTTTNAGGTGAATTGTTTGAGTTGACATTGAGTCAGTACCAAACCACAAGATACAGACTATATTACCCATTCCTTTTCTCTCTAGCAATGAAACAAACACATGCAAAACACCCAGAACACCTTATTTTGTACAAAAAGAGGCTAGAAAACAGAAAGTGCTGGATTTTAAGCATGTTTTAGGTTTTATAGGTCAAGATCCCTTACACATATCTTGTTGCAGGGCTTCAAAAATCGGGGAGCTGTTTTAAGTCTTACTTTTAGTGTTTACTACAGGAGTACATCTTTCAAATTTCAATGCATCTACAAATATCACTCAGTAACTCCTAAATGCATTACTCCTAAATGTAAAACAAAGGTAAAACCCTATAATTTGATTCTGCTGTTTCAAACTGCAAAATATTTAGGAACTGGACAAAATTTCATTTTTGCATTAGAGAAATACATGAAATACCGAGCCATCATAACATGCTTCTCAAGAACAAGATGATCAGGCTGTTGTACTATGAATGGTTTTAATTCAGAGGTGTAATTCCAAGAAAAAGGAACTTGTTCAACATGAACAGCAGTGTAAGCAGGCTGTTCCCTGAATCTCCACTAGCATTCACTGTAAAACGTTGACAAGCAGAACTTATCTGTAGTTACCTGATATCAGAATCGCTACTCAAAGAAGGACATTTCCAGTCACCTGGCTTACTTCTGCACAGCAGTGGCAGAGGTCCATCATTTGCATGGCAAAACTTCTCAAAGTCATCAGCCAGGGACTTGTGCAAAATCACAACGTTGGCCTGTTTATAGCCTGAAATTTCAGAAGGTAGGAAAGATTTAGCTTTTTGTTTGTGAAACAGTAATTATTCTGTATGTATTACTTTAGAAGGCCTATAAGATCAAAACATTGTAAGTTATCCGAAGGAAATTCTGGATTAAGAACTCCTTAATTATATCAAACAACTTCTGGAAATGTTTTTAAAAATCCTAAGTAGCAGTTTGCTGTAAAGACATTCACAGATAAAATAGTTGACAAGCATGGGTAGTACTGAATATGAAGACAGCATAATTATTTTAATAAATATTTTCATGAATTTACATATAAATGTACTTTATTATCTAACCTGGGAAATTAGTATTCTATAAGAATATGCTTTACTTCGCAAATCTTAGCACAGAGCCAAAAAGAAAGGCTACTGCATACCACATTACACCTTGGGTTTTGTGGGGTTTTTTTGTTTTGTTTTGTTGTTCTTGTTGTTTGGTTGGGCTTTTTTTTCCCATGTAATAGCAAGCTGTAAATTATGGCTAGTCCAACAGTAAAATATGTGTATCTTGATGTTATGCAGCTCATTCTTTAAAGTTTTTTGCCTATGGAATTCTACTGTGAGCTGCAATTTAACAGACATAATTACACCTCATGAATAAACTCTTGCCTCTCACATCAAATCCCAGTGATTTATAATATTTCTAAGTAAAAGCCTAGAATTAATAGAACTGTTACACCTTCTTAACTTGGAATTAACTTTGATTTAAAAGATTGTTGACTGCTACCATGTGATAGCTTCAAAGGATATTACCTTTTTGCAGCATCAATAAAGAAAACTCATGTTCATTTACTTGGCAAAAAATTATTTTCTAAACAGTAGCAGTTAATAGCAATGGCATTTTAATTATCCTGCATGTAAATGCCAACTGTTCAAATGCAGAGAGAAATCTGAAGTACAACTAGTCCATGATGTATAAATCCACCAATCTACAGTCCCTGTCTTCTGTATTGATATTGTCTTGAAAAGTTATTTCCATGTCTGATATCAGGTGGGGAGTAAAAGGCTGCACAGAATCACTTAATTTCTCAAATACTACAGTAGTCAGTCATCCAAGAGGCAGTCATTTACTAGAATCAATGATCTGCCTCAAAAGGTTGTACAGAATCAGCCAAACCTTACTCTTGACCAAAGCTAACAGAGAAACCAAAAGACAATTTTTTATTTCTGATAGAAAAATGCCAAGCAAAGGCTGAGGTAAGCATACATTTGCATACCAAATGTTCCCACAAACTGCTCTGTGGGGAATACTCAGCACAAAAATTCATTTTATTGCTAGAAAAAGTTACTAAATACAGAAACACTTTCTTGCTAAAGACAGAAATACATTTTTATTAAAATAAACACATTAAATTTACCACTGACAAAATACTACATTCAACTACCCCTCAACTTCATTCCTTGCCATCCATGTGAAATCCACAGGCACCTTCTAGTTTGCTGGTGATAGTCATGAATTGTTAAAACGACAATTTTAATTGGAGCATTCCACTCAGACAACACTGAATTTAAAATACTAGTCACAGCTGACAGACTAAAACTGCAGCTAACTTTCAGGTGTTCTGTAAACTCAGGCAGCTTTATGATAACTCTTTGACAACATTATTACTCTTCGTGATACCTCTCCTTCTATCCTTACTTTCATTATAGAGGAAAAGATACTTTTCCCTTCCCATGTCTTTTAAAATATATACTTGCACTACGCATCCAGCATTATGAACCTACTCACAAGCAGTGTTAGTGAAGCTAGGCATGATGATCAGCCCATGCATTAATTCTGCACTCTCATGTCCCAGTTCACAGAAGATTAGAAAGAGCTTTCAACTTCTACAGTGAATGACAATGAGGGCAGTAAGAAATAATTATTTTACTTGTGTATCACACAACAACATATGGTAACTTTAAGATTTCTGAGAAGTTCCAATTACCCTAGTTTTTCCAGTCTCTGCATAACAGACCTGTATGCTCATGGCTACAAGTCTGAACGTGTCCTGTATGCAAACAGCACTGTTCAAATTTACTGCAGTAATAAATGGAGTTAAAAATACATCTGGGGTAAGCTGCAGATTACTAACATGATAATATATTTTCCATTAGCATTTTCCCACTAATTTAGTGATGGAAAAGAAAATAATAATTTCAAAAGTTACTATAATTGTATAAAATGACTCTTAATATCCTTATGTTATAGAAATGGTACTACACACAGCCTTGTTCCCACAGTATTTTTAGTTATGTTGTTACATTTCAAAGTTGATCAGAACAATGACACAGCCTTCTCTGCTTCTCTCAGCTATGAGAGGCAAGACAGAAATAAAATTTCCAGCATGCATCCAAGTATAGAACTACTTCTTCCCTCCCCCTTATAATTCCCAGTCTTGTTGAGTCAGTAATTTCCAATTTCTGCACTAAATGAGGCAGAAATACATTTCTGTAACTTTACAGCTCTATTTCTCCCTCAAAGTGTATCCAGTGGCCAAAGTAAAGCAAGGTCTGTGTGAAGAACAAGAGTATCATCCTACAATCGTGATAATAACATATACGAGAAAAGCCAGGTTTGGGTAAATATTTTTCCAATGTCTTCTGCACCTGCAATTTCTAAGACATAGCTAGGAACTGTGGGACGCACTGCAAACACTGAAAACAAAGTATCCATGTACTTTACACAGGCAGGGTAATAGATTTCCTCTGATGTAGCTATAAGATTTAAGAAAAGTGTCAGGTGCTTACAGTGTGATTTCAAAAACAAACAAATTAATTAAGAAGGTAAGTCAATTTAACATTTTCTTCTGGTTTAGTTCTATGCTTTTGATATTCCTATGTTCCTTTACAAAAAAAAAAAAAAAAAAAAAAGCTATGAATAAAAACTGGAGTCACTTTTGCATTTAGAACTGTTAGGTTTACTTACCTTCCGCCATTCCAGAAGTATTACTAATACTCAGTCTGTTGCAGCGAATTATTCTCCTTAGTACATTGGGAAGGAGAGATTTCAAGCCTGTTCTCAAAAACATCTCTTCAACCTTAACAAAGATAAAACGTACTTCGTATAATTACAGGGTTCTTTTGACATCTTGAATTTGATTTGCTGGAGATCATGGCTTAACTCACTTGCTCACATGCTCAATCACAGTTGTTATCACTAGGAAATTCTGAGTTATAACCCGAAAGGCAGATCAAAGTCGAAGGGTTACTTCACTGATGTTTTATGACTAAATGCAGCTTAAACTTTCCACAAAGTAACCAGCAACACACACTTTAACATTCAGAATAAAACGCAAAGTTTTGCTGGCCTGTAAGAAACAGATTTATTTTCTCTTTGATAAATACTAATTTCCTAGAGTAGTCACTTCCCAAAATTCATTATAAGTCTAACACAGCAAAAAAAAAAGTATGACTGGATTAACCTATTAAACTCTAATCTGTAATACTACTTCTCTGTTCAAAAAGCTTTTAGACAATTAGCAAAGCAACTTTGTGGTAAAGAGAGAACTATATTCTGCAAATGTCATTTTACTACATTCTGCATGTATTATACTCCTCAATCACTAATTACGTAGAAGTGAATGCTCCTGTGGCTATTCTTCCACAGGCAAAGCCCACATGTTTAAGTTTAGATATTTAAGTCACTTATCATACAATCTGGAATGGGAACAAAGATAATGACCCTAATTAGAATCAATGCCTCACTCTTTTTGCATCTGTTGGAGATTTAAGGTCAATGTAGTCAAAATTCATACCATTTTCCACTCAGCCTAAATTGCCTAATAACCAAAAAACAGTTTATTACATTATTAGGAAAAAAAGAAAAGATTGCTCAGGGTAAAATAATAATCTGGCTGCTTATGGTTTTATTCTTAGTCACTTTAAAGAAAAGAAACTGAGCTGCTCTCCAAGTAATCCGATTACCAACCTCCAAGTCTTCCCTTACTTCAGAAGAAGCCATTCTTGATGTCATTCATAACAAATAATAAATTACAGAAGCTGTGCTGCTTTTTTTAAAAGGATGCCAGTAAATTAATGTACAATGAGAAGTTACAACCTCCTAGCAAAAGTTAACTTTTGTGTTAAAGGTACACAGTTTTTGTATTCTATGATAGTAAACTTTTGCTCAAACAGTGGATTGAAATGTGAAAGGAATTAATTAACAAATTAACTTGAAATAAGAGCAGTGATACATTTTTACTGAAATGACACTATCATCATAGGGTGGCTGTCTAAAATGTTTCCCAAAACTTAAAGAATTCTGAGAAGATGGATGTACCAAAATTTAGAGTAAGCTTTGTAAATACTATTAATTCTCAAATCTTTATATAATATTGTTAGTGAAAAGAAATCAGTCTGGATGTTTTTTTCTTGAGCTCTAACTTAATAATTTCTAACTCTTCTAATTTTTTCTGCTTCTCCACTATGACTCTGTATGGTCTTCATTACAAAATCAGGAATGGTTCCAAACATACACTTTAAGGATAACAAAAAACTGGATTAGAAATGTAGATGAGCTCTAATTCAGGCCTACAAGTGTTGGTTTAAGAAGCATTATTATTTTGTAAAGAGAATTTCAAACACCAGTCTGGAACTGCTCATTCAAGATGTTTCCAATTAAACACAGTGATCCAAAACCAACAAGCAAACAACCCTCCCAAGATTTATTCATTAGATTGAGATTGTTTTCCTTTATTTCTGAGCATCTTTGAAACCATCTAAATTATCCATAGGACCAATAGCCTTAAGAACTACTAGATTACTTGGATTTGAAACACATTCTGAAGTTCAAGAAGCAAGTTTGGGACAGAAGATTTCTTCAGCCTTGTTCAGCCTTCGTTTAGCGTTAAACAAACCTGACTCTCCCCTCATAGACTGTGTGCCCAGCAGCAGAAGTGGATGTTTTATAAGATTTTATAACAAAACATTTAGAGCCCCAGAAGTTTTAGGTTGATATGATAGCAAGTGATTAATGAGATGCAGTACCCTTCCCTGTTGTATCACTTAAAGATTCACTAGCTTCCGTCTTTAAGCCTTGTCTGGTAACAAGACTAGTTACCATATATCAAGACAAGAGTTAAATATTCAACAATAATGCTTGGAAAAAGTGACCAATACCTTCCACCTTTGCCAAATAATATGCAAACCAACATGAAGCAAGAAAAATGCAGTTCCAGACAAGATTTAATGAAGAGGTTACCTTGTTTTTCATAGAATCACAAAATCAGTCAGGGTTGGAAAGGACCACAAGGATCATCTAGTTCCAAACCCCCTGCCATGGCCAGGGACACCCTACCCTAGATCAGGCTGCCCACAGCCTCTACCAGCCTGGCTGCAAACACCTCCAGGGATCTGGCCCCAACCACCTCCCTGGGCAACCCATTCCAGGCTCTCACCACTCTCATGCTCAACAACTTCCTCCTCACATCCACTCTGAATCTCCCCACCTCCAGCTTTGCTCCATTCCCCCTGTCACTACCTGATAGCCTAAAAAGCCCCTTCACAGCTTTTTAGTAGGCCCCTTTCAGAAGGCCACAATAAGGTCAGCTGGGAGCCTCCTCTTCTCCAGACTGAACAGCCCCAATGCTTTCAGTCTGTCCTCATAGCAGAGGTGCTCCAGCCCTCTGATCATCCTCATGGCCCTTCTCTGGACATGCTCCAGCATGTCCACATCCCTCTTGTAATAGGGGCTCCAGAACTGGATGCAATACTTCAGGTGGAGTCTCACCAGGGTGGAGGAGAGGGGGAGAATCACCTCCCTTGACCTGCTGGCCACACTTCTCCTGATGTGGCCCAGGATCTGTTTGGCTTTCTGGGCTGCAAGTGCACACTGCTGGCTCATGTTGAGCTTCTCATCCACCAGCACCCCCAAGTCCCTCTCCGCAGGGCTGTTTTCCAGCCAGTCAGTGCCCAGCCTGTATTTGTGCTTGGGGTTGCCTTGACCCACATGCAGAACCTTGCACTTGGTCTTGTTGAACCTGATGAGGTTGGCTCCTGCCCACCTCTCCAGCCTGTCCAGGTCCCTCTGGATGCCATCCCTGCCCTCCAGTGTGTCTGCTGCACCACACAGCTTGGTGTCATCAGCAAACTTGCTGAGGGTGCACTCAATGCCTCTGTCCATGTTGCCCACAGAGGTGCTGAACAAGACTGGTCCCAGGACTGATCCCTGAGGGATTCTGCTTGTCACTGGTCTCCACTTGGACATGGACCCATTGACAGCCACTCGTGGGATGTGGCCATCAAGACAGTTCTTTATCTGGTGGTCTACCCATCAAACCCATGTTTCACCAGCTTGGAGACCAGGATGTGGTGCAGAACAGTGTCCAAGGCTTTGCTCAGGTCCAGGCAAATGACATCAGTTGCTTGCCCCTCTTCTATTAATGTTGTGAGGAGGATCTGCCCTTGGTGAAGCCATGCTGATTGGACCCAATCACTTCCAGTCGGTGGGGATTTCACCAGACTGCCAGGACTTTTGGAATATAATAGAGAGGGGTTTAGCAACCTCATCTGCCAGTTCTCTCAGTACCCGTGGGTGTATCCCGTCGGGTTCCATGGCCTTGAACACTTTCAGGTGCTTCATGTGATCACAAACCTGATCTTCACTTACAATGGGCAGCTCTTCCTTCCAGTCCCTGCCGTTATCTTCCATGACTCCAGAAGCATGGCTGGAGGCCTTTGCAGTGAAGACTGAGGTAAAGAAGTCATTGAGAACCTCGGCCTTTTCTATGTCACTTGTGACCATTTTTCCTTCAGGTGACTCGTATGATGGACAGAGTAGCCTTTTTGCACCACAGCACTGTCTGTATGTCCTGGACTGTTTCCTGTTTCCTGCCTCTTTCTTTCATCTATAATGTGCCTCAATGTCTTTTTGCTCCCTAAATTCAGACTTCTATGTCTGTAACTCCGAATTGGAATTGCCTTCCTAGGGCTTGCTTCCTTGGTTTGTTTGTCTGTATCCTTACAATATAGAAGCTCTGATGCCTTCTCTCTTCTTACTAGTTTGTTTTAATGTATATACTTGCTCTGTATCCCAATTCAAACTGTCTTGCAGTTTTCAAACTTAAACAAGCTTTTTCTGCTCTCGGTCTGAGCCCAAATAACCTAACTTCAGAAATTATAAAAAACAATAAATGATCAAATGTTCTCCTAGACTTGTTTGAGGCAGATTCATCTGAGCCTCTGTAGATACATCTCTTTTTGAAATTATAGATAGGCTTGGATTAAACATAATTTTTCTAATTATTTCCTCCTTAATTTTTGACAGCAGAATCACCAAGTGGCCTTGCAGAGTTATGTATCTTTACATTAAATTATTGATTGAGCTATAGTCTATAAAATATTTTACAATCTGCAGAACATGATCTCTCTAGAGGAAAGGAAGGAAGTGCAGTAAGTGGAAGATTTTTTAATTCCTTAGAGCTTTCAAAATGAAAACGTGAATCTCCGAATTTCACAGATATTTAGCTGTGAGCATAGATTCTTTCCAGGCCCACATTGTGAATTATTCATCACCCAAGAAAATGGAAAAATGTCATTTAAGTGTCAGAAAGATTACACTTCGAGATGCAGTGGGTGTGTCCATAGTGCTGTACTAAACTACACCAGGTAAAAATTAATTTAAAAACTTAAGACATGTCAGTGAGACTGTATCACCTTTACATGTCAGGTAAATTAATGAAATAAAGCTAAAAACATACAGTATTTCTGTGGTTTTACAAATTAACTACTTGAGAAAAAAAAGGAGCCTGTTAAAACCACTGCTAATAAGAGTAACAAACAAGTCAGCTTGAAAACTGCCAAGTTGTTAATACCAGTTTCTAATATCACAGATCATAGATCTGTTTCTTCAGTGGTACTGATACATTAATAAGAACATGATTTAACACAGTGACTTTTCAGAGAGTAACCTATAAACTTGCTTGCAAGGAGCCCCAAAGACTTACGAAATACAATCTTGCATTGTTTACATCACTTTTGTCCCATTTTCAGTTTAAAGTTTGATAATAAGAATGGGTGGTGGCATGTACAGGTTCACTGGCCAAAAAAGTGCAGAGGTCACTACTCAACACTGCTGGGCAGGGTTTTACAGATATTCTCATATAGATAGCTTACCAAAAGCTACAGCTGCGTAACAGGAACAACAGAGTAGCTTGAAACATGAGCCAGCTCACAGGCTGCCTTTACTGATACATAATGGAAACTAATTATAATCTAACAAACCCTTTGTGTGCTATGCCTTGCCCTAGTATGAATATGGTTACGGAGGTTTGTTAATGTAAACATGGTTTAAAATGACCTGCTGCTTAATCATCAAGCTGATTTGATATTCTGCCAAGCAACTTCTGTGAAAAGAACAAACTTGTCTGAAAATTTCATCCATTCGATTTTCCAACTAGGTCTCTTGGTTATACTTGTGATGTTTTAGCTGAAGAATCAATTAATGACCTTTTTTTCTCTCCCCATCTGCTATGAATCATCTCAAAGCACAAAAGCACTTTGTGTATTATTCCAAAGAGGAAGGGCTTTGTGTATTTTCAGACAGTGGCTCATCTAGCAAGTTAAGATTTATCTCTAAATTTGAAATACAGGATATCTGCCTTTGAAGTTTATGCACCTTTAGATGAGGACAGCAAACAGAAATATAAATTAGTTTCCATCAGTGTTCTCCCTAATGTTTAAAGCAACTAGCCTATACTTGAGATCCTGCAGATTATATCACGATCAGAAACTGATGATAGAATCAATGTATCTTTTATGCAATCCTGTTTACTTGTGAAAATTACATACGACATCTAGTTTCTCCCAGTATATTAAGAACAAATAACAGAAAGCAATTGCGAGTTCCAAAGCAGCCGTTTCACACTGTGCACATCTTGTACAGGCTTCCTGAACTTCCACCATAGCATTTGTATTATTTCACCCTCAGCTTCTGCTCTGGGACAAAATAAATGGTTTCTCAGATGGAGAAATATAGACAGAGACTAGAGAACAGTTCCCAGCCAGGGCTCTGCCCTTTCATGGGCATAATCAGTTCAAGATCTCGTTTGTTTAGGCTTTTCTATCCTGCAAAGGATGAGGCCTCATGAATCTACACAGCCTTCCAACCCCAGAGTTATATCCTGATACCTGCATAGCCTGCGCCATCATCTTACAAAGACACAGGACCAGCAAGCTTCAGAACAGCTATCCTGTTTATGTGAACCTTTGGCAAGATACAATACACCAATAAGAGGAGACAAGGGCCTTGACTGAGATTTAAAAACACCACTTTCTTGTGTTTGACTTTGCTGACAGGAATATTCACCAGCTGCAGTATGACAGCAATGATCTACCAGAGGTGTTTTTCATGAGATGACAAGAAGTGCTTATTCGACTTCAAGAAATTGAAAAAAGAACCCACATGAGGGTGGTATTTAAATATAGTTTCCTATCTACACTGAACTACATAAGATCTTTAGAATTGCTCCACAATTTTTTGGGCTGGGTCCAGTCACCAGTTCTCTGTTTTGGCCTCTTCTGTCACTGAGACAGCCCATGGGTGTAGAAGACCCTGTCAACAGGCTACCAATGCTGGTCTCTTGCCCACCACCTGAAGTAGCACCGCCCAGCTGCATATTGGAGTCAAGGCAATGAGTGTCAACTGGATAAAAATTCCTAAAGTGAAGAAAACTTTTCTTCTCAATCTCACTGATGAAGAATGAAAGTGGAAGTCTATAATACAAAGTACAGTGACTTATCCTGCTTTGTTTACAAGGCAGCAGCCACAGGTGCTTATTTTGATAAAGTATGCCACCACCTAGGTTACACCCAGTCACATCATGCATAGTCACAGGACTGATGGCATACCCATTCCTCCCAAGGAATTCCATCTGGAGGCAAGCAGGTGAGTAAGGTACTGCTCCCTACACACCATAAAAATAGTACCTCGTTCCCAAAAACACCATGTCTTCTTTCTGCTGGTCATCCAGACTATCCCCAGGACTGTGTCTTTTCTTTCGGGTTCATCTCTGCCTACAGGTGCTGTAACTGCATTCAGTACTCCTTGCCAAACAGTTCTCCTCAGATACCATCACTAAAGGAATTATTACAGCCTATGTATTTACAAAAAGATGGTTTTGAAATGTGGGTATCTCAGTAGGCTATGTTTGGGGAACCTCCAGGGAATCGTACCTCTCCAAACACTACCAACCACTACCTTTGCCTCTACAAATACCTCTGGTGAAGAGATACCGACTTTTGCTATTACACTGCTCCCTTCAGCTGTACTCCAAGAAGTACTGTAAACTGCTCAAAATGACTGAGCACTATTTCCATGATGGAACTGCTGTTTTAAGCAGTGTTATTTGGTTAATCAGGTTAATCACTACTACATCAAGGAGTAAGTGTAATACACTTACTACATCAAGGAGTAAGTGTAGATACAGTCCTGTTAGTAACTGTGCTACATGATGGCAAATGGCAAATGCTTGGACCGCTATCTAATCTTGGAGTATCCATGCTGCCCACATGTTAAATGTTAATCTGCATCAAGTATGCATAGACAGCTTTGTTCTGCAGCACTCATTCTGATTAGAAAGGCTCCACGAAAACTTCAAACAAGTTATGGCTTCATTACTGTTTTCATTACTGTATACCTGACAACTATGATACTATGTGGCAACTATAGTTGCCACAATGATCTGGAAACTGTCCTTGACAGCCCGTTCAGTGAAGCCAGGCACCTGCAGATGCATTTGTGCTCTGCCTCCAAGTTCAGAGCCTGACTGACCAAAATTAGTTCTGATGCAGTCAGTCTGTCCCACCGGTATGATGGCTGTCACAAGCTGTCACCATCGGTGGCAGCAGCACTGTGGCTATGCGGAAAGTGCATGGTAGAAGTTTAGGAACTGTGCTAGTCCTGGGCTCCAATACAGGTCACATGAAGAATTTCTCATGTATGTTCCTGGTTACAGACTAGATCAGTTATCTGTTGAGTAAATGCTGTCACTCTATTCAGTGGCTTACACACTACACTAAGGTGTTCAACGCAGTTACAACAGAGTGAATACCTCAAACAGCAGCTTTCACGTGCCATTTCAACAGAGAAAAAACACTGTTAGCTTTCTAGCTCTTAGAATTAATCCTGAACTTTTACTGCTTTTCCCTATGTTCTGTGAGTAGAGTAAGGCTTATCACTCTCATACCTTTTATCATTCTTTTGGTTTTTTTGTTTTGTTTTGTTTTGTTTGTTGTTGTTTTTTAAATAACAGCTCAGAGCTAAAAAGATGACTCATAATGCTGCAGCATCGTTTAGGTGACTTGAAAGAGATGTTAATGTCATCATATCGATTTTCATTACCAAACAATAAGAAGGTAAGGGCTGAAAATGTCTTATGTATCTATCACTTCATGTTGTATTTAAAAAATATAAATAAGCCACAGGGTTTGTGTACCTTGGTGTGCTCTGCTTACAAAATTCTATTTTAATACAGATTTGAGCCCACATTTTGTATGGAAGCAGCTATTGCTACCTTCTGTTTTTATGGTTTTTTTTATTGAGGGCTTTGTTCCCAGATACAGTTGAGGTAATATGTGTAAAACCTTGCTTGCCTCAGAGCATTTTAAAGACTTAAATGTATAGTACTTCTATGAATACAAATAACAGAGATAAGTAGATAAGTAGCCCTACTGAGTTCAAGGACAGATAAAGTGCTTAAACATTTGCTGTTTTGTACTTCATTTGCTTAAGTGTTTGCATAGAAGCTATATACTACACACAGATAAGAAAGACCTAAGGAGAAGTTAAATACAGGAAAAGAAATAAGCAGTATCCATGTTTTTTCCAAAGAGGCATCAAACTACACAGTGTATGCAGTAAAAAAAAGACAAGACAAATGAAAGGCACTCAGCAGCTTGCATTAACGGGCTCAAAATCTAAACAGACAATTAAAATAAAGCATTCACATTTGCAAAAACTCAACTGTGAAAATCTATGGGTTTTGTCTCCAGAAGGCTAGGGGCTTTGATGGAGTGAGAAAGCAAGTAGTGAGTTTGATTCAAACCTAGGCCTATCTAATTAACTTCTCTTTTAAAATAATTTGCATGAAGGCACATTTTTGGGATCATCTAGAATTTTGAAAATGGTGTGAATATTTTAGATCAGTGTTTCTGGACAGAAAAGGATAAGTCTGCAAAATGGGTAATTGCCCATCTACCTGGAATCAAATACAAAGGCAAAAAAAAAAAATATAGAGCAAGTTATATCATATGATATATAGCCAGACTATATCTATCAGGGAGTATTTTCATAATATGTAAATATGGAAGAATATTATCATTTGAACACAGGCTGAAGATATTTCTCACTAAAGAAAGAAGAGAGGATTTTATTTAGCTAAAAGGATAATGAACAAGCATTAGTTACTAGAATCTGCTATGATTTCCAGTTAGATTGATGGAGCAGTAGAAGACTGCTATTGAAAAAAAAAAAAAAGATAATTGCTACTACTAAAGCATTTGAAAAAATTATAGTAGATAATAATTTAAAAACTCCATTCTCTACTAATAGACTTCCCTAATGTAACTCTCTCCTCTGTTCTCATAATTCTTGCCGTTGTAAATTAATTGACTTTGACAGAGAAAGTTTGGTATATAAGGCTAACTTTGGATATGTTAAGCACTTCAGATTGCAGACAAATGAGATACACAATCATTATGTCCATGAGAAAATTGTCAGAAATAATGCAAGTTCTCTGGAACATGAAAATATATGACTGGAAAGGACAGAGATTTCTTGCTTCACATTAAAAATATAGTTTACCAAAAAGCATATAAAAGAATATGAAACCATACATAAAAAATAGCAAATCTGTGCCCTCCTGATTGAACAATAAATATGTTGTGAGTTTTTTTTCCCATGTTCTGGAAAGCTTAAAAACTAAGCATTCTGAGCAGATCCAGCTTCAGTTTGGAAAATCTTACACAATATTTTCCGCTCCTTTTGTAGAAGGACATTTTTGTGATCAGTACTTGGTTTCATACACTAGGCAAAAAAAAAGAGCGAGCATATATAACATATATGCCTTTGTTCCATGGTTGATCACATAAACCAAACTGTTCTCAATTAAAGAGAGTTACTTTAAGAATGCATAAATTTCACAGAATAAAAGATAGTCCAAAATTAATATCTTACAGTTCACAGAATAATCTGTATGTGACCTTTCCATGGTTACTAAGTATACAAAAGAAAATATGCAAACCAAAGTGAATAAAATGGACACTGTTTAGGATATGATCTAGGTATATTAAAAATAGCTACAAATATTAGCAGAAATGGATCTCACTTCAGTGACTCTGTGTTTATGAGCTCTGCAGAAATTACATTATATCAAATGCCTTTATTTTAAAATAAACAGATTAGAAAGGGTACCATGCTTACAGATGGCCCATTCTGTTGTTGATAGACATGTATTTTTAATGGAAAATTAATTTCTGGTCTTTATTGTAAATACTGGCTTCTGTGAAAAAGTTAAGCTTTCAGTTTTTAGTTGTGCTCTAAGGGTTTTCACCACAGAATATTAATGAGAAATTTGGAGGCCAAACCTTTTTATGCTCAGTCTGTAATATAGCTCATCACAACACAGTGCAAATCTATAGGAAGGGCACATCAGCATTACTGTAGAGTGATGTAACCTCTTAGCCGCACTGAATACTTGTCCTGTGACTACAACTATAAGTATGTTTTCAACTATAGATTGAAACTTCTGCTGAAAGTTACCTCAATACCACCAAAAACTAATGTTTATAATGAATTCATTTTATATATATAAAATCAGAATATATTTGCGTCTTCTTTGAAACATTAATATTACAGGTAATTTCACTACTGGGATCTTTACTGCATGAATATATGGACTTAATAGGTAGATGCAAGGCAAACAAATAAGACTCTAGTATTTGTCACTTTTAAGAATCTCAAGAGGAATAAATTTTGCAAAACCAAACAGAAAAACCAAATCAATATGGCCAAAATAATTTGAATTGTACCCTAAATCTTCAACTATTTAAGAAACACTGTGAAGTTTCAACCCAGAAAAGTAAATGCATTAATAGTGACATGTCATGATACACAGGTGCACAGCTTCTCTTGCAACAATGATGATAACATCCTTGACTCAGTAGCTGAAGATGAATACTGCTGCTACTGTAGCAGAGGCAATAGTCAGGGGAAGGCTGCTTGCCCTGGGTGCATCAGTGGAGTGAGAAAGCACTTCTACAGAGAGGCATCAGGAAGATTAAGCAACTGTTGCCTTAGAGAAGGAATGATTACTTTTTCATGGGATAGCTTAAGTCAGAAAGGGTTGTCGCCGTAGGCGTAAACAGGCCAGAACGTGTCCTGGCTTGCCCAGACATGTTTTTCTGCTCTCCTTCCTTCTGCTCATGGGAGAAGCAACCACTGAAAAGGAGGACAAACAACCTGGAGCTACTAAGGACCCTGGCTTGTCCAGACTTGTTTTACTCCTGTTTACATCCTGTGGTAAACAGGGTACATACATTTGGCTTGTGCCTGCCTTGTGCAAGGCCTATGTTTTCCCCAAATTTGAGTAAAGCAAGCCTATGGCTTCACCTAGTATGATCAAGCTTGGCTAACTGCCATTCTGATTGGCTATTCTTTGTCCAAAGGCCCATTAGTTTTGGGCTGTATTGATAAAAAGAGATGAGCAGGTAACAGATTTTGCTTGCTGTGTGCTTGCTTGATGCTTGCTTGCTATTACTGCCATTGCCTGTGCTTAACGTGTTCTCTGCTTCTGGCAATGCTTGTGCCATTGCCTTCTGCAGCATTACGCTATGCTAACTATAAGTTAGTCCTGCTGCTTAATAAAAAGTCCTGATGTTTTGGGCTTATCTGCCTGGAAACTACACTACTTCAAGTTTACCAGGAATGGGCTTTATATGCCTCCATGCAATAGGTCCGCCTAGCCAGCCTGACACCCGTGCAAAGACTACACATCTGCAAGACATCTTGCCTACACCTGCAAGCCTCCAGCAAGATTGGGAAGCCCTGGAAAGGACACACAGATTGTCCAAGAGGGGCCAAGACCAGGTCAGACATTGTTTGCCTTCTCCCTCAGCATCCTTGATAGAGTCTGGGAAGAATCAGAAGCCTCAGTGGCTAACAAGGCATCGACAGAACTCTATGAAAGTGTTTGGGTGCTGTCTGAAGCTGTAGTTGCTCCCGCGAGTCAGGAGTCAAAGCCTCTCTCTAAGAAATTCTGTAATTAGATTCTATTGTGCCTTTCTGCCTTAGTAGCAAAAAGAAGCCTCTCAAGTCCCATGGCAGGCAAGAGGTATAATTGAAACTAAGAACCTCTTTCCAGTTTTAAGTTTGTTTGCATTTGCTAGTTATTTCTCAAAGTGTTCCAGTTTTGCCTGTTCCCTGCATGTATAAGTATCTAAACCATGCATTTTGAACATTGTAAACAAGTTTTCTGGCAAAATCTATGTTAATAAACAATTTCCATAGTTATCAACAATCTTAGCCTGGTTATAAAAATTAATATAGATTATTAATTTTGCATAATTTGTAACAAGGTTACATAAAGGGCTACAGAAAGCATGGCCCTATTCTGCCTTGAAACACAAAATTAAATAAGGGATTAACACTTATTCTGTGTTTATCAAAAGCAGAGAAAGACTTGTGATTTCTGCAGAAATCCCCTTTATCTCCTGCCTACATATCCATTCAAAGATAGAACTCTGGGACTACAGTGCATTTGTGTCCAACCCCAAATGATTTACAATTGGTATTTTGGTACTTGTTGTCCAAAAGAAATTACTCTGTCATACACATAAACTGAACCAGTACCTGATGCTTGAAACAAACCAGTATCTGATGCTTGTCTGCTGCCTTCAATCACATAGCTTTCTAAAGAAAAATCTAGTCATAAAGTAGAGCATTTTAACCAATTTATTATCTAAAGACTTTGGAAAATACTAGAAAGCTACAATCTCACAACAACTTACTACTGCTTAAACCCAGATGCTTTGGTGGGAAGACATCCTAAGACTATGTTGCAGATATATTTTACCCAGAGAATGAGGAATGAACTTGAAGTCATACCCTAACTTCTCTGTCTATTAAAAGCAATTCTAAGAATCTGTGGAGTTCACTTAATTTGACTTCCCATTTTGAAGATTCATCTCACTAGACTCGTATGAAGGCAACACAGAGTCCTAAGGGAAGAAAACACTACGGTGTGATGACGCTGTAGTCTTGGTGTATTAAAATTAACACTGTGCACTGTGCTCTTTTGAAGCTGGAGAGAGATGTGGAATTAGTCAAAACNAAATCTGCACTGCTGTGATGTTAGCAGTTAGCTCTAATCCCAAATCACAGATTCAACAGCACCAGTGTCAACTAAGCAACTTCAGTTAAAAATCCAGGCTTTTTTAGGTGTATTTAAAAAACAAGTAGTTTTTTATTATAGATACTGGTTTTACTACGACTTTTCATAGTACACAGCTATAATGCTGCTGACATGAAATCACATTATATATTATCTTCTGTTAAGAGGTGTCTTCCAGGCACCTGATATAGTACTTGAGATTAATGCGAGTTTTTGTTTTTTTTTTTTTTCTGAGGAGCTACAAGTTCCTTCTAAACTCCAGGATATATATATCATTTGAGTCTGCAATACACTTCTCTTAATTTAACCATGTCTTAGGGTGTTATTTTCTGTTATTTTAAATAAAGGAAACACCTTATCTTTCTGAATTTAAAACAGGTTCAAAATCAATAACCATATTACTTTTGTCAAGAAAAAGGAAATAAAAATAAGAAAAAAAGGAATCTCTGCAGTATTGCTCACTTCATTAAACCTAGGATTTTTTTGCTCCATGATAATTTAACATTGCTGTATCTTCAAAAACATCAGTAGGAAGAAAAAAGTTGTGGAAATGAATGTATTCATTTTCATTTATGCTTTTCAAGAACAGCTTTCCCCCTCTCCCCCACCATTTTATGTGGCACTTCTTTTCACCTACCTCCTTCTCAATAGGCTTTATTTAAGAACTACTGAGAATGCATACATTTAAGCTCTACCAATTAATAATTTTTTTTTCTCATGTTTTTGCTTCCTCCTTTGGAGGTGGAAAGCAGAGGCATGGTTTCTGCAAGCGCCAGGATGTATTTCCTCACATCTAGCTTTCAGACCAACTTGACTACATTCTCCTTTCTAAAGTCCTCTCCTTGAAAGTTTACAGTAATTTTTAAAAATGGTGAGAATTCACATGTAAGTCTTCTGAAAAGGATTTTGACTTTAATTACACTGCAGTCGGTATTACTTAGCGATTTAATGAAAACATTATGTAGAATAGCTCCGTGTGTTTCTTCCAACAAATCTGAAAATTATTTCAAATTATTGTGAGTGAGTGAGGATTAGGATTCAAAAGTCAGTTCTTTGTGTTTACTACGAATTCCATCTCTGTCTACCTTAAGCATTTAATCAGACCAGAAATTGAAATCACAGCACCAGAAAATGGTAGGGATTGGGAAGGGACCTCTGGGAATCATCTGGTTCAAATCTCCTGTAGTAGGTTCACTCAGATCACATTGCACAGAAACATATCCAGGTATGTTTTGAGTCTCCACAGAAGGAGATTTCACAACCACTCTGGTCAGTCTGTTACGGTGCTCTGTCACCCTTGAAGTAAAGAAGTTTTTCCTCATGTTCAGATGGAATTTGTTGTATTCTAGTCTGTTTCCGTTGTTCCATTGTTTTTTCACTGGGCACCACCGAGAAGAGACTGGGACATTGTTGTAACACCAACCCTTTAGATACTTCTAAGCAGTGATAAGATTCCCTCTTGGCCTTTTCTTCTCCAAGCTAAACAGACTCAGGTCTCTCAGACTTTTCTCATGATAGAGATGATCCAGTTCTCTAATTGTCTCTGTAGACATCTGTAGGTTCCTGTCTCACTTGAACTGAACAGCCCAGAACTGGACCCAGTACTCTAACCGTGGTCTCACTAGGGCAGAATAAAAGAACCTTCCTCAACCTGCTGGCCATACTCTTAATGTACCCCAGGGCACCACTGGCCTTCTTGTCTACAAGAGCACACTGCAGGCTTGTAGTGAATTTGTTGCCCACTAGGACTCCAGCCTTCCCTGAGGAGCTGCTTTCCAGCAGCTCAACTCCTAACCTGAACTGAAGCAGTCTCTAACCTGCACTGTAGAGGTTATTAAAACTGTATCTGTTCTAACAGAGTGCTACTTCCTTTCCCCTCTGGAGAGTGTTCATGTATTTTCTTTTTCCTCACCAGAAAGCAAGTAATATAAATATTTTTATTGTTTCCCTCTTATAGCCATGCATATTTTTAACAATTAAACTTTAGAAATTGCTGCCTGGAGTAGTAGTTGTAACTGTAATGTTACTGAAGAAAAAAAAACTTAAAAAGTAATTTTCAGTGAAGAAATTAATACTAGCAGAAAGAGCACTTAGATTTAATCAAAGATGTAACACATCTTCACTCATATGCATGCTTTCAAGAAATTATCCATTTCCTGGCAGAGTTGTTACCACTTCCGTTGAGAGAATTATTAGGCTTGGATGCTTAGCATAACTTCTCCTTTCATGGTAAGACATTAAGCAGTTTTAGCAAGATAAAACTGCTGGCCAGAGCAGTTTCATTAAAAAAAAAAAAAAAAAAGCTTTAAACAGCAGATTTATCTACCCAGTCTACTTTTCTGACAATTATCAAGCATGAAAAAACTTCAGTTGCAGATTAAAACAAACAAAAAACAACAATCAAAAGCCCCAACAACAACAAACAACCCATAGAGAATATACATAAACTAGAAACTAAAATTAATAATGCACTAAAATCTCACACAAAGATGGTTTATGTCATGACTGTCTTTCACAGAGTTCTTCCCTTAATTAATTTCTAGGCTGCCAAAATTTGACCTTCTTTTTCTTTGCTGGGCAAGTGTTCTCAAATGAGCGATTAAGTGAAACGTGTTTTATCATCTACATTTCCAACATTTGTACTTTGAAAATGACACCTCTTTCTACAACAATTCAATGACCATAGGAAAGCACCAGACACATTCAAGTTTAGCTCCAAAGAAACTCGGTTTCTTGCATCCAGCTCCCCCTCAGAAAGTAAATAAAGTAACTGTAACACAGTGACACCCTGGAAGCATGCAGCTATAGTGCTATTTTAAAAAATTTCTCTCTCCTTCATTTCCTCCCAGAAGTCTGTACAACGAGCACTTCAGGTTCTCCTCAGCCCTCAAACCAACTTAGCACACCACCTCTTTTAGAACCAAAATCGAAACATTGTGACACTTTTCCTTAAATGAAGTTCAATAATATCTTTCCATGTGGGTATTTACCACAATATTTTTCCTCTCTCTTCACATTATGAATGGCAAGTAAATACACACATTTTTAAACAGTTGTGGTGTGGGGTAGAGAAGAGACATCTATCTTTAGAACTCCATGTTCCATAACTTAAAAGCACACAATTAGCCCAAACATTGAACTGTTGGTTGATTGACCTGTCAGGTTGCTTTTAGTTTACAAGCGAATCTGAAAATGCTATTTAAAAAAAAATCCCAACAGCTACTTAAAAAAAAAATCTCCAAACATTTATACTATAAAGGGTGGCTCTACAACACTTCAAAGTTCTAAATAATTTTTACATCAGATATTTTTAACACTTAAAAAGGTTATTTATTGAATGCACACCATACAAACTTTTTTTTTGTTGTTTGGTTCAGTGTCATAGCACACACATAAAATGAGTATTTAAAATGCAAATAAAATATTAATTCCACTCAGAGCCGCACTTCTAAAATCACTATTGATGTAGCATGGGTAGTTTTACTTCTTCAAACTGTAAAGCAATCTGTAGCAGATGATTCTGTACTCCCTATGGGTCTATATGCCATTACTGTTTCTGTACTTCCACATGCCAGCTTTGGCTGCAGGCTTAAGCCATATTTCCTCCCTTGTCTGCCTCTGTGACTGTCAATGCTATTGATTTAAATGGGACAAAGGCAGAACTTGAGCACTGGCGCATGACTTCTGACTGCTGGCCTGCTTTCAGGAATGGTTGGGGCTGTGACTAGTACTTTCCCAGGCAATGTCCTAATACAAGTTTGAGGGCTAGTATAGCTCCGTAATGGTTTGCAAACTATATAAGTCTAGTAGGCATTATGGAAAAGGCCACCCTGTTTTGAAGAGGAAAGAATTCAGTTACATGCATGAAAACTATGTCATGCTCTATGATACCACTTGCCCTGACAAGTAAACAGAGAGTCCTATTCTGCTTTATTTTCTGGTATAGATGTAGCTTATATATTCTCACCTACCTGCAAATTCTATATACCCTTAAGGCTGACAAAGCTTTGTCCTTTTACAATCAACCACAAAGACACACAATACTGTTTCGAAGACAAATGTAGTAATGGAGGTAACGAAACCAGTTCACTATGGCATCTTGATAAATGTAGCCCCATTCTTAAATCAAGCCCATGACCAAGTTTAATCCCCCAGAGCTCCCAAAAGTTCAGTTGAAATGAAAACTTAAGTGCAGTCTTGACTCATGGACTACCGACAGGAGATAAAGAGATTCTGTGCGAGTTGGTTTGTCTGTCAAAAGGTGGGATTCCTTCCAAGCATTCAGTAAGACTGCTTAGCTGTTTCTGGATATGACACAAAAATGTCACTGCAAAAGTATTTTAATACTGGACAAATTGTTATTAAAAAAAATCTTAATCATTTATAATGGAATGGCCATGTTGCCAAGTTGCTTTTTCCCAAGGTGTGAGCAAATCAGCAGGTCTCTCTGATAATGAACTTTGAGTTCATGCAATAATACTTTCCAAGCTCAGTCACAGCTTACAGCTAATTATACAGTGCAGTTGCTCTGTCTTGCTATATGTATAGTCAGCAGGTACCACAGTGGATTGTTAAGCTTAGTTTGAGGTTTTAAGGTTATTGCTTCTTTAAAATTGTTTTAGCTGAAATTTAAAAGAAGAAAAGAGAAGGCCTCAGCTTGAGAAAATAAGCACATAAAGTCTGTCAAGCTATGAACATCTGAAACCAAGTCTATTAGTATCTGCTGGATTCACTGCAAATTACACTCACGCTGAATGCTAGCAAGGAACACAGTGGAGTCAGGTTTCAGTTTCTGTCTTCTGGGATTGCAGGGACAGTTAGTCCAAAATATAGGCTAGTAGAGCCACTGGATAAAATATAGTTTCTTCAAAATGTGACATTTGGGACACAGAATAATCAGAAATGGTTGTCAATCCCTGTAGAGAACTGATACTTCCCAGCGGTTACACAAAGGAGCCATTAGTTACAAAGACACAAACATTTAGTTTAACAATGAACTTCATCGGTTTATTTTGTATTTTATTTTCCCTTTTGTATTTTAATATTATGCTGACATAATATGCAGTATCTCTTCAATAGAGAGGCTGCGAAAAACAACTGGCAAGAGTTAGTGAACCAGTTGTTTTTCAGTCTGAAAACATCTGTATCAGACTTTCTACATTTATAGTCTTGATATAACACTATTTGAAAGGCAGTACTTTGATAGACATCTTTAATGAAGTTATGTGTATACTGAATGTATACATATATGTGTGACCATACCTCAATAGAACACCTGCTTTGCTTCGTGGAAAACACCTTCAAAAGTTTTACCAGAAGCACTATGAAAACCGTTGATAGATTTTTTTTTTTTTTTTTTTTTTTTTANTGTAAAATTTTTTTTTTTTTTTTTTTTTTTAATTCTGGAAGAAAACCAATCCCCAAAGCACTTCATGGCTTTTAAAGCAAGGCTTGGTAGTTAAACATTTCTAGAATAGGAAGCTCTTATCAGCTTTAAATAGGTCACCTCAATCTCTCTAAGGGAAACTGTAAAAATGTGTGTGTATATATATGTATGTGTTATATATATATATATATTTGCATACAAACACAGATATATAATACTGGAATGTTAATAAAGGATTAATGGAAGACACTTATTTTGTTGATGTCTGTTGTACCAGAATCAAATTCTGCAAGAACACAGCAGTTGTATGTGACATGATATTGCAAACTAGCATCTTGTTATACAGTGTCAAAGGACAGGAAGCAACAGCATTTAAGAGCAACAAGTCAGAAATTACTGTAAATAAGAAATTGAGAGAAAAGTGATTTGTGTGATGTCTTAAGGAAATGAGGACTGCTTTAGACATACGAGATTGCTTCCAAAACGTAAGACTGAGAGGCTTAAATAAGATAAATAGCTCTTAGTAAGATTCGAAACACACCTTCTTTAAGAAAATAAATCAAATCCCGCTGACTGGATAGTATGACCTAAGCAACTAACAGGACGACATGTAAATGACCCAAGTCACGCAATGCACCTGCCCAGCACCTTCTCCCAATCCCGTCTCACAGGACACCAAGGCTGGCAACCCTGCAACATGCACATCCTAAGCAGGCATAACCAAACAAGCTTATTTTTGCTTTGTAACCTTGCAGGGATCACAAATGTTGTTTCATCTTCTGACAAATCCAGCCTCTTCAAATATCGCAAGAGGTCAGTCAGAGCCCCCGGCCTCAGCTAGGGACGAAGACAGTGTCAGGACCGACCTGAGCCGTCTCTGCCCCCGCAGCTCTCTCCCTGAGCGCAGTCCGGCGCTGAGCCTGCCCTCAATTGCCGCCTGGGGACCCCTCTAACCACGCTCCTATTTTGTGGGGTTCTGGGGCCTGTGTGACCCGAGCGCGTAGTGCACGACCGCGGCGCCATCAGTCGGAGCTGAACACTGGTCAAGAAGCGGACATACCGACGTGCCGCATTCGCGACGGCAGCTCTCCTGCTGCCCCAGCCCGAGGAAATGGCCGAACTAAGCCGTGCCGACTCGCATGGACAGGCCTTCCCTGTGCTGCCGCGTACATTGCCCGCTCCGTGCGGGTACGCTACAGCTAAGCAGGCGATCAGGACCCTACGAGTCCCTCCGGGCTATCCCGTCGCGAAGGGATACCCTGCTCCCTCATCCCACTATCACC